>BSBM01000972.1:1107500-1707500 GCA_027924585.1 Larix kaempferi
TGTTGTACAAGTGGTATTCTTTGGAATCTCTTCCCAACTTGAGTTGGCATGAGTCGCTTGGAAGGAGTTCTACCCATGGAGGACATTAAAATTTTATATAATGCATGAAAAAAGAAGAATAGAAGACTTTTATCATTTGATAAATTTGCAATTGCATTTGTGAAGAGGGAGAGCTAGTGGATGACTAGTTTCTTTCCTTAGCCAATTTCGAGGGTGAAAGATTCCCATCCAAGTTGGAAATTGGAAATGCCATTCAGACCTTTCATTTGGAGCTTTAATGTAGTGTTTATTTGTAGGTGTAAGCTACAGGGAAGCTCATGGTTTCTTCTATTGCAGCACACTCTCTCAACCATTTATAGTTTTGATGGCATATTCTTGACCCTTGAGGGAGGGAATTTTTGGTGATCTCTTGTAATCTTTGGGAGAGCTTCTCATGATCTATTTCTGTTTTAATATGATTAATATACTCTATTCTTCATCTCCATAAATTTTTAGGTCGAAATACCCAGTGGTTATATGTAAAATGTATTATTAATGAGAAAAAAATCACCATTCCCCCACTAGATTGATGTATGCCAATGTATTGATGATTATTTCAAATGGAAGAATATTTATATGATATGTTTATGATGTATGGACTTCCATTTATGAGTATTACAAGTTTCATGTTCAACACTTAAGCATTTGGAGCCACCTTGCTTAGTTTTATTTTATTTGAATAAGATTTCATGTTATTTCCCCCAAGGTCGAACTAGTGATTTTTGTTGTTGTTTTGGAGGCATTTGTAGAGTCATTTTCAGTATTTACCTTGGGGGGATTTGAACCCCAAATTGCTAGTTAAATTCCATACTTTGTCCAGAATCTTAAAAAAGTTTGCAAAAGTATTTTTATGGTCATAAATCATCCATTAACATCATAATCAAGTACAAATATAATTCATACACCTTCACTGAATATTTAGAGGCATTTGGAGCCAATTGGAGACCTAGTGACAAATACTAGTCAAAGGGAAATTACTAGTAAATTTCCCTAGATTGACCAGAGTTGAAAGAGCATTTGAAGAAGTATTTTACAGGTCCAAAAGAATTCATGAAATACATATTTATGTTCTAACATCATCCATATACCTTCTCAGAAGATTTGGGAGAATTTGGGGCAAATTGGAGACTTAGGCATCAAAACTAGTCAAAGGTCGATTTTTTGGGGGAAAAAGTGAAAACTACCATTTTAATAAAATTCCTAAAATGGGGCATTACATAATCATCAACTTCATCATCATCTTTGTCATCATCATCATCATCATCATCATCATCATCATCATCATCATCATCATCATCACCATCACCATCATCATCATCAATATCTTCATCATCACCATCATCATCATCATCATCATCATCATTTTATGACTTGAACCTGGTGAGTATTTCACATGGAAAATATAAACAACATGCAAACCTTCTTTATATAAAAGCAATGCGATATTTTCTTTAGAACTTTCATCTTTTTAAGACAATAATAGATCCATAAGCAATCAACTTATGGCTCATCTCTTTCATCAACATGGATGCTTATTGTGGAATTCAAATTTAATTATATCTTCAATTACTCTTTTAATGTTGAGTTCAAAATTCTATTTAATGGGGATTATCCCATGCCTACGATCTTGACAAGTTCAAATGCAAAAAAGAACCCCACGTTGTCTCACTTAGTCAAAACATAGAGGGGAAATCCATAAGTTCTTGACCCAGATCGACTCCTTTTTCCCAACTCCACGTCCGTTATAGGGTTTTCCCATAGACACTTGATAGAGACACTCCTGGTTGAAAGTGTCTCTATCAAGTGTCTATGGGAAAACCCTAGAAACCAAGAGCCTAGCCTAAAAACCCTAGTTTTGAATTCAAATGATTATACACTTATATGCAAAGTTTTTGACATGTATATAGCAAGGGTGAATACAACTAAAAACAAATCAAGTGCAATCCATATTTGACCCAATATACATAAACAAAGAGGCTAAATGGCCTAGACTCCAATGAGCAAGATGGCAACAATGGTGACAATGAGCACACTGATGACGATGGTGATAATGGGCGTGAGGATAGATATGGTGATGGTGACAATGAGACAAAGTGCATTAGGTTTATGGTGGATGACGGATGATTGATGGGGATTAGGATGGTGGCACCCAGAGAAAAAGGATGATGAGGCTTGATGGTGATTGTGGTAGTGGGCATGGTGTTGGTGACAATGTTGTCATGATAGTGGAGTTCAACATTAAGCCGGTAACCCTAGAGCTTAGAGCCTATCCTAGAAACACGAGTTGGTAGCGTAAACCCTAGCTTGTATTCTAATCACAATGAAACCCTATTAAGTAGCCTAATCCCTTTCCTAAATTATAATACATATAAAAAGTAAATCATTTTCATTATACATATATACTCATGTGCATACATTTGGATCCAAATCATTATACACATATATAGAACAAAACTCAAACAAAACTATATATAAATACATGGTATAAAACCATAGTGGAACAAATATATAAATTTTCAGGCAAATAGTGGAACATGATTCCCAATGTACATATGATGGAAACTCATGCCCTATAAAAAATACGACAACTCATGTCATAGATCCAAAATACATGGTAACTGGTTCCCTATAAAAAATCCTACAACTCGTGTTGTATATCCAAAATACATGGCAACTCATGTCGTAGATACAAAGTACATGGAAACTAGTGCCCAAAGGTGCCACATCATAGCTAATGTACATAACATGGTGTGTCAAGCATTGTGACCACCTCGGTCACTCCCAGGTGCATCTCCCAAATCGATCTTCCTCTTCTTGGAGCTACTGGTATCTCAGGTCTTCTTCCATTTAGGAGTAGACCGTCTCTCTAAGATCTGAAACAAATGATATAAGATACCATTATTTTCAAGCATTTGTAACATTTACCACATTTATTAAATGAATGTACAATTCAAATCTTAAATAAATCACCGCTGAGGCAAGTGGGAGATGAGAGGAAGGCATCCTGAATCTGTCGAGCCTCTCAGCAATTCCACCCTACAACATTTACGACAATCATTTCATTGAAAAATAATAATTGCTTAAATTAATTTTGGTTAATGCATCAAATTTTTTTCATAAATTAACTTGATTCTCACCGTTAACACCTCCGACAATGGACATGGATGGGATTATGGGATAGCAGGTGGAGTAGTTGGCTGGACAACCTACTTCGATGCAGTCATGGGGGGGGGCACAGATGTAGATGGAGAAACTATGGGTGCAACCACTGTGTATACATGGGAAGATAGTGGAATAGTAGTTGACACAATAGTGGCGGGAACTGGAGATGATATGGTGGAAGAGGACATGGTGGTATGGGTGGAGGAGGACATCGTGGATGATGAACCCCTACCAGTTGTACAATAGGGGGCATTGACCCAAAAGGGATAGGGGGGATGTTGAGGTATGGTGAATGGAAGGGCGGTCCTGGAAAGAGGGAGGAGAATGGATATAAGGGAGGTTGTGGACGAAGGGGGGAATCTAGATGGAAGACAGAACGACAAAATTTGTCACACAGCTGCTTGCAGGAAAAATCCTCAGAACGGCTAGGCCTACGGAGGTGCCTGCGGGCGTAGTATTACTTGGTGCTGTAGTGGCTGAAAGCACCGAGTTCAATTGGTGTCAATACCTTCTGAATGAGTTCTTGGATGAACTCAATGATACCCAGGAAAATGACGGACAGTTTCTCTTCACATGGCTGATCATCCTTATCGCCTTTTCCAGATGGAAGGAGCCAAGGGACTATGTGGGTGTCAATATAGAAACCAATGATCCTAGAGGATTCTGGTATGCCAACCTCTGGGAAAATATCAACACAGAGCGATGTCATGTGACAGCTGAGGTTTTCTATCAATATTACACTCAGCTGTGCGATGCGATTATCCATACACCACGCATCATAAAGTAGATAACGTCGAAGTACATTCACGTTCTTGATTTCAGTGCAGACATGCGATGTATCTGCATTTCACCCAAGGAAAGAATGAAGAAGCTAGAATGGTACCCAGGTAACTACCATATGTATGAGGAGGACATGGAATCCCTCATGAAGGACTAGCCTGTCGACTTCCATGTGGAAGTCATGGATGTTGAGACGGACTCTGAAGAAGATGAGCCAAACCCTCTTTCATGCCTGATTGTTGAAGAAACAGGAAAGAGGAAAGAGCCTGAGACCTCGCAAAAGCCGAAGGCGCGGAAGAAGATGAAGGCCACAAAGACTCAAGCTGAAACAGTGTTGAACTAAGATGAATTTGACATGATAGCAAAAAGGGTCTCAGAACAGATGCAGAAGATCATGAATGACAAAGACAAAAGGGATTAGGTCATCCAGGATGACCTGCAAAAGACCAGGCTCACACTGTAAGGCCTTATGAAGAAAATGGACAAGGTCCAAAAGAACATAACCTTGCCATGCGAAGCAGGAGCTGAAGGGAAGCCGACAGGAACCTCGCAGCAAACGCCGTAGATAGCCATAATGCTGTCGTCAAAGACCAGGATTGTCCATGTGGACCCATTGGCTATTGCATTGCTAATGACAGAACATGTCACCCTGGACACAAAGGGAGTCGAGCGGGTAGAGCTCGACTTGGCCAAAATTCCCTTACCAGGCTTGCACTTCATCCACACGCAGATCATCGAAGAGATGCATGAACGAATGGTAGAGTCGATGAAGTCACAAGTGGAGATCACTGTAGTAAAAAGACAGCTTGAGTTGCGTGTAGACATGTAGCTGCGTGATGAACAAGACCGCCAGAAACAATTGGAGAATACCATATCCACTATTGCCTAGGATATTGAAGGTATAGAATTCCAGGATGATTTTTTAGACACAGTTCTAAGGATTGTAGATAAGGTGAGATCCTTGAAGTTGGAGATGTAGGATAAAGATATTTTTTATGAGGCCGATATTTCCATGTTGAAGGAAAAACTGAATAAGCAGACACCATTAACTGAGCAGCAGTTAAGAGAGAAAGTAGTCAGTGCTACCGCACAGAACATAACGAGTGAGATGGCTAAGTGCCAAGATCTCTTGGAAAAAGTTTCAAAGGAATTCACTGCCCTTGAAGAGGATCAGGGGCTATTGCAGGTAAAGACCACGGTAAAGGAAAAGCAGATCGCACTAGAGAAGTTGGATGCAGAGCTCAAGGCTTTACCACCCAGGGAGAGGTTGTCCAGGTATAAGGAAGTATTAGGTTTGAAGAAGCAAGTCCAGGAATTAAGAGGGAAAGAGGCTGAGATGGAAAATGAATCACAACAACTCTTGGAGGATGCTACAGCGGTGTAGCAGTAGATAGAAGACAAGCTAAAGGAATTGCGCGACAACCAGGAGTAGGTACAGGGACAGATTGGAGAAGAGATAACTCCAACACTGCTCGAAATAGTAAAGCAAGTTGAACAAGATACCAGAGAAGTAGTGGAGTAGTTGCTTGGTGCATATAATGAGTTCACGGCCAAATTAGTTCTGCCGGTCGCGGAGCAGAGTGAGACGAACGAAGCAGCAAGTTGCGCAGGGACGAGCCACATGTAAGTGTTAGGGGCATGTTGGGCCCAGGTCGGGACAAAATTTTGGTAACACCTTTTTGATAAGCAGGAAAAGCTGAGCTGAGCGCAGCTCAGAAATATAATTTTGTCTAAGTGATGAGGGTGTTGCGAAGCTATGCGCAGCATCCATGTTTTGAAAGCACCGTGAAGACCAGCGCTGCGAGGAGGCAGTGCTGGGAAGCAGTCAGGACACATGGAGCTAGCAAAGCGGAGTGCTAGACAAGGATCAGGTGCAGGTATAGGATGGACCAGTAATGGTATAACTTTGGAAAGATGCTCCAGGAGTGCTGAGCAGCGGGCACGAGCGAATCAGGAAGGCGGCCAATACACGAGTTTGTTGAGGAAAGCGATGTCTTGGCGCACCTAGTGGGTGAAACCGTTAGGGATGAACGGTTCTATGAAAGAGATATGTTGGCACGCATGCGACAGGGAGGCCGATAGCGACAGAATGAAGACATGGATAACCACCACGATGAAGCAAACGCTACCAGATGCCAGCAAGCTGATTTAGGGAAACCGACGCAGTTTTGTAAACCCTAAGGGTTTTTGGGTTTAGGTCTTCAACTTTGTAAAGACATGACCTTAGAGGCATGATCTATTTAAGAAGACAATTTTGTATGGGATGGGGTTGTGGTTGATGTTACGTTATGTTTTGGGGTTACTTTTGTTGTTGTAGTGTAAAATCTCTTTGAGTTAAGAAGATTGTAAAGGCTCTGCAGCTGTGTGCGCAGAGACGTATCTGAGAGGAAGGAGAGTCTGCAACTGAGTGTGCAGACTAAGAACGGTTGTCCCCATCCCTTTTAAAGAAATATATTACCAACTGTTCTTGTGGACGTAGCTTCCCACCCAGGGGAGTGAACCATGTTAAATCTCATGTTGTGCGATTGTGTTTTATGAATGAATGATTACTTGTGTTTTCTGTCAATGAATGTCTAGATGTTTCCTTGCATACTGTTATGAAGAGAGCTTTTATATGCATTTTCCATTAGAGAAGTATTGAAATGATATGCTAAGTTCTGTATGAATAGTTGAATGGTGAACATCTATTCTTGTGTATGAAGGAAGTGAATCAGTCATTTGGTTAAATACTTTCTTATATGCAATAAACGAATGCTTCACAGTTGGACTGTATAGTCCTATATGCTCAAATCGCAGCACCCCGACTTAACAAATGAATTTTAGAAGAATAGTCAGTTAAGCGCTTGAATGAATGGATGAGTGATATTCATTCCAGTGCCTTAAGTGTTTTCAAGATAATCCAAGTATAGAATAAAGTTGGAATGTTCGCAGTTTCAGTAGAAGTCCCACGGTAGAAGAGTATAGCGGTGCAGACCACAGTGTTTCCCATCGCTGCGCAGTCTCACCTTGCAGCACATATCCTCCGTTGTGTTGCGCAGTACATCCGCCTAAGAAACTTATCACTTACTGTGGAAACCTAGTTCCGCAGTACCCCATAGATACACCTCAGGTGAGACCTCAACCTGCTCGCAGGTTCTTGCTGAAAGGGCTAGTGCAAAGGGGTTTTGTTGGTCAAAGGGATACCGCAAAGAACCTGGGTCTTATAGAAAACCTCTGGGTCAGTTATAGCCAACAATAACAAGAACCTGTTTCCATAGGTTGATGTTGCTTCCGTAGAAGTTCTCGAATTTCAACATCACCCCAGATCTGGATCAAGAATTATCTAAATGTCAATCGACTCCTCGGTTGACCACCTACAAAACCAGGAGTAATATCCTTCCTCCTAGTTCCCCGATCTATAATTTTCCATAGAGAATAACACCTTAGTTGAGGAGTGCAAGCCAAGCTTGAGATCACCCAATCTCTTGAGCACATTACTTGCCAAAATCACAATAGTTACACAAGTTCACAAATGGTCATTATGAATACTAACCAGCATTAGGGAGTGAAAAGTCTCATTTTCCCTCTATGTTCTCTTCCTTAAATAGGAAAATCCCTTGCGACACATGTTGCTCTCATGCAAAGTTCACCCTCCATGTGTCACCTTCTCACGAAGGTGCACATGATTTCCATGAATCACTCCTAGGTGTTCCCTTATCCTAGGATCCCATTCCTCAATATGTTGGTACAAGTGGAGTTCAACTCTTCTTGACTCATTTAGAACTCCTAGTCTTACTAGGACTCTAATATGTGCTCCATTTCCATTTTCTCTTATTTATTAAATCACTTTTATGAAAGATGTGCACACACACTTATCATATAGTTTAAATGACATAAAAATAAATGATTTTTATTTTGCAAATAAAACTAAATGCAATTTCTATATGCTAAATCAATTTCATACATATTTTAATTCTCATGGTTTGTCAAGGTGTTGCTTCTATGGGTCCTTTAGACAATCAATTTATTTCATGTCCTTGTGTGAGGAATGTGTTGTAGAAACTTAGGAATTGTTACCTAAAGTCTTTCTCCTACAACCTATGTGAGATGAATGGCATCTGAGGAATAAGATCATTCTTATTGTGGACCCCTCAACTTCCTCGTCTGTGACCAAGTCATTATGGCCTACCCATACGACACACACTACCCAAGCAAAGATGATAGGGATTTCAACTCGTTCATGGGTTGATATTAAGATTCGACAGTTAGTCATCATTCTCTTATGTTTGTTTTCTCATTCTCTATGACCACTTTATTTCCATATGAGATTCAGTCAGCAAATCGTTATACATGTCACTACACACACTCTATGTGCATATCAGTAGTGCTACACAATATACTCCATAAGCATGCTTTATTCAATTTCAACATTTATTCATCTATCGCAATTCAGTAAGCAATATTTATTCACATATAAGAAAAGCATCATTTATTTTCATTTGTACATAACCTAAGCATTTATCTTGCTTTATTCCCAATTCCATAATTTTGTCAGCATTCTAGCGTATTCATTAATTGCTAATTAGTTAGAAATCCTTATTCTATGAAATAAAAAAATAATAATAGAAAAGCATATATTCTTATTTATTTAACTGGGTCACTTTCAAATAAGTGGCCTCAAAATTTCATCAGTCAGATTCAGCCAAAGGAGGGAGTTGCATAGGCTTACTCAACCAAAACAACACTACATAAAATTTGCGCAAAACAAACATCAGCACATAACACTTGTTAATTTCACACCATTAGTTTTGTGTTCAACTTAAAGGTTTTACTGATTAAATGATACTCAAGACAAGACATGATATTCACAATAATAATTTTTGTTCATCCAAAAGGATCGATTAAATGATAAGGAAGATATTATTTTGTATATTTTTACATGGTTTGTGTTGTAAACATAGATACATATTTTTACTAAACAACGAGTTTTTTATGTATCCACAATAGACTTCAGCCTAAAGGTTTATGAAAATGATTATTAGGTTTTCAAATTCTCAAAGCTTATTTGATTTTACCCTTATACCTTTCCTGTATGGTCTTATGATATCATCTTGATCTCTGTATGACTATACTGGTAGAGATAGATCAAAATTTAAACAAAAAAACAAGATGATTTAAGAGCTATACAAATTTGGAACACATTAAAAAATGGAAATGTGAAAATGGAACATTGAATACTTATGAGAACATTGAACTAGATTTTTAGTTTCATTTGTACATTCAACTAAATAATATAATACTATCAATTATAATATGGAGAACTTTGAACCAGATTTTCAGCTTCATTTATAGATTCAACTACATAATAACTGACTTTGAATTAAAATAACATATCAAGCATTAGAAACTTAATGAAGGGTGAGTAAAAGCTAATGAGGGTCACTTTTGGTGCATTAGATGCAATAGAAAACTGAAAAATCAGGCATCCCTCAACTTACTTGATTTTTTTGATATACTTACACAAGATATCTTGCATTGAGTAAACAAGATAAAATGTAGGAAATTGAATCACGTTTCTGAATATATAAGTTTTATGTATTGAAAATTTACATAACTATGTCAAATTTCATCTTTTCTAATAGTCACTTTTTATTTTTTTGGAAAATGATAAGGTGTATGTTCAGTAATAAGAAGGAGCTACGTTAGTCAGTTTGAAACTCAGATCCTTCTTACTACTCAACTGATCCTGCGTATGGTTGTCTTCAAAAAGGTATATGCTTTTGTGGGTGCATCCTTTGATGGTTTCGGGATACAAAAATTGGTATACATGTAGATAACACATCGCACTAGTGCAACACTATTTTTCCAAAATTAAATGTTTAATTTTTATTTATTTTTAATTATGTAAGTGATCAAACCTCGAGAATGATATGTCAAATCTGGGTGCAACATTTGAAGGTCTTAATGCAATCATTTCGAGTTGGATTCTTTATAGCATGTAGAGGTTGGTGTCTATTAGTACATCATACAATTTTTTTTTTAAATGGTTGTGAAATGAAAAAGGTACAAAAAAAACACTAACAACATGTTTTTTGACTTAAGGAGTGATGAAAAAATAAAATTTGGAAAAAAATAGAAAAAAATCATTTTTTTTAATTACATATTTGTAATCTGCATAAAAATTGTTATCTATGCCTAAAATTTCTTCAAAAATGGTCTTGTATGTCATGTTGTAAAGAGTGGTGAAAGATAGGCATATTGAGAAAAATGGTGGAAATGCCCAATTAGCTATGGTTTAGAACATTCCATAGCATAGGTTTGGTAAGTCCAAACCAACCACATAGGATTGTGGATGACACACAGGCAAGTGAGGAGACAATTTCTAGGTGTTAAGGAACACTCACGCATTATGTTTTAATTCAAATATTTTTTCAATTGCTTTGTGTCAGAAGAAACGCTCGAGCATTTTTATATATCCAAAATGCTCAAGCGTTATTATTCACATAACGCTCGAGCATTATTATTTACATAAGGCATGAGACTTATGTAAATAATAACAATCAAGCATTATGAACTGCATAAATTATGTGTTTTAAGTTTTGAATGGAGATAAATGGGGTGAGAGAGAGAGAAGGAATACGATAGGGGGGGAAAGGGACATAAAATTTAAGGAGTTAGAGAGAGGAATGATGAGGGAGGGAAATTAAATGCCTAAACCCATAAGTCCTAAGTCCCAAAACCCCTAACTACCTACACCCCTAAGCACCTAATCCCTTACACTTAATCCCTTACCCCATTAATAGTTGATCCCTAAATCCATTAACCTATAAAGGTATTAATCCTTAAATCCCTAGTCCCTTAATTAACCCCTTCTCTCCCCTCATTATTTTCCTTATCCTCTAATTCCCTAAGCCCTTAATGCCTAACCTCTTAAACCCTAACCCCCTAAGCCCAGAGCCCTAAATCACTTTACCCCTAAATCCCCTAACCACTAAAACCCTTAATTCCTTTAATTGTTTAGCTCTAATACTTTAACCATTAGTCATATAAGCTCTAGTTTACCCTATAGAGGTAAAATAATTGTTTACCTCTACAATACATTTGCATGTGAGACTTCCCTTATGCTAGTGTGCACTACATTTGCTTATGCACTCTGTGTTTGCATGTGTGCTCTTCATTTCCACGAGAGCTCTATGTTTTCCTTATCTCTCTCCCTCTAGATTGAATGCTCCTCTCTCATCTTCGGAATTCTTGATTGGGCTTGTGCATTAGTCTCTAATCTCTAAGTTACCCCTTACAAGCCTTTAACCCTTTAACCCCTTCACCATTAATTCATAAACTCATAAACCCTAATAGCCTAACCCCAGAGCACTAAATGAATTAACCCCTAATGACCCTAACCCCTAAACCCCCTATCCACTTTATCTCTAATCCCACAACCCCTAACCCCTAAGACCTAGTTCACCCCTAACCCCTAAACAACCTAACCCATATTACTTAAATCCCAAATCACTAAATCTTTAAGCCCATAAACCCTAGAAACAATTAAACCTTTAACTGCTTGGGCCTTAACCCCTAACCCATTAAACCCTAACCCCCAACCATTGAGCCCTAAATTCCTTAACCCCTAAATCCCATAACCCATAAAACCCCCTAACCCCCTATATACTTAACTCCATAACCCATAAATATTTAAACTTGTTAACAACTTTATGCCTTTACCTCTAAACTCTTAACCCATAACACCTAAGTTCTAATTAACCTCTTAACCCTAAAACCCCTAACCAATAATCCCTAAATCCCAAAACACATAAATCCTTAGAAAACCATAATTAGTCGTTTCCTAGAATCCATTAAGCCCTTAACCCCCAAGCCTTTAATCCTTTAACCCCTTGAAACTTAACCCTTAACCAACTCAACCCTAACATCCTAACCCTATATCCCTAAAACCCTTAGCCGATAAATTTCCTAACCCATGAAGGCCTCACCTCTTAAATAACCACCAATCCCCTAACCCTTATGTCTTGAACCACTAAGCTCCTAAGCCCTTAATTATTACAAACCCTTAACACTTAAACTCTTCAACCTTAAGGACTAACCTCTTGAACCCTAACCCCCTAACATTGGTGCCATCAATCCCTTAACTCCTAAATCCCCTAATCCATAATCCCCTTCATCTCTAAGCACTTAACACCCAATACCTAAGCCCTAGTTTATCCACAAACACTTAAGCCCTTAATGTATAACCTCTAAAACTCTAACCCCCTAAACTTGGATCCTTTTATCCCTTTAACTCTAAGCCCTTAACCCCTAACAAAAAATACCTAGTTAACTTCCGAACCCATACAACATGAATCCCAAAACCCTTGAAGATAAGGAGGGATATGGAAATAATGGAAATATTCAACAAGGTTTCAAGGATAATGTTTCGTTAAGATATAAAAGGAATGCTTGAACATTATGTATTTCTATAATGCTCAAGCGTTATGTATTTCTATAATTCTCGAGTGTTATAGAAATACATATAACTCGAGCTTTATGTATTTATATAATTCTTGAGCATTATAGAGTCACATAATGCTCAAGCGTTATGGAAATACATAACGCTCGAGCGTTCCTTTTATATCTAAACAAAACATTATCCTTGAAACCTTGTTTAATATTTCCTTACCATTAAAAAATTTCCATTATTTTCCTATCCCTCATCTTCAATGGTTTTGGGCTTGATGTTGTATGGGTTAGGAGGTTAACTAGGAATTTGGTGTTAGGGTTTAAGGGCTTATAGTTAAAGAGATAACAGGATCTAGGTTTAGGGGGTTAGCGTTTTAGAGGTTAGACATTTAGGGCTTAAGTGTTTGTGGATAAACTAGGGCTCAAGTGTTGGGTGTTAAGTGCTTAGAGATAAATGGGTTTAGGGGTTATATAATACTCTAGCATTATAAACTACATAAACTATGTGTTAAGAGATTAATGGAGATAGGGGGGGTGAGAGAGAGAGAAGGGATACGAAACAAGGGGGAAAGGGTCATAAAATTAGGCAGGTGGAGAGAGGAATGTGAATGGAAGAAATTAAAGGCCTAAACCCATAAATCCTACTTGTCTAAAACCCCCTAAAGCACTAAGCCCCTAAGTACATATGGAATTTACATATAATCCCTTACCACTTTAAACCCTTGACACTTAATCCTAACCTTTTACACAATACCCCACTAAAATTTGATCCTTAAATCCATTGACCTATAAAGGTCCTAATCCTTAAATCCTTAGTACCTTAATTAAACCCTTATATCCCATCCTCGTAGTCCTTATCCTCTAACACCTTAATCCCTTAACACCTTATAATCCCTTAACACTATAAAACTTAAGACCTTAATGTTTGAACTCTTACAACCTAACCCCCTGACTCTAGATCTCTTAACCTCTTAAAACATAACCCCTTAACCACTCTACCTCTAATCCCAAAACCCCTAACCTCTAACACCTTGTCCACCCCTAACCCCTAGTCCACCCCTAACCACTCAACAACCTAAACCATAATACTTAAAGCCCAATTCCCTAACCCATAAATATTTAAACTTGTTAACCAATTTATGCCTTTACCTATAAATGACTGAACCCTAACCCCTAACACCTAGTCCACCCATACCCCCTCAACAACCTAACCCATAATACTTAAAGCCTAATTCCCTAACCCATAAATATTTAAACTTGTTAACCACTTTATGCCTTTACCTATAAATGATTAACCCCTAGCCCCTAAGTCCTAGTTAACCCCCTAAACCTAAAACCCCTAACCCATAATCCCTAAAGCCACAAACCCATAAATCCTTAGAAACCAATCCCTTATCTCCTAGAATCCATTAAGCCCTTAAACCCCAAACCTTTAATACTTAAACCCCTTGACACTTAACCCTTAACTGACTTGATGCTAACATCCTAACCTTAGATCCTTAAATCCCTTAGCCTATAAAACCCTTAACCCCTAATCCCCTTGACCCCAAACCCTTCACCCTTAACGCTTAACCTCTTGAACCTAACCCACTAACATTGGTTCCCTTAATCCCTTAACCCTTAAACCCATTTATCTCTAAGAACTTAACCACAAACACCTTTAGAAGCCCTAGTTTATCCACACACACTTAATCCCTTAATGTCTAACATCTAAAACCCTAACCCCTAGACATGGAGCCCTAAATCCATTTTAAGAACTAAATCCCTTAACCCCTAAGCCCCTTGACCCCACACCCATTGAACCCTTAACCCATTAATACCTAACACCAAATCCCTATTTAACCTTCTAACCCATACAACATGAAGCTCAAAACCTTTGAAGATAAGGAGGCATCTAGGGAAATAAAGGAAATTTATTTTCTTGGGAAGAAATTATTAAATAAGGTTTCAAGGAAAATGTAAATTGTGTGTAGATTGACATAATGCTAGATCATTTATTGATGAAGAAATGCTTGAGCCTTTCCCCCCATTAGACGTTACATAGCCATGCACCAAACATATTAATTGACAATGTTTTTTTTTAACATAGAAGGAATGCTCGTGCGTTATAGATTTAAGAAATGCTAGATTGTTTTGTAAATCCGTAACGCTATAGAATTTTGGCTCTACATAATTCATCGAATACTATGCCTATTTCATCCTTGAATTATGTGTTTTGTCTCCCCAACAACACTGCAATGAAACCCGCACAATTGAGGAAGATTGAATACTCTATGTTCATAATTATGCATGCATGTTCACAATCACCAAGCTTGAAGGGGATTCTACAGTTAGCATTGAGAACTGAGGATTCTACATTCACAATTAGCAAGCTTGAAGAGGATTCTACATTCCCAATTAGCAAGCTTGAAGAGGATTCTACATTCGCAATCAAACAAAATTTAATAATATATGTTCAGAATTGAAGAGGAACCTGCATTGAGAATTGAGCAAGATTGAAGAATCTAATTTCAGGTTTGAGGAAGAATCTATATCCTTAATCAAAAGCAAGGTTGAAAAATCTATATATGCTCAATTTCAAGAAATATTGAGGAATCTATATGAACACAATTGAAGAAGAATATAAATTCACTATTGAGTAAGCTTTAAGAACCTATATTCACAAATGAAGAATTTTCTATATTCACAAGTGAGGTAGAAGTTACTTTCACAGTTGAGCAAGCATGAGGAATCTATATTCACAATTAAGGAAGTATCTATATTCTCAATTGAGCAATCTTGAAGAACCTATATTCACAATTGAAAAAGAATCCATATTCATGGTTGAGCACACCTCTAGAATCTATTTTCGTAGTATTTCTCATTGTGGTCATGGGGAATTCATGCAATCGAACAAGGAAACCGGAAAGGAAAGAGAATCCTCAAGAAATTGTGGAAGAAATTAGAGAAAATAAAAGATTGGACATGTGGAATTGAAGGCATTCCATTGATACTCATCCAATTCCAACCATAGATGATGCCACAATCGTTTCTACCCATCCATGACAAGAAAAATGGAAGAATTCACTAGAGGGGTCCTCAATTTCAACAAAATTTGATGAACAAGCACCCCATGGTACTAGTCAAGAAGTAAAACATAGGTACTCATTGGGGGATGTTTCAATTCCCACATCAATTCAACCTTAGACTATGGTAGTGAATGAATTGGTGGGTAGTGGTTATACAAGCGACAAGGTTAGGGAGGCATTGAATGCAGGATTTATGATGGAAGAAGAAAATGTTATGGAGATCGTCCAGGCGAAAGTCCAATTTCCCACATCCATCTACCAAAAAGAGAATGAAAGACAAGAGGATCCTATTGAAATGCTAGAGTTTCTTGGTGATGTTGTACATGGTCTAGTTCCAACACCCTTACCTCCATTAGCAACTACACATCGAAGAACTCCGAAACATATACATGGTGATGAAAGTCTCATTAGTTCTCTTGAAGGTACGTTGTCTAAACATGCTATTGATTATCAAACTCGACAAATACTTGATAACTTTTTTTATTCAAAATGTGATGGGGACAAGTGCAAATTATTTTTTATCATTGTTAAAATCTAGGTCTATGGTTGTTGTTAGAAGAATGTTAAGGATAATGATGACCAAAAATTCTGAACCAAGTTCTCATATTGTTATAATTTTAGTAGATGCATTTAGTACAATTGGAAATAAATATCGCTCAAAGGATCACAATGCAACTCATTGTGTGTTGTCACAATCAATCATGAAAAAAAACACTAGGGCACTTTGTTTTCTTAAAACTACCTCCAAACTTATTAATTTGAATGTCAAGACACTCCATAGGTATTGTGTTAGAATAGAAGAACTTGAAACCCGTCAAACAGATGTTTGGGCCTTCATTGGTAGGTTTCCACGCTCTGATATGAAGCTCATTGATGCGGTAAAGGGATTAGAGCAATATTTTTGGCATGACAACACTAGACCTTCTTCCAACAAAAAAGATGTATTAAACTTGAGAAGGGTTTCAAAGGATCATGAACCACACATTAAAAAATTTCTTTACATGACAAAAACAAAATTATATGAGATATTTATGAATGAACATAACGAACTTAACTTGGGCCAAATATCCTTTCGAAAATGAAAACCATGGTATGTTAAAATAAACACAATTCGTAACACATGCCTATTGTCAGTACCACATTGAGTATGATTACTATTATGACACATATACATATATTTTTCGTGTATTGCATAACACTCTTGTGCAGGAATGCTCAATGACATTACCATCGATGTCATATAAAGACTTTATTCATAGCATTTTGTGTAGCGGGCCAAACGGTTGCACATTTTTATAAAAAAAATATTGCATAGATGGGACATGCCTAGGGTGTGGTGGAATGGAATTATTGGAAAAATGCATGCATGTGACTGATGACCATGAACTTGGAAGGCAAGAGGTGAACTTGTAGTTATTCAAATATGTCACATATGATATTGATGGAGGGAACGAAAGAAAAAAAAATACAATCAGTCACTTCTCAGGTTGGCAATGAGTTCTTGAATACTATTTTTTCTTCAGATTGCAATTTCATATGTAACAATCTATTGATAGATGTCTTTATTATTGATCTACCAGGTACGGGTTTGTGACTTCATGGAGGAATTCTTTGCAAATGCACAACAATATGTAAAGCATGTGCATGTGGCTTGCTGGAAAGATGATCAATTTATAACGTGTAGGGATACATTTCCTATTGGTACTATCATGTCAGTGGGTGATTTTGAGGAAAAATACACTCTTCAACTGCAAAACGAGATTCAGAGTCAATACTATCACTCAGACCAGGTAAAAATAAAGGTCCATATCACCTATAGGAATGGGGCAGATAGTACTGAAGACAACAAGTTTATATTGAAGGATTATCACTTCTATATAAGTGATGATAGGTTTCATGACTTGGATTTTGTACAACAAAACTTTCAAACATTCTAAAATCACTTGAAGGATACCAATATACATATGGAACAACATTGGATTTGGTCTGACGGTTGTGCAGGGCAATTAAAAAATTCGCGTGTCTTCCAATGGTTGTATATGCTCCACAAAAGGCACATGATGCCACAGATTTGGAACTATTTTCAGGCCAGACATGGAAAAGGTGAACATGATGGAGCAAGTGAGTGCATCAATACTGCATTACGGAAGAAAGAAATCAAGTTCACAAATGTATCACTCATCCGAGATGAAAAAACCATCATTGAAGGGTGTTCTTCAGTCATGGGGGAGGGAGCAAGAAGGCGGGAAGATCAGTCAACCAGGAAAGCACATGTACATAGATATTTTTGGGAGGTGGTGGATGTAGATTGATCACAGTTATATGAGTGCAAGACCATCCAAGGAACTCATTCATTTCATTTAGTTAGAACATCAGACAATGCTATACCTGAAATGTGGACAAGGAAACTCTCATGTTTTTGTTCGCCATGTAGTAGTGGTGAATGGGACGAATGTGAATCCACTAATTGGGTTAATAGTTGGGACCATGTATCACTCTCCATTAGTCGACACATATATACATAATTATCCCAGTTGGAGGAGGACCAATCAAGTATTTCACCAGACTATTACCACATCTCAGATCTTGTACGACTAGGATAGATTAATATTTGGATATTTTTGACAACTAGTTGTGTCTAGTTAGTTAACTGAAATGTTGGCACTATATTTTCTATAGGAAACCTATATGCAGTGGTTTCCCTGAGACACAATGCATGACACACCAACTATTGGCTAGCAAGTTTCTTGGAGGGGAGTCAAACCCTCAATGTCCCATTATGGGACTCCAAGACAAATGATTTTTCGTTTGGGTCAATGGTTTTTGTTACCTCCTAATTTGTACATTAGGTGGATTTATTGTGAGCCTCTAAATTTGTGAACATTTACAATGTTCATCGTTAGTGTTCAGAAGTTCATCAAGCCAAATTTGTGTCCCTTTGTAAAATTTGCATTTCCAAACCCCCTTAGGGGAATTGTAATAAGTTGGTTTAAGTATGGTTAGTTTGTAAAAGGATTGGCCCACCTTAGGTTTAGATGTCAAGGGGATACTTTAGAGTTTTTTTTCTTTATGAATTATGCGTTGCACTTCAGTGGCGTATAATTTGTGAGTTTTTCACTCACACCTCTGAAAGCTGGAGTATTTTCCATGGTGGTCGAACCTAGGGAGGCTATTAAAGCCTAAGTTTCTGTGTATTTTTAAATGCTAGCCATCAATATTGAGTCGTATGGACATGCACTAGGTACCCTAGGAGTTTGAGTCAATTCCAACAAAATAATTGTTTCAGTAAAATTAGACCATTTTTTAATGGTTTAATTGGAAAAATTCAAACTGTAATAAAATCATGTCCTCGAGGCGGAATTTGGCGCAGGATGATCTTTATCACACTCATAGTGTCCTCTTTAACATAGGACCCACTTTTCCTAGGTTTTGAGTGACTAAATTGTCATTTATGGTAATTTTTCTTAAAGATGCTACAAAACGACATTTAAATGCTAAGTGTGCTACAAAATGCACAAAAGAGAAAAATCCAAAAATCCAAAAAATGAATAAAAAAAGTGGGGAAAAGGTGGCATATGGTTTCTAAGTGATGTACGACCTCACTAAGAGAATTAGTCACATGGTAAAAGGAAAAATTAAAGGTAATGTGATCATATCAAATTAGAGGATGCACCATCCTTCATGTCTGGGAGGATTCCTCTTACATGCCAGCTTGTTTTTAGTGGGAGAAGTTTCCAATGTTTAGAGAGGGGCGACTCTCTCATGTGTCCGGAACCTCGTCGTATCATCCCAACCAAATATCCAAGATTTAGGTTATGCGTGGATCTCTCTCTTAATTAAGGGATGTGCACCCCTCTCTCAACCTTATAGACTTGCCCTCTCTTCTCCTCTTTGGATTTATAATGTAGGGATTTCTCCATCATTCATGATGGATGCAAGGATCCTCTGAACAATTGTAAAATGCTTCTATATTTTGTTATTGGATAAATTTGAGACTTTGGAGGTCCCCATGGTGCAATAATTTTCATGATTGTGAATTCTTGGCTTGAAATCGATGTGTTATTAGCTTAGTTGTATTTATTCTTATGCAAGTTTGTATATCTATTTCTTCTTATGCAAGGGCTTCTTGCAATTTATATTTACTATTAAGTCATAAGAATTTCTTAAAATATTTTGAATCTCTCTACAAGCGGATCAAGAGTGCTCTCTGTCGAAGAGTTAATAAAATTGGAATGAATATTTGAAAACACCATGTATGCTCTACCCATCGCAGGCTAGTCTGAGCTTTGGAATATCAAAAGCGGTTGCTTTCACTTTATTAAACTCTCACAATTAATTAAATCACTTACTAATAAAATCAAGTCCCCCAAACCAACAAAAATCTGGCGTTGCCTCAATAGTGGTCAAAAGTGGGGAAGTTTCGACTAAGGAAGTGTGAACAACTGGGAAGAGATCCCAGAGCACAGTTAGAATACACCTGTGTTTGTGTAGTGTTGAACACCACTCTCGAGACTCCATTCCATCCCACATGTCCTTGTACGAAGCCACCTAGATCACATTCCAGACACATTCCCTGTACCGAAAGGTATATTTGGAACCCCTTCATCCCACAATAAATCAACCTCACCTTTCAAAATATATAATAAAATAAACCAAGAAGAATTCCGACAAAAATCCTTTTAGCACTCCAACAGACAGTGACTCCATTAGCACTGGTCTTTCATCAACAACAATTGTTCAAGTCTTTGATTTTTATCTATCTCGAATTGTTGTTCATCTTATGATATCATGTTGTGGATGTTATTTTTATTAAGATGGAAAAGCTGTTGTTTTTGTTTATTTATATGCTATGGATGTGCCATTGATTTAATTTGGCGAATGAAAACTTGGTTTAATTTTGCATAAATCAAAGACATGGTTCCAATTTGTCTCAAATCAAAAATTCCTACAACAACATGCATTCTAATCACATCAGACATAAACTTTTAAAAGCCTTAGAAAACCTTTATTTTTAGTAGGGTCTATCCCCCTTCACTTCGTTAGGAGTTTTCAAAAACATAGGATTCAGGATCAAGTGACAAAACCTGAGTCTTTGCTTTCCCCCAAGGCCACACCGAGCAGCTTTGAAATATTTCTGTTGTGCTTCCCCCCATGTGTGCAATCTCGGCGACAACATTTTTGGCGTTGTTGCCGGGGATAAATCTTTCTATCCCTGGGTACAACTTTTGATTTTTTACCTTTTTTTATGAATCTTTAGATCGAGTCTTTAATTTTCATCTGGTGACTCCACTAACCTTTCCTTTTTATAAAAAAATGTTCAAAGTAAAAAATAGAACTTTTGTGAGTATTCTAAATGCATATTTTTTATTCTCACATGGCGACTCCATTGAAGGGATAAAACTCTTGTTTCTCATAAAAATTGTTGATATTGATTGTGTGTAGACGAGCCTATTCGACACAGTAAAGTATTCAAAACTCGTTATTTGAAACTCCTTTTTTTCAGTATAAGGTCTATTTCATGGTTACATCAAGTACATCCTATTGATATCTGATATGGATGAGTTAATCGAGAAATTTGGTGCTCATATTTCCAAACATTATTATCCTATCGACTTCTCAAACATCTCAGGTTTTCCTAAATTTGGTGATGGTGAGAAGGGTTTATATAAATGGCATCCAATATTTCATGGAAATGATGATTCAAACATCGAGCATGTCAAGTATTTTTTTGAATATCTAGCTGACTTTAATACTATGTATGAAGACAATATGATGCAAGTGTTTGTTGGTTCCCTGGAGGGAGAGGCCAGTTGTTGGTTTTTTGAGCGCCTTCCAAATAAGTGTATCACCTCCATTTCAAGCTTTCTTCAGATATTTTTGAAGCAGTGGCTTGATGGTAGGGGTAGTATGAAGGGTTTGGAAAAAATCCTTGAAGCAATATTTTCCTTTTATTTTCCCAACATAGAATATCATAAAGAAGAGCCTCCTCATTTTCCATGGTAAAAAGCATTGAATATTTGGAGCTTCTATTTGATTACTTCAGTAATAGTGATGACATTTGTATTTCCCAACTGCATTATAAATAAAATTTAATAGAGGTACAGGAGAAGCCCTTGATTGAAGATGTGTTCATAGGCTTTCCTCATGTTTCAATGGTATGCAACATCAAGGAATTGGAATATCCTTGAATCCATGTCAATGACAATGATAACAATTTTTTGGATTGGCCCCAAGAAGAAACCATTACAGAGATTGGCACTTATGAAGAAATCCATGAAGTATGTAATGACACTCCCCTTTGTTCTCCACATAGAAATGAATGTTTGGAAATTTGGGTCCCTTGTGATATCTTTGAAACCTAATTTTTTGAGGAGGATTGCTATGATCATGAGGAGGATGAGTATATCCAGGGACTTGGCACTAGTGATGAAGAATCTCGCATATCTGACATAGATGGGGACACCGACTATTTGAATTTTATTGAGAACCCAATCTATGAGACTTGTGAAAATATTTTTGAAAATCCCATCTATGATATGTCCAATGAAGGGAGTGTTTTATCTGAGATTTATGAAATTTGTAGGGAGGAGCATTCAGAATTTTCATATGATCAGTCATAGTTATATTCTAGTATCTATAATAAGGACTTGGAGAAGTAGTGCAATGAAGAGTCAGATTGGGTACAATTGATTGAAGATCTATCTCAGCCATCATCTTCAAATGCAGATGTTCATGATGATTTGGAGTAGCTTGAGGCTTTTTCTTATACAAGAAGTTATCATTAGAATATCCCATCAAATCAACATGGTGAAGCGGTTAACCTGCATCATCATTCATAAATTTTTATTAGTCCTATCCAGTCATGGATAGAAGAAGCCTATGGGATGAATGACCATTTTGGGAAGTAGTTCAATGATGTTTTCTCTTATGATCTCCCATCTATCCCTCCCATCCAAAAATGTCCTGCAGGTTTGTTGTACTTAAATAAATTTTCTTTGGTTTGGCAGGTAACCAAATGTAAGATGAGAAACTTTAAAATTGATGAGATACTAAGATGGTTAGATTGGATTTTTCATTTTACTTAGTAGTTTTTATTAGTTTTATTCTTTCAAATAAAACATAGCTTGTGGTTCATTTGATTTTATAAAATTCGTGCCACTGAAGGTTTTTCTTGTCAAAGTTGAGATGTTTTTATAGGTTATATATATATATATACCAAAGATTCTAGTGTTCTCACATCCTCTCCTTTCTTGGAGGCCATATCGAGCACACGTCCCATAGTTGGAGCCAGATGTTACCTCCTTACTTGTGCATTAGGTGGATTTCTTGTGAGCCGCCAGAGTTGTGAACATTTACAACATTCATCGTCAGTGCTCAGAAGTTCATCAGGCCAAATTTTTGGCACTTTATAAAATTTGCATGTCCAACCACCCTTGGGGGAATTGTAATAAGTTGGTCTAGGTATGGTCAGTTTGTAAAAGGATTGGCCCACCTTAGGTTTAGTTGTCAAGGGGATACTCTAGAGTGTTTTTTCCTTAAGAATGATGCATTACGCTTCAGTGGCGTATAATTCCTGAGTTTTTCACTCACACCTCCAAACATGGAGTATTTTCCATGGTGGTCAAACCTAGGGAGGTTATTAAATCCTAATTGTCTATGTATTTTTACATGTTATCCATCAATATTGTTTCATATGGACATGCACTAGGTCCCCTAGGAGTTTGAGTCCATTTCGACAAATAATGTTTTCCGTAAAATTAGACCATTTTTTAATAGTTTACTTGGAAATATTCAAAGTGTAATCAAATCATAGTATGGAGGCGGATTTTTGCGTGGAGATGCTTGTTTTAACGCTCAGAGTGTCCTCTTTAACCTAGGACCAACTTTTACTGGGTTTTGGGCGATTAAATTGTCATTCGAGGCATTTTTTCTTAAAGATGCTACAAAATGACATTTAAATGCTAAGTGTGCTACAAAATGCACAAAAATAAAAAATAAAAAAATTCCAAAAAATGAATAAAAAAAGGTGGGGAAAATGTGGCATATGGTTTCTAAGTGATGTACAACCTCACTAAAAGAATTAGTCACATGGTAAAAGGAAAAACCAAAGGTGACGCGAGCATATCAAATTAGAGGATGTGCCATCCTTCATGTGTGGGTAGATTCCTTTTACATGGAAGGTTGTGTCTAGTGGGAGGAGTTTCCAATGTTAAGAGAGGGGCGCCTCTCCCATGTGGCATCCACCTCATTGTTTCATACCAAGCAAATGGTTGGCAGGTAGTTAGGATGGGTCATTATCGCAACACCGCGAGTGTTGCGATACCACGAAAGGCGGAAAGCCGAGCACAAATGATGTTATTTTTTGTATTTTTTGGGTCAATTGTACTGCGGTATGCAGGTTTTTGGGTCAATTGCTTGAAGTGTCGGTTAGGAAGTTGTTAGTAAGTGAATAAGTAATGTAAAGGCAGAAGCCTATATATAGTCATAGATTTGTAAGTGTTGAATCATCTTGGATTATGCATCTTGATTGTGTATCTGAGATCAAGTGATATCAGTGTGATTTGTATTTTGAGGAGATGTTGTATCAGGGTTTTTGCAGAGTTAATATGATATGACATAACTGTTTTGTGGAATCCCTGTGTCTCTTCTATTCAATTATGGTAATGCATGTTGCGATATGACTCTATGAATAATGAGAAGTTTCCTTGCTGCAATTAATGCTTTACTATTGTATCTATTACAATGATGAATAATTCTGTTGAATGATGCTATGAATATAAATGATGTATGAATCAAATTCATAGATCTATTTCTGAAATGTCGCAATAAGTTAAATAATTGAGCCGCAAACATCCTCCTTCATTCGACGGAAACATGGTTTTGTCAACTCTCCCTTGAACATCTCGGGTGAGACCTCATCTGCTCCAAAGGTGTTGTTGGATGGGGTAAAACCTATCTAGGCCGATGCTCAAGGAGATCACTATGGTTTGGGTGTCGATAGTGAGTGGAACCCCTGTCAACTGGGTTTGAGTCAACAAATGGTTCCGTTGTCGGGACCTAGCGTGAAGTGAAAGGAGGATATGTTGTGGCATCCGATGCAACCACATATACAAAAATGGTTTGATCAGAAGTTACAGGAATTTGCTGAAGAAAAAAGGCAGAACACTCGACTATCGGTAGATTAGTGGGTGGAAAGATATATTCACAACGGTCTGCACGAATATTTTTTCTATGAATTCATAGTCATCTTGTTCGAGTGGTTGGCAAAGTTGACCTTTCAGAAAAGGAACTTCCAAGGAAGTG
Source organism: Larix kaempferi (assembly GCA_027924585.1). Lineage (NCBI taxonomy): Eukaryota > Viridiplantae > Streptophyta > Pinopsida > Pinales > Pinaceae > Larix > Larix kaempferi. The sequence goes on from BSBM01000972.1 coordinate 1,132,283, forward strand.
AACCAACGACCTGGACCCCAGAGTTGATCCAAGAACTACAGGAAGTCGACAACAAGGCATCGTGAGCTGTCAAAGTTTGGCTTGATAGTATATTTGAAGGATATATCACTGAATTTGCGGTTGATATGAATAAATCCTATAGTGAAGCTGAAAGATATTTCTTTCGTGGGCCACGAGGGAGGTTTATGCTGTCACTCCAACTATCTATTAAGATGCTTATTTGTGAGAAGGGTATATTGAAGATGCATCTGGATCAGTAAACAGCCTGGTGGGCGGAGGCCGTGGGTACCGTGATAGAAGAGGGGCGGTACATGGAATGATAAGGGGTAGATGGGTGCAGGTCATGAGGAGATTGTGAGTGAAGCCGAGGAAGAGAGTGGTCTTACAAGGGGAGGAGAAAGGTTTCGATAGGAAAAGAGGAAGAGGATAGGAGAAGGTCCTACTGCGATCGAACCACAAGATTGCGAAGGAAGACCACACGAGACGTAGCGACCTCACAGTCTGGACAAGGACAACTAGGATTTTCCTAGGATAGAGGTAGGACCAAACCCCAGTAGCAATGTGCCCACACCTTCACTCACTATCTGTCAACCAATGAGAAACAAAACCTCGACACCACCGTGTCAACAAAACTTGATTGCTAGTAGTTCATCGACTGCGGGAAAGAAGCCCATAATGGCGGGAGAGGATACGAAGTTGCCGCTGTTCCATGGAAATGGAACAAACAATCCTGAACAATATTGGTTCTTATGTCAGGCAGTAAAGCAGATTACTATTGATAATGCTAAGAAAGTACAATGTTGACGTCCATTTTTATCACCATTTTTTATCATTCAATGTACTCAAAATGGCATTATTTCTATCATTTTTGCTATAGTAAGTTGTTTTATTTACCTTTCAGCCCTTCAAACAGTCCAGGTATGCACATATTTACTTACTATGCAATTTTTGTTTATATTTCATTATATTATGATTTATTTGCGTTAAAATGATATTTTTTGGGCATAATTGGCGTTTACATTTCAATTGGCAGGCTACATTTCTCAAATGACCCTTCACTCAAACCACGTGCTTATGTGTTAAGTTAAAACGCGTTCAGCTCATCGTTCAACCCTTTGTTCAGCCTGCGAAATCCATGGTTGACACATCTCATACTGTTGAATGAAGAGGAGGACACGTGGGTTCTGTTTGCCATGTGGTGCTGATGGTTAATGAACCATTGCTCTAGAAGATCCATCCTTATGCTTGCCAAGCTTGCCAGCACATACCATGACCACGTCAACACTCCAACACGTCGATTCTTCTACTCGTTCAGCCTAGGATCACACGTACATGTTCACACCTACTCATGTTCATTCACACCGGTGTTCTGGAAGAATCCTGTCTGCCCACGATCAGTTTGCCAACACGCTATTCATTCCACGTCTAAGGTAGATCGATGCTGCAGCAGCTGGGTGAAGGAATCAACCCCGTCAAAGTCTGAAGGATGCTCCCTACACTGTTATGCATCATTTAAATCAACAGTTATAGTCATTAAATGCATCTATTTTTAGAGAGGTCGACTCTGTCAACCCTCTCTCCCATTGTAAACTTATAAATAGATGACTCCTTTGGAGAAACGCAGGAGATGTATAAGATCAGATAGCATAGGAACAGACAGAAGATAGCAATTACTTCTGCATAAAGTATTATGTAATTTTCTCAGATTAATGGAAGTTTCAGTACATTGATGCTCTACTGATAGTCATTAAGCTGATTTAGTTTCACCTCTGATTGATGGGAAGAGCCCCTCATCAACCGGAGGTTTTATTTATCTTTTTATGCATTTCTTTTCTCAAATTAACTAGTTTATTTTCCTGTGTGTATAATTAACTTCGTTTTTCCTGTGTAGGTCATCCTCATTCCTCTGTAATTAATATTCTGTTCTTAATATAATCCCTCTTCTTCTGAATTAGGAAATGGTCGACCAATAGTTTACTAGTTTGTAATTTGTTTTTAATCATTCTTCCATCATTTGGAGTTAGATATTGCTTCCAAATTCCTCCATAGTTAGTATTATCTTCTTTCTCTTCTCTTCTGTTAGTTTTTCTTCTATTTTGCTGTAGGTTAACTCTCTCTTCTTCCATCTTAACCTTCTTCCTATATCTCATAGAAATCATTCCTCTACTTAGATAATGATTGGAATAGATAGCTTCTTGTTAGTTTAGCTTCTAAATAATCTCTCCATTGCTTCCTTTGCACTGTAGGATCATTTGCATAAAACTAGATGGTAATTAAATCATCCAAAATTCTTCTTTTCCTTAAATTAACTCGTTTTCCTCTATTCGGACTGTCATTCAAACCGCCATTCAGACCTGCATTGGGATCATCATTCAGACCTGTTTGTTTTCTGCAATGTTTTAGGCCTTATTCAAAATCCAATTTATTCTACCTTCTACTCAGCATTCTTCATGTTCCTCCTTAATAGTTTTAGATGTAATTCAATCTTGTTTCTTGTTATTTAAAGTTTCTAATTAAGTTCTGTCATTCTTTCCTTCTTCTTTATTTCCTCCTTTCTCCTACTTTCTTCTTGAAACTTTCTTCCAACCTTCTTCCAAACTTCAATTCTTCAATCTGATCTGCTAATTAGTTATTGTTTAGAATTTATTAGTCTTGTTTCTAGATAGTTTGTCTTCCAAGTAATAGTTAATAATTCTGTTTCTTAAGTTGTTTTAGTTTTTGATAGTTTCATCTAATTATCATAGGATTAGTTTCCATTCATACAAATAATGAAGATGTTCATGGTTTAAGATTTGGATTAATAATAAATATCTTTATCAAGTTTTCTACTTGTTTCCATAATCAAACACAGTTCAGTTAAACATCTTTATTAAGTTTTCTATTTGCTTCATTTGTTAATCAGTTTCCTATTTTCATGGATAAAATAAATTCTTGCATTTGAATTTTGAAAGTCATGCAAGTAGTTTAAAATCATATAGTTTCATGTTAACACATTTTCATCTTTAGTCATCTTAGGATAGTTTAAGCCTTCAATCCTACACATATAGTGATTGCATCTCATAAGCTCCCTCCTCGGGTTGACAATTTAAATATTGGAATTATTTAACACATAAAAAACCCCTACATTTTGGCGTCGTTGCTGGTGAGGTGCTAAAGGGATTGGAGTCTAGGTATATAGGCAGCTTTTACATTACACATCAAGGGGGAGGGGAAATGGTAAGACGCAAAGACGAACTCACTACGGTTTTACATAGTGTAATAGCCTGACACGTCTAGTTTAGTGGGTTTCCCCAAATCCTTGTTGTTTCGTTCCGTAGAAGTGTGATTTCCTTTCTGTACATCTGAGTATTTAATTTTCCTCAATTTATTTCATAATGTTTTTGTTCCTTTCAAGAGTGTTATTCTTTCAGCAAGTGTGGTGTGTTTTAGTTCACAAATTTGTTTTAGTGATTTAAAGTCTTTTAAAAATACATAAAAAAAAATTGGTGCTGTAAGAACTCAGGGACTAATCCATGTGTGAAGTAGGATCTATCAATCGACAAAATGCATTCCGAGGTGACCATCAGCATGAGAGAACTCTCTCGAATCCTAGTAGTAGCTGGGATTGCAATATCTTCTTCTCAGAAAGAACACATCTTGACAGAAGTCAATAATTTATCTACCTCTCCAGAATTAATAGAAGAACCACAGTTCCATGAGCTACAAACCGAATCTCCTTGCCAATCTGCCAAGGAAACCAAAAACTTGGAGACTACATTTGATGGAGAGAGACTTGATCTTGAAGATTTCTCCACATATATACCGACAGATCTTTCATGTACTCAAGCAATTGAACATTCAGTAGAAGAAGATCTGCATAGCATGAACAAGGAAGATGAGTATCAGGATTACATCGAAAGATGGTTCCAAGAGGTAATGAGGCCACAATACCATTCCTTCATTCAACACCTTCTGTTGCAAAAGCAAGTAAGTCGGTTGATTCTCCACATCCAGGTAATCACTACTTTAAAATTTTCATATGTGGATATAGGTATGTTTTTCATTTTGCTTTGCACATGGTTACATTGGAAAATTTCTTACACTTGAATAATGAGTTTTCTTTCTTTTAGCATAGGATAGTATGTATATAAATAAAAAGTTGTATGTGGTAAGTTAGCTTTAGATATTCGTACAACTTCACTTTTTGTTTTATTTAAAATAAAAGAATTAAGAATAAGATCATGTTAATGACTAAACCAAAACAATCTTACATCATACATGCATATTTCTTATCATACCAGTTACTCAAAGACCTAGTTTAATTATTATGATCTTCACAAAACTCAATCTTACTGTTGAGCCCAGGTTGAGATGAAGTTTTGGGAAGCCCCTTTTTTAGGCTAGCAGGGAAAGCTGAGCTGAGCGCAGCTCAAAAACACAATTTTGGCTAAGTATTGAGGATGCTGCGAAGTTGCACGCAGCATCCAACATTTGACGAGACTGCAGAGTTGCGTGCAGTGTCGAAGTTTTGGCCATAATGCGAAGACCAGTACTGCGCTGAAGCTGTGCTATGGAGTTAGGAGGCCACGTGGAGCCAGCAAAGCGGTGTGCTGGACAAGTATCAAGTGTAGCTACCGGCTCGACCGGTAGCAGCCATTTTTGGAAAGATACTTCAATATTGCCGAGTGACGGACATAGGCAAAACAGGAAGGTGGCCACACATGGGTTGTTAAGGAAAGCAACATTTGGCACGCTTAGAAGGTAAAACCATTAGAGATAAACGGTTTGGTAGAAGCAGCCTATAGGAATGCATGCGATAGGAAGGACGATAGCGATAGAATGAGGACATGGAGATCCGCCATGATCAAGCAGACGCTACCAGGAGCCAGCAAGCCGGTTTGGAAAACCGCCATAGTTTTGTAAACCCTTAGGGTTTTGGGTTTTTAGGTCTTCGACATTGTACAGACATGACCTTCGGGAATGATCTATTTAAGAAGACATTTTGTATGGGATGGGGGTTCTAGCTTTGTGGGTTGTTCTCTTTGGATTATTGTTAGTCTTTTGTTGTTGCTGAGAACTTAAGGAGATAACCTTTTTGTATTGTAAAATCTCTCTGAGCTGAGAATATTGTAAAGGCTCTGCAGCTATGTACGCAGAGACCTAGCCGAGAGAAAGAAGAGTTTGCAGCTGAGTGTGCAGACTAAGAACGGTTGCCCCATCCCTTTTGAAAGATATATATTACCAACCATTTTTGTGGACATAGATTTCCATTCGGGGAAGTGAACCACGTTAAATCCTGTGTTATGTGATGATGTTTATGAATAAATGATTATCTGTATTTTTTGTAAAATGAATGCTTGAATGTTTCCTTGCATCCTGTAATATGAGAACTTTGATATGCATTTACCAATAGGAGAAGTTTGGGAATGATATGCTAGGTTCCGCGGAAGCAGATGAATGGTGGACACTTCAATTCTATGTTAAGGCCGTGAATCAGTCATTTAAGTATAATTACTTTCTTAAAATAGTGATGGAATGCAGCACAGTTAATCATGTTTATCATTTCAGTTCATGTTGTAATAATCCAAGTTCTTGATGAATGCTAGAAAGATATCCAGTAAGTGCCTGAATGAATGGATGAGTGATATTCATTTTAGTGCCTTAACGTTTCCGAGATTTTCCAAGTAGAGGATAATTGTGGGTGACTCACAGTTCTAGTAGAAGATTCACAGCAGTAAGAAACCCTTGGTGCAGCCCGCAGTGTTGCCTCCACCGCATAGTACTCCTCGCAGCATAGTTCCTGCTGCACACCGCATCACTCTGCCCCACAGCACACTCCTTCCGTCCTGCGCTGCGCAACTTGTTCAAAGAAAGAACTCATCATTTACTGTGGAAACCTAATTCCGCAGTACCCCATAAAGATACACCTCAGGTGAGACCTCAACCTGCTCACAGGTTGTTGCTGAAAGGGCCGGTGTGAAGGGGTTTTGTTGGTCAAAGGGAGAACCACAAAGAACCTGGGTCTAATTAAAACATCTGGGTCAGTTTAAGCCAACAAATGGTTCTGTTGCCGCTATAGAATCCATGATGAGTTGAAATGGTTGCGTTGCCGTGCTAGAATCCATGATGAGTTGAAATGGTTTCATTGAGTTGCAATCACGATGTGTGAAGAAGAATATCAGTTCCCCGAAGGATCTGACTATTGGCATCCTGAAAAGACAGAAATCCAAGCTTGGTGGGATAAGACCATAAGCGATTTTAACAGACAAGAAAATAAACATCCGCATCTAAGTGACACACAGTGGTCGCATAGATATATGTTGGATGACATTCATGAGATCTTTTGGGAATCATTTCCAAACGAGCTGTATGCATGGATCTCATGGCTCGCAGAGAAGAAAAACTGTTTCCAAGGAGGAGTTCCTATGGAGTGGACTCCCGAGCTCACAACGCAGCTTAAAGTGTTAGACAGCCCGTTGTCATGTGCAGTTGATTATTGGGTCGATCATATGCTAGAAGGCTTTGTAACAGAATTTGCTGTAGACATACTCAAATCCTATAGCCAAGCAGAAGCACATTTTTTCAGAGAATTCCAAGGTAAGTTTCTAAACAATCTCAGTCTATACATTAAGATGCTGTTAGATGAGAAAGGTGTTCTAAGAATGCAGTAATATGCTTGAAGTTTGTCATGATAAACAACACATATATTGATTCTGATGAAGAGACACATAATCTTAGAAGTGGTAAGAGATATAAAATTAATAAGAATCCGGAAGGCCCTAAAATTCATATAGATACTGAGATCCCCTGCGATCTTGATAGCGAAGTTGCACAACCATTTACCCCTGAGAATCTGTCGACTGCACAAACTGCGCCACCCTTATCGCAAAACCCACCCGCTACGCAGCCCACCCCACACAAGAATCAACCTAGTCCATCTCTCCCAATAGTCCTGTTTGTATTTACTGCGCAAATCCCTTTATAGCAGTTGCGCACTAATATCGGCTCTCCACCACCTAATAGCACAATGGCGAACATTGATATGAAACTGCCAATATTCAGAGGAACGGGCCAAAAAGACCCTGATCAACATTGGTTCCTTTATGAAGTTGTATGGAGTGTAAAACAGATCTAGGACGATGTCATGAAGCAAGCACATCTCATCACCACCTTCAAGGATAGAGCGCTACATTGGTTTATGAAATACTCTACCGTACAGCCGAGAACCTTGCAGAAATTAAAGTCGCGCTGGTGGTGGAGTTCAAGAAACCTAAGTCTGAGTCTCAGTGTATAACTGAGATGAAGGAAATAAAGCAGAGACCAACTGAAACGGTCTGGGAATTTGATAAAAAATTTAAGACCTTACTAGACCAAGTAAGTTCTGTTATACCACTAGATCAGCATAAGGAATGGTTCATTACTGCGCTGTTACCTCATATCAGATTACCATTGATGCAACAGAAGGTTCTATCCCAAGCCAAGGCCTTGGAAATTGCAATGAAGCAGGAAGCTTCGCTGATTGGTGATACTAGTTCTGGGATGTCTCAGATCTAGAACCAGCTGACCACCTGACACTTGAACTGCAAAGTATGAAAAATGGTAAAGAACAAAGATATGAACCTAGATAGGATGTCTGGGGTACAAGTTGTAAAGGAGAAGGTCATGAACGCGAGCATTGCCCTATATTCCGTGACTATATTAGCAATGGTATGCCTAACCCATTAAATCAGAACCAGGCCCCATGGTGTGAAATTTGTAGAACCATAGGACATAGACCTGAAGACTGTTACCTAATCCAGAAATATGTGAAAACCCCTAAGAATTTATACTGCAATTTCTGTAAATCAGTTGGACATGATGAATCCAACTGCCACTCATATGAATTAATGAATGAAAGAAAAAGGGATATGGACTCAATGCGAGGCGCTGCCTTGTACCGCATACAAGAAGATACCCAGCCAAAACAAGAAAATGCACAATATGACCAAGGAGGATACAGAGGTCGTGGTGGTGGATACCGTGGTAGAGGAAGAAATGCTGGTCTGGCACAAGGAAGAGGTCGTGGCCAAGTCATTTGGTATAACTATGGCCAACCCGGGAACATGTCTAGAGATTGTGTTAACCCATGCACTACGTGCAACTATTGTAAATCATTTGAGCATGTCATTGAAGGTTGCCCAGTATTAGAGGTGGAAATGCAGAAGAGAAGACGAGCAGAGGCTTCGAATCCAAACGTCTAGTGGATCGAAGTAGAGAATAGACCAGTGGATCTGAGCATTAATGTGGTCAGCGTAGTGGCGCTGAGACAGGCCGCGACAGAGGAGCGGAAGCTTCAACATCAGGGGAAGCACATACGAAGAAGGATCCCCTTGAAACAGTATGGATAAGGAAAGCTCCAGGAAAAGCACCCCCTCTTGACCTACAGAAGAACAAGGATATCTTCATTGACGCACGGGATACCTTTAGAGAACAAGCAGATAAGTCATCAAGGATCCCGCTATGCAGTGAAACACCGCATGTTGAAGACATGCCAGCTCCGTATGACAAAACAAGTACTGCGACAAATGTCCATACTTCTATTGCGCAGTTCTTGCGAAGCTGCATGAAGTTACTAAAACATGAAAAAGCCATAGTAGAGCTCCAGAAGCTCATCACCAAGTATGAACCTCAGATTGCAAGAGAGACTCCAGATAGCGATGTACATCATATAAGGAAGCACAAAAGAACAGGCCGAGAGATGAGGCTTACTGCGCAGATAGGATATTTTGAAATGGATGAAGTCATCCTTGATCTAGGATCAGAAGTGAATGTCTTGACTAAGCACACATGGCAGCAGATGGGTCAACCAAAGTTGCTCTGGTCACCTATCAAGTTACGAATGGATAATGAGGAGAAGGTCATACCTTTTGGATGCTTAGCTAATGTAGTATTTGACATTGATGGAGTACAGAGTCATGCAAACTTTGAGGTTATTGAAATTGTGGATGATAGTCAACCTTTTCCAAAAATATTGGGAATTGATTGGGCTATGGATAACTTGGCTATCATAAACTTGAAGACAAAGAAGATGATCTTTGAAGGGAAGCATCTTAGGGTCATCGCACCATTGGATCCTAAAGATGGTGATAGAAACAGTGAGCCAATTCAGGAGGAATCCAAAGCTCAAGATTTAGATCGACTATACCAGCTGACTGCGAACAAGGAAGACTACATTAATCCTACTATGGATGGTACACTCAGCTGGCAATGTGACACTTCTTGTATCTCTGACTCGGATACAGGACTGGAGAATTGGCAAAGCCGCATGCATGAAGTATCAGCAAGAAGATGTACGCAGGTTACGAAATCACTACGCTGGATCGGAAAAGAGGTGAGTCATATTCCCACATATGATGGTTCTGCTAATGTTTATAGTTTCATAAGGGAATATACTGCAGCTATATCAGATGAGCATAGACTGCCAGCTTTCGATATAGCATTGCATAATATACCTGCTAGATGGTGGAATGCACACAAGAAAACATTGACCACTTGGGATCAATGCAGAACTAAGATGCAGATCCGATCCACCGAAAAGGTTACTTTACCCTTTGAAAAGTATAATGGAGAGACAGACCCTAGTCAGCACATTGAAATCTATTCAAAGGCATGGGTGGAAAGACAACTTACAGAATGGGTACATTTATTTGTACATACATTGGATGTGGGTATCCCAGAGAAATGGTACGTCGACCTGGAGTTGTGCAATGAAATCACTGATTGGGAGCGGCTCACTGCGAACTTACGGAAGGACTTCAATTTTGAAGACGAGAATCCATTAATCCATGAAGCATTACAGCTAATCAAGAAGCGCATATTCCAGGACGACTGTCATCATCAAAACATAACATTGCAGGAGTTTTTTGGGACAGAGTTCATTCCCGCGCACCTACAGTCAGAATGGAAGGGACATGAAGAGCACTTGATCAAGTGTTACAACATAGCTAAAGATACCAATGATACAAATGAAGATGATGAGGACGACCTGCGCAACATAGATATACTAGAGTCAGAAGGAACGCATGAGGTAGAAGGACCTCCGTTGGAAATCCCAGATATGACTGGACCAGTAAAAACACAAAAAGTGAACATTGGCACAGACAAAGAGCCGAACTTCGCATCAATAGAAGATTATTGGGATGATCAGACTATTGAAGAGATCGCAGATACCTTACATGAGTATCAGGAACTGTTTCCAACAAAGTTTACAGAAATGAAAGGAATTTTGGGAGACCTAGGGGTCATGAAAATACCTTTAAACCCAGGTGCTAAGCTTGTCAAGCAGAGGCCATACAGATTGAATCCGCGCTATAAGGAAAAAGTCTGCGCAGAGCTAGATAAGATGCTAGAAGCAAGAATCATTGAACCAGTTGAAGAATCCGAATGGATTATCCCAATGGTTGTTCAAGACAAGAAAGAAAAAGGAGAGATCAGGATTTGTGTGGATATCAGAAAGATGAACGATGCTTCCATGCATGACCCATTTCCTACTCCATTCACAGACAAAGTGCTTGATAACGTTGGAGGAAATGAGGCATATTCTTTCACTGATGGTTTCTCTGGTTATCATCAGATCAGGATTGATCCTGCAGATAGGCATAAGACAACATTTGCTACAGAATGGGGGTCATTCCAGTACACTGTCATGCCTTTTGGGGTGAAGAACGCACCTTCCATATTCTTTACAGTCATCATCGCAGCATTTAAATATTTTATGCATAAGTTTTTAGAAGCATATTTTGATGATTGAACTGTATTTGGTCTATTGAAAAATCATTGCGCAAATCTCCACATGATGCTCGAGAAGTGTCGACAGCATCAAATATCCTTGAATTTGAAAAAGTGTATTTTCTGTGTGCCTCATGGAATTTTAGTTGGCCACATTGTCTGTAAGCAAGGACTGATGGTAGACCCTGCGAAGATTGCAGTTATTGCAAACTTACCAACACCAAATTCAGTCAAGATGTTGCGATCTACATTAGGCCATATTGGATATTACAGGAAATTTATAAAGGGTTATGCACAAATAACCACAGCAATGGAAAAACTACTGAAGAAAGACGCACTGTTCATTTGGAACGCAGAATGTGAACAGGGTTTTGACACATTAAAAGAAAAGATGGTCACTATGCCGATTCTAGTCTTTCTAGACTAGACAAAGCCATTCCATGTCCATGTTGACACATCATGTATTGCCCTGGAGATCGTGTTAGCTCTGCCAGGAGAGGGAGGTATTGACCACGCTATTGCACTTTCTAGCAGAAAGCTTTCAACAACAGAGAAGAACTATACTACTACTGAGAGGGAAGGCCTTGCGATGGTATATGCCCTACAAAAATTTAGACTCTACTTGCTGGGATCGCACTTCCTTATGTTTACTGACCATTCTGCGTTGAAATATTTGGTCAACAAGCCAGTGTTAGGGGGATGCATATGCCGATGGCTACTATTGTTCCAGGAATATGACTTTGAAATTATTGTCAAGCCAGGTAGAGTGAACTTGGGACCTGATCATCTGTCAAGGATCGAGTCAAGAGAGGAGCCGATGAATATTGAAGACAACCTGCCTGATGCGCAGTTATTTAGTATACAGGTTGCCGATGATTATTACAAGGATATCATTGACTTCATAACTACAGGGCTGGCACCCTAGGAATTCTCGGTCCAGCAGGAAAAACAATTAGTGGTGCGCGTCGTGGACTTCACTATAATTGCAGGACAGTTATACAAACTTGGGCCAGATGAAGTCATGCGCATGTGCGTACTTGATCATGAGAAGCCATTTATTCTAGCCGACTCACACTCAGGAATCACGGGAGTTCACTATGCAGGAAGGGCTATTGCGCAGAAGATATTGCGCGCGGGTCTATGGTGGCCTACGATCCATAAAGATGCCAAAGATCATTGCAAGAACTGTGATGTCTATCAGAGGACAGGAAAACCATCACGCTGAGATGAGATGTCATTGAATCCACAGTTAACACTGCAGCCATTTGAAAAATGGGAAATAGACTTTGTGGGTTCTATAAACCCACCAAGAAAAAGAATGGGTGCAAGGTATATTATTACTGCTAGAGATTACCTCACCAGATGGGCAGAAGCAAAACCAGTTAAGTACTGCACTGTCAGTACTACTGTGCGGTTTATTTTTGAAGAAATACTCACCATATTTGGTTGTCCGAATATTTTGATGAGTGACCAAGGTACTCACTTTTTGAACAAGACAATTGAGGCACTTACAGAAGAATTCTACATTCGTCATCAGCACAGTACTCCATATCATCCATAAGTGTATGGTACTGTAGAGGCTTTCAATAAAATATTGGAGAACACACTCACTAAGGTGTGCAATGTAAATATAGATGTTTGGGACCTGCGCATCTCATCTATGCTATGGGCATAAAGAACCACATGCAAGAAATTGACAGGACAGACACCCTTTCGGTTGGTTTATGGGAAGGAGGCTATAATGCCTATGGAATATATTGTCCCTAGTTTGAGAATCATTGCATTTATAGGGATGGAAGACTGGAAAGCTCTAGAAGAAATATTACTACATTTACTGGGCTTGGAGGAAGACAGCTTCATCGCAGGATTCCACCAGTAAGCTCAGAAGCATCACGAGAAAGCATGGCATGATTGCCATATAAAGAACAAGTGTTTTCAGGTAGGTGATCTAGTCCTCCTGTATGATAGAAAATTCATGAAATTCCCTGGTAAATTTAAGATGCATTGGCTTGGCCCATATATTGTGATACATGTTACTAACACTGGTGTAGTCTAGTTAGCCAATTTAGTGGGTGATACTTTGACAACTTTGATAAATGGAAGCAGGCTAAAGCTATACCATGATAGCACTACTTCGCAGAACCCTGGATAACGAACAAAGGAAGGAAGTTCTAAGTGTCAAGTACAGTCGAAAGTGGACACTAGAAATGTAAAGAAGTCTGTACATGTATGATAAAAGGAAGGAGGTATGATCTATGCACCGCGCGGCACTGTTGAAGCTGCACGAAAAAAATAAATAAATATATATATATATATATATACGTAGAGTTGAAGCCACGCAGTTGGAAATGTTTGGCACTGCGAAGAAGCTGTGTAGTTGGAAATTTTTGGCACTGCGAAGTAGTCGCACAGGGTTGCAGATGGCTTGCCACGCAGTTCAGCGCATCACCCAGAGAAAAATAGTCGTTGCATGGATTTTCAGAAAAATAGCCATTAGATGACCGTTGCAGCAACTACTTCACCATTTAAAGCAAAGATAGTCGTTCTGAGCACGATGACGATAGAAAAGACCAAAGGATTCGCTCAAATTCGCCAATGGACACCACATTAAATGCTTATCTAGCCATTGAAGGGCGCGAGAGAGGGTCTGGTGCACCTATAAATAACACCGTTGGGAGACTCGCGGGCGTTACCAAGCACTTAGAATTTTCTTGCGATTAACCTCTCTGAGCTAGTAGCAGATCTGTATTCTGTCTACCTTAGCCGCTACGTCATCTATGAATGTCCAAACCTTCCTTTAGAGAAGAACAACTGACCCTTGAAGAAGCACTGAGGATCTTTCAGCAAGGAGGGATTCAACAGTTAATGAAAACCCCAGTTAAGAAGGTTGCGGTAGAACAAAGTGAAGGATCCCGCAGATCACCAAGAATTAATCCCACGATGCAGGAAAAAACAAAAGATAAGGGAAAAGTGGTAACTGCACCTCGATCCAATATCATAAAGTTGGGATCCTCGGCACAGAAAGCACCAGTCTTTCAGACAGAACCTTTGAAGATGACACCTGAATATATCTCCCCGAGGGCACTGAATGCCCTTGTGTTTAAATTGCTCAAGAATGCGAGATACGACATCCCGCTGTCGCCTATGTGAAAGCATGTAAACGTTGGTAAGAATCTGCTGGGAAAGATAGCAGATTGTAAATGGGAGGATTATGACCTATTGGGAATGAAGAAAGACGAGCCAGATGTTCCCAAATACCCATATTTTCAACCAGACTAGTATATGTGCTGGAAAAAGGATGCCAAGGGAACTCTGAACTTTGTAGCTGACAGTTGGTTAGCACCTGTCATTCAGTTCGGGCTACTGAACTTGTTGAGATTGCCACATTTTGACCGTTCCCCAGAATTGAATATCGTGGTTCGCACACGCATGGAGCGAATCCATCAAGGTTATCTGTGGCTGGATAGAAATTTGGATATTAATATTGATTTGATCCACCGCATCACTGGGCTAAGCAAGCATGGTAGGGATCTGAAGCAATTCTTTCAGGGGAAGAGAAAAGAAAAAGAGGCTATTGAGAAGATGAAGAAAACCCACTTGGTGGTGAAGGCCAAAAGAGGATTCCCGACAGAAGATATAGAGGACCAAGCAACAAGATTCGTAACACAGTTGCTCGCAGGCAAGATGCTCAAAATAGCTAGACCTTCGGAGGTGCCTACAGACGCAATACTCCTTGGTGCCGCAGTGGCCAAAGGCCACAGCTTCAATTGGTGTCAGTTTCTGTTGAATGAGTTTCTTGAAGAACTCAATGACACCCAAGTGAATGGCAGCCAGTTCCATTTCACCTGGCTCATTGTCCTCATTGCTTTGTGTGGATGGAAGGAGTCGCGAGATTATGTGGGCGTCATTATGGATACCAAGGATCCTAGAGGGTTTAAGTTCGTCAACCTCTAGGTGAACACAAATGCAGAGTGCCAGCATGCGACAACATAAGTCTTTTACCAGTATTATATTCAGCTGTGCGATGCAATCACGAAGACACCCCGCATTACAAAGCAGGTCATGGCGAAGTATATCTGCATCATTGAGTTTGAGGTGGATATGAAATGTATATTCATATCGCCGAAAGCACAAATGAGGAAACTAGAGTGGTTCCTAGGAAAGTACATCATGTACGAGCAGGATATTGAGGACCTCATGAAAGATTGGCCAGCAGAATTCCGCATAGAGGTCATGGACGTGGAGACAAATTCAGCAGAAGGTAGAAATACAGCTATGCAACGAATAGGACCGTCGACAAAATTTGGAGACCACCATATCCAATGTGGCGAAGGATATAAAAAACATAGAAATACAGGATGATCCTGGAGACACAGTTCTGAGGATCGAAGATAAGGTGAGATCCTTGCAGTCGGAGATGCAGGATAAAGAGATTTATTATGAGGCCGACATTGCCACTTTGAAGGATAAGCTAAATAAGCAGGCACCATTAACCGAACAGCAAGTCAGAGAGAAAGCAGTGAGTGCCACCTCGAAAAGCATCACAAGTGATATGGCTAAGTGCCAATCTCTCCTGGATAAGGTTTCATAGGAAATCATGACCCTTGAAGAGGATCAAGGGTTGCTACAGGTCAAGACCGCAGTACAAGAAAAACAGACCGCGTTGGACAAGTTGAACGCAGAGGTGAAAGCTCTGCCACCTAGAGAAAGGCTATTGAGATACAAGGAGATATCCAGCTTAAATAAAGAAGTACAGGAATTACGACAAAAAGAGACTGAGATGGATAATCAGTCGCAGCATCCCCTAGAGAATGCCATGGCGGTATCACAGCCAATTGAAGATAAGTTAGTAGAACTGCGCGATAACTAGGAGCAGGTACAAGATCAAATTGGACAAGAAATAACTCCAACACTGCTTGAGACAATTAAACAGGTTAAGGAGGATATAAGAGAAGTAGTGGTGCAATTGTGTAGTACATATGACGAGTTCATGGCCAAGTTCGTTCCACCGGTCGCGGCGCAGAGTCAGATAGCTGAAGCAATGAGTGGCTCGGGGATGACCCACATGTAAGTGTTAGGGACATGTTGGGCCCAAGTTGAGATGAAGTTTTGGGAAGCACCTTTTTTAGGCAAGTAGGGAAAGCTGAGCTGAGCGCACCTCACAAACAAAATTTTGGCTAAGTATTGAGGATGCTGCGAAGTTGCTTGCAGCATCCAACTTTTGACGAGACCGTGGACTTGTGCACAGTGTCGAAGTTTTGGCTGTGATGCGAAGATGAGTACTGCGCTGAAGCAGTGTTGCAGAGTTAGGAGGCCACATGGAGCCAGCAAAGCGGTGTGCTCGACAAGTATCAAGTGTAGCTACTAGCTCGACCGGTAGCAACCATTTTTGGAAAGATACTTCAGGATTGTTGAGCGGTGGACATAGTCAAAATAGGAAGGCGGCCATGCGTGGGTTGTTATGGAAAGCGACATTTGGCATGCTTGGAAGGTAGAACCATTAGAGAGAAACAGTTTGGAAGAAGCAGCCTGTAGGCACGCGTGCAATAGGAAGGTCTATAGCGACAGAATTATGACGTGGAGATTTGCCATGATCAAGCAGATGCTACCAGGAGCCAGCAAGCGGGTTTGGAAAACCGGCGTAGTTTTGTAAACCCTTAGAGTTTTGGGTTTTTAGGTCCTCAACATTGTACAGACATGACCTTCGGGCATGATCTATTTAAGAAGACATTTTGTATGGGATGGGGGTTCTAGCTTTGTGGGTTGTTCTCTTTGGATTATTCTTAGTCTTTTGTTGTTGCTGAGAACTTAAGGAGATAACATTTTTGTATTGTAAAATCTCTCTAAGCTGAGAATATTGTAAAGGCTCTGCAACTGTGTGTGCAAAGACCTAGCTGAGAGAAAGAAGAGTCTGCAGCTGAGTGCACAGACTAAGAATGGTTGCCCCATCCCTTTTAAAAGAAATATATTACCAACCGTTTTTGTGGACGTAACTTTCCATCTGGGGAAGTGAACCATGTTAAATCCTGTGTTATGTGATGATGTTTATGAATGAATGACTATCTGTATTTTCTGTAGAATGAATGCTTGAATGTTTCCTTGCATGTTGTAATATGAGAAATTTGATATGCATTTACCAATAGGAGAAGTTTGGGAATGATATGCTAGGTTCCTCGGAAGTAGATGAATGGTGAACAATTCAATTCTATGTTAAGGCTATGAATCAGTCATTTAAGTATAATTGCTTTCTTAAACACAGTGAAGGAACGCAACATAGTTAATCATGTTTATCATTTCAGTTCATGTTGTAATAATCCAAGTTCTTGACGAATGCTAGAACGATAGCCAGTAACTGCCTGAATGAATGGATGAGTGATATTCATTTCAATGCCTTAACGTTTCTGAGATTTTCCAAGTAGAGGATAATTGTGGGTGATTCGCAGTTCCAGTAGAATATTCGCAGTAGTAAGAAACCCTTGGTGTGGCCCGCAGTGTTGCCTCCACCGTGTAGTACTGCTCCCAGCATAGATCCTGCTACGCACCACATCACTCTGCCCCGCAGTGCACTCCTTTTGTCCTATGCTACGTAGCTTGTTCAGATAAACAACTCATCATTTACTGTGGAAACCTAATTCTGCAGTACCCCATAAAGATACACCTCGGGTGAGACCTCAACCTGCTCGCAGGTTGTTGCCGAAAGGGCCGGTGCGAAGGGGTTTTGTTGGTCAAAGGGAGAACCGCAAAGAACCTGGGTCTAATTAAAAACCTCTAGGTTAGTTTAAGCCAACACTTACACCTATGGACTCATAGTTCATCCTTGATTCATTATCAAAACTTGTCTCTAAAGCACCTTTAAAAGGTATCCTAAAAGTAGGTGATATTTTCTATTTTGTGGGGAACATTACTGACCTTTTATGAAGAAGATAGACTATGAAGTCAAAGAACAACTTTAAGTTGTTATCTTTTGACATGATCTGTAATTTAGGCCATTATAAATAAAGTTGCTCATAAGCTTCATGCTAAAATATTGAATTATTTGTTTAGCAGGCTTAGCACACTCTAGTACCAATTGGCCTCCTTACAAAATATATATATATATATATCATTATACGAAGCAAACCCGTCGGGGTACTGAATAGGATCGCTGGCAGTGGGTCCATGCTAAGTAAAGTCTTAAACAAGGAAGCTCGGTAAGTGCAAGTAAACCCGTTGGGGTACTGAACAGGCTCACTGGTAGTGGGGCTATGCTTGCATGGTACCAAGATAAACCCGCTGGGGTACAGAACAGGCCTGCTGGTAGCGGGTCAATATCAGGTAAATAGGTTTGGTTAATGTATTGATATTCACATAGCTCATAAAAAACCTGAGTATACAAACATATGTTTAGGCCGATTATTTATACTGTCATTAGATAATGGTTGTAAGTTGGACGTGCAGCCTGTCATCTAATTCAAACAAATACCTAGGATATGATTATCCTAGAAATGGGGCCCATAATGATAGTAGATCTCACAAACATTATGCTGAACCTCATCTATATTCTTTGGATGACAAGAGATCTTTACAATGAGTCATGGACGACTAGTTTTTCCTATGGCATTTTTTGCATCTCTTACACTATTATTCTTTATGTGGTCTTCATGAGCATAAACTGATGAATTTGCATGTATTGAAGAATCTAACTTAGTGTGATATTCTTTTGGTCATATCATGAATACATCTTTTTCTCAGAAAGTTCTAGTTTTTAGAATAATGATGTTTTTTAGGATTTCCTACTGATTGATGTTGATCTAGAATGTCTACATAAGAAGCATACAACTCAATATTAATGGCCCAAGGACGTTCCATTCCTTCGGTTTGGGGGAGGATTCAAAATTATTTCTATTTTATCTGTTTACTAGGATTCAAAATTGCTTCTATTTTTTGGTTTACTTATAATATAATTAAAGTCCTTATACAATGATATGTTGTTTCAGGAATAATGCAAGTAACAGAAAAACAATAAATAAATAACTATTCTGATCCATGTTGAACAAAGAAGAGCGACTAAAGATTTAGAAAAGCAGGTTTACATCATCCTTTTGTGTGTTGGTAGCCTCAGAAATTTTCTGCATAATCAGCAGCAATCAGATCCAGCAAGCACATCTTGTACAAACAAATGGTCTGTATGAAGGGTTGAATGAATCAAATGAATGATTATCCGAATGAAACCATAGCTTATAAAATCACGATTAAGTGTGCTAAGGTAGTTAATTTTTGAAATTTTATTGATGAATCTAATTGACTACCCATATCAGGGATTAATCAAATATCATCTCTGCACACGATCGCATTCCTTTAATTCATCTCGACTTCACCCAATGAATCGATTAATCATGCATTATTAAGATTTTCAAAATTATTATCTAGTTATCATATGGTTTTAACTTTTCAATTATCTAGTTATCATATGGTTTTATCTTTTCAATTATCTAGTTATCATATGGTTTTAACTTTTCAATTATCTAGTTATCATATGGTTTTAACTTTTCATTAACTCTTATGAGAAAAAAAAATAACCATGTGAACCGTCATTTTATTTTGCACTATGTTATAATCCTATGATGAAAATTTTCTACCAACCTGTCCAAAGTTTACTTTGGACATGGTTGAATATTTCACAAACTATATGAATTCATTAATGCAGATATCTTTATTATGGTACATGTTTCAAAAATTATGAATAATGGCATGATCATTTAAACATGCCAAATTTCCATCTCATGATTTTTCACACATTCAATTGGACCTTGTTTTAAAACTAACCCTTGATTGATCTTCACCATCACTTTGCTTGGTCTCATCCTTTCCGAGTCCATCCAGCTACATCCACTTATTTATTATTTCTTTTTCTCTTTGCTCAGTGGGACCTAACATATCTTCGGTTTGGGGGAGTGTTGACGTCCATTTTTGTCACCATTTGTTATCATTCAATGTACTCGAAATGGAATTATTTCTATCATTTTTGCTATAGTAAGTTGTTTTATTTACCTTTCAACTCTTCAAACAGTCCAGGGATGCACATATTTACTTACTATGCAATTTTTGTTTATATTTTGTTATATTATGATTTATTTGCGTTAAAATGATATTTTCTTAGCATAATTGGTGTTTACATTTCAATTGGCATGCTGCGTTTCTCAAATGACCCTTCATTCAGAGTGTGTGCTTATGTGTTAAGTTAAAACGCATCCAGCTCATCGTTCAGCCCTTCATTCAGCCTACGAAATCCATGGTTGAAACATCTCAGACTGTTGAATGAAGAGGAGGACACGTGGGTTCTGTTTGCCATGTGGTGCTGATAGTTAATGAACTGTTGCTCTAGAAGATCCATCCTTATGCTTGCCAAGCTTGCTAGCACATCCCACGCCGACGTCAACACTCCAACACGCTGATTCTTCTGCTCGTTCGGCCTGGGATCACACGTACTTGTTCACACCTGTTCATGTTCATTTATGCCGGCATTCTGGAAGAAGCCCGTTTTCCCACAATTAGTTTTCCAACACGTTGTTCATTCCACGTCTAAGGTAGATCGATGCTGCAGTAGCTGGGTGAAGGAATCAACCCCGTCAAAGTCTAAACGATGCTCCCTGCACTGCTACGCATCATTTAAATCAACAGTTATAGTCATTAAATGCCTTTATTTTTAGAGAGGTCGACTCTGTCGACCCTCTCTCCCATTGTAAACTTATAAATAGACGACTCCTTTGGAGAAATGTGGGAGATGTATAAGATCATATAGCGTAGGAATAGACAGGAGATAGCAGTTAATTCTGCATAAAGTATTATGTAATTTTCTCTGATTAATGGAAGTTTCAGTACATTTATGCTCTACTGATAGTCATTAAGCTCATTTAGTTTCACCTCTGATTACTGGGAAGGGCTTCTCATCAATCAGAGGTTTTATTTTTCTTTTTCTGCATTTCTTTTCTACAATTAACTAGTTTATTTTCCTGTGTGTATAATTAACTTCGTTTTTCCTGTGTAGGTCATCCTCATTCCTCTGTAATTAATATTCTGCTATTAATATAATCCCTCTTCTTCTGAATTAGGAAATGGTCGACCAATAGTTTTCTACCTTGTAATTTGTTTTTAATCCTTCTTCCATCATTTGTAGTTAGATATTGCTTCCAAATTCCTCCATAGTTAGTATTAGCTTCTTTCTCTTCTCTTCTGTTAGTTTTTCTTCTATTTTGCTATAGGTTAACTCTCTCTTCTTCCATCTTAACCTTCTTCCTATATCTCATAGAAATCATTCCTCTACTTAGATAATGATTGGAATAGATATCTTCTTGTTAGTTTAGCTTCTAAATAATCTCTCCATTGATTCCTTTGCACTGTAGGATTATTTGCATAAAACTAGATGGTAATTAAATCATCCAAAATTCTTCTTTTCCTTAACTTAACTTGTTTTCCTCTATTCGAACTGTCATTCCGACCGCCATTCAGACCAGATTTCGGATTGTCATTCGGACCTGTGTGTTTTATGCAGTGTTTTAGGCCTTCTTCAAAATCCAATTTCTTCTTCCTTCTACTCATCATTCCTCCTGTTCCTCCTTAATAGTTTTAGATGTAATTCAATCTCGCTTCTTGTGATTTAAAGTTTCTAATTAAGTTCTGTCATTCTTTCCTTCTTCTTTATTTCCTCCTTACTCCTACTTTCTTCTTGAAACTGTCTTCAAACCTTCTTCCAAACTTCAGTTCTTCAATCTGATCTGCTAATTAGTTAATGTTCAGAATTTATTAGTTTTGTTTCTAGATAGTTTGTCTTCCAAGTAATAGTTAATAATTCCATTTCTTAAGTTGTTTTAGTTTTTGATAGTTTCATCTAATTATCATAGGATTAGTTTCCATTCATACAAATAATGAATATGTTCATGGTTTAAGATTTGGATTAAAATAAATATCTTTATCAAGTTTTCTATTTGTTTCCATAATCAAATACAGTTCAGTTAAACATCTTTATTAAGTTTTCTATTTGCTTCATTTGTTAATCAGTTTCCTATTTTCATAGATAGAATAAATTCTTGCATTTGAATTTTGGAAGTCATGCAAGTAGTTTAAAATCATATAGTTGCATGTTAACACATTTGCATCTTTAGTCAGCTTAGGATAGTTCAAGCCTTCAATCCTGCACATATAGTGATTGCATCTCATAAGCTCCCTCCTCGGGTTGACAATTTAAATATTGGAATTATTTAACACATAAAAAAACCCAACAGACAGCTAGCGAAAACTCTACGAGGTCATGCGTTAGACTGGTTTATGAAGTTTGTTCTAGTCCCTACAGGAGCTCCATAGAAGACTCTAGATGATATCAGGAATAGATTGATTGTAGAATTAAAAAAACCCAAGTCCAAAGCACAGTATATTACAGAACTAAGAGAGATTAAGCAGTATCCCAATGAAACGGTGTGGGACTTTGACAAGCAATTTAAGACATTGATGGCAAGGGTTAGTTTTAATATGAGCACTATACGACAAAAAGAATGGTTCATCATGGCACTGCTCCCGCACATTCGACTACGGCTGATGCAATAGAACATTACAATGCCCAGTGAAGCGCTGGAGATTGCAATGTGGTTGGAAGCATCACCAATTTGTGGAAACGCAGTCGGGATGTCGCAGATCCAGACACAGCTGGCTAACCTGACCATACAACTACAAGATCTTAAGAAGGGCAAGGAACATCAAGAAGAAGTATTGTGTACGCAATGTCGAGGAGAAGGTCATACTAAGGATAATTGCCTAGACTTCTACAATTATCTTGTTTCAGGGGCATCAAATTCGTTGAGTGGTGGTGGCATGCCATGGTGTCGCGTCTATTAGGTATACGGACACCACCATGACGAATGTCAATACATGCAAAAAATGGTCACAAAATCAATGAATCTGTATTGTACATTCTGTAAATATGTGGGACATGAAGACAAAGATTTCCGTGCATATGGGTTGCTTCATGGGAGAATGTACAATGTTTTCTATGTGAAGGATAAACATTGTGCCGTACAACAACCGCAACCGCAGCCACAGGTAGTCCAGCCGCTACCTCAACCGGAGGTGCAGTTTGTACCACAGTAGCACCCACTACAGTTTATGCCGCAATATGCTCTGATGTAGATGGCTCCATAACAGCCATAATACATTCAACAACCACAATATGCGCAGCAACGGCAAGGAATGCAACCAAATCCTATGCAGCAACAGTTCAATCAACCGCAGTACCAACAACAGTGCGGATTCTGTGGAGGATTCCGAGGCGGAGGATTTGGTCGTGGAGGAGGACGAGGAGGTCATGGACCTGTTCAGTGCTATCATTGTGCGGTGTGGGGACACTACCAGTGAGATTTCCCACTATTGCAAACGCAGTGTACATTTTGCTTTGTTACAGATCATACAGTGGAAAACTGCCCACAATTGATTGTGCGACGGCAAGCAAGGATCAAGTGCAGTAGCTAGTATAGAATCAAGTGCAGCAACCAGCGTAGAACCAGAACCAACGCCCGACTCAGAATGCTAATCAGAATGTGAACCAACTAGGGAATTCACCGTTGAACCAGAATCACGGTGCGAGTATTGTGACAATTTTTGCGGAGCCAAGGGCACAAGATGCGGTTGTTGCAGTTATTACTCAGGGAGGTGCAACAACATGAGAGGATAGCCTACATCCACTTATTCGGTTAACAGGACAAAAGAATGTGTTGTTTGACATTGATTCCAAGTGTGATGCATTCTTCCAGGCACGACGGGCAATGGAAAAGGCTCAAGGTAAGGCCATCGTCTGTGACATGACCCCTATATTTGATGCCACTTTGGAGGAAGGTCCATCCGTGCAGTCTGGAACCTTGCAGAAATTTTTTAGAGATGTTTATTGTTGGCAAGGGATCCTGTTGCTCTCGTTGAGATTGAGGGATTGTTGCAACGACCAGCCAGGGGACAACAAGAATCTGCGGTAAACTCTTTACAGTGATGGAAGACAGGTAAGGAGATGCATATGAACATTCAAATTGGAGACTATGATGTTGATTCCATTATTCTAGATCTTGGTTCGAATGTCAACATCTTAACCAAGTAGGCCTGGCAGAAAATGGGGATCTCCCCATTGAGCTGGTCTCCTGTCCAGCTCCGACTAGCTAATCATGCCAAGCTGACACCGATTGGGAGAGTTCCACGCTTGGTGGTGGACATTGAGGGAATGAAGACTTATGCTCACTTTGATGTCATCAAAGTAGTTGAAGGGGGAAGTTCTTATCCCGCATTGCTGGGGATAGGATGGGCTAACAACAGTGGAGCAGTAATCAACTTTAAGAGGCAGATGATGACTTTTGAAAACTGTGATCTCAGAGTGATAGCCCCATGGGATCCGGCTGAAGGCCGCATATACATTGAACCAGTAAAGGACAAATATCCTAGTGGATGGGACCATGCACTCAATATTTCTGAGGATTATATTCATCCGACTACCAATGGCGAGCTTGGATGGAGTAGTGACAGCTCTGCATCTTCCAACTCTGACGACGCTTTAGAACATTGGCAGAACCACTAGCATGAGGTGTCACTCTGCAAGTGTGGGTTAATCACACAGTCATTATGCCATGTTGCGACTGAAACGGTAACACTACTAGTATATGAGAGGCTTCCCGGCTTGTCTGACTTTCTAGCGGAGTTGGAGGAAAGAGTTTCAGAACCACAACGACTGTTGGCATTGGAGGAAGCACTGAAGGATGCTCCAGTACACTAGTGGGAAACACATAAGAAATCAATGGATGGATGGTCGCAATGCAGGAGATTGATGACGGTTCACTTCAGCGATACCGAGGTTTACCACACAGGGAAAAATGATGGTTGGAATAACCCTGGAAGTCATTTGATGGAGTGCCAGACATTGTGGATATCACAACCAAGAGATGAGTGGGTCCATGCAATTATCCATACTTTGGAGGAAATGTCACGGTCATGGTATACTGCAGCTGAATTGTGGGGAGAAATCACTACTTGGTTAGAGTTAACAGTTTGTTTTACTCATACATTCATTTTTGCAGATCCCAACCCAGATGTCCATAATTCTCTGTATCTCATCCACGACGTGGTTTTGAAGGTTGTTCCAGTGGCATATCCTGTGGATCCGCATACGCACTTCCAAATGCAATCCATGATGGAATGTTATAATATCACTGGTAGGCCCGAAGACAGTGATGATCCATGGAATGTCAACATTCTGGAATCTAAAGGGAGTCGCGACGTGGTAGACCCTGATGCACCAAGTGATCCGATTAGCCAGCCATTAAAGCTTCGTAAGGTCAACATTGGGATGGAGGTCAGTCCCAAGTTCACGAATGTTGGATATTATTGGGATAATGAGATGATGGGAAAGGTCACTAACTTGCTGCATGAATTCCAAGACCTATTTCCTACGAAGTTTTCTAAGATGAAAGTTATTTTAGGTGACTCAGGAAGGATGAAGATCCTGTTGAAACCAGATGCTAAACCAATCAGGAAGTGACCCTACCGACTGAATCCACACCATAAGGAGAGGGTCAAGGTAGAATTTATCGCATGTTGGATGCTGGTATTATTGAACCGGTTGAAGACTCGGAATGGATCAGTCCTATGGTGGTGCAAGATAAGAAGACTCGTGAAGTGTGCATTTGTGTCAATTTACGAAAGTTGAATGACACCTACTTGCATGATCCCTTTCTGACCCCGTTTACTGATGAGGTACTCGAAGGTGTGGGCGTCCAGGAGATGTATTCTTTCACGGATGGGTTCTCGAGCTATCATTAGATCTGCATTGCAAAGGAAGACCCCACAAGATGACTTTTGTGATAGAATGGGGCTGTTTTTAGTACACAATGATGTCGTTTGGGTTGAAGAATGCACCGACGATATTCTTGCGGGTTGTCATTGCTACGTTCAAGGATTTCATTCAGAATTTTTTGCAGGTATACATGGATGACTGGACAATCTATGGTTTGATCTGCGATCATCTGGAAAACATGCGATTAATGTTGGAGCACTGTGAATAGCATCATATATCGCTGAACTTGAAGAAGTGCATCTTTTGTGCACCATTTGGCATATTGTTGGGCCACATTGTGTTCAAGTAGGGGTTGTTAGTCAACCCAGTAAAGATCACGCTTATTCTAAGCTTAACACCACCGACTAACGTTAAGTAACTAAGATTGACGTTGGGACATATCGGGTATTATCGCAAGTTCATCAGGGGATATGCAACGATCACTGCCCCTATGGAGAAGTTATTGAAGGACACAGTATTCCAATGGAGCCCTCAATGTCAAGATAGTTTTGAGATGCTGAAGGATAAGATGGCTTCGGTGCCAATACTTGTATTTCCAGACTGGAGCAAGGAATTTCATGTCCATGTCGATGCCTCATCGATCGTGCTAGGAGTTGTGCTGGCGCAACGAGGAGAGCGGTATCTAGATCACCCCATTGCTTTCGCGAGTTAGAAGGTGTCCTCAGCAGAAAGGAACTAGACAACTACAGAGAAGGAAGGCCTGGTGATGGTTTATCTCTGTAGAAATTTCGACATTACTTCTTGGGAGGACACTTTAAGATGTTTACAGACCAGTTTGCATTGAAATACATGGTCAATAAGCCTGTGTTGGGGGGGAATATATGTCGTTGGCTACTTCTTTTTCAGGAATTTGATTTTGAAGTGCTTGTGAAGCCAGGGAGGTTGAATGCTGGATTTGATCATCTATCGCGGATTGAAATAGGGGAGGAGCCCACTAACATCAAAGATGGGTTGCTTGATGCACAACTTTTTAAGGTTGAAGTAGCTGATGGCTACTTTGAAGACACCATTAAGTTTCTGGCAATAGGTACCGCACCCGAAGAGTTCACTAGTAGTTAAGAGAAGCAGTTAGTGGTTAAGGTTGCATATTTCCATCTCATTGCAGGCAAGTTATACAAATTAGGTTCCGATGAGATATTGCGTCATTGTGTTCTTCCTCATGAGCAAGGGAAAATATTGTTAGAAGCGCACACAGGAGTGGCTGGGGTCACTATGGCGGTCGTGCGACTTCACAGAAGGTGCTTCGAGCGGAGCTCTGGTACCCCACACTGCACAACGATGCAACTGACTATGTGCGGTCCTGCGATGTTTGGTAGAGAATCGGGAAGCCATCTAGGAGGGATGAGATGCCGTTGATGCCTCAACTAACACTGTAGCCATTTGAAAAATGGGCAGTGTATTTCGTGGGACCAATCAACCCACCTGGAAAGCACACTGGTGTAAGATACATCATCACAGCGACATATTATTTGATAAGATGGGCAGAGGCTGCACCATTTGTTGACTGTTCCACAGCCACAGCTGTGCGGTTCTTATTCGAAAACATCGTTACTTGCTTCGGCTGCCCCAAGATATTGCTGAGTGATCAAGGTAGTGACTTTCTAAATCGTACCATCAGCGCATTGATGGAGGAACTGCAGATACAGCACAAGAAGAGTACGTCGTATCATTTGCAGGAAAATGGCATGGTGGAAGCTTTCAACAATATATTGGAACATGCACTGACAAAGGTGTGCAACATGAACCGCAATGACTGGGATCTGAAAATCCCGACAGTCTTGTGGGCGTATCGCACTACGTGTAAAAGGTTGACGGGATAGACACCATTCAAGCTGGTGTATGGACAAGAAGCGATTATGCCTATGGAGTACATTGTTCTGATTCTGTGCATAGCGGCAGTAACAGGTATGGATGCTGCAGCGACATTAGAAGAACATCTAGAATAGTTAATCCAGTTGGAAGAAGATCGCTTTATTGCACGATTCCACCAACATGTGGAGAAGGATCTCAAGAAGGCTTGGTACGATCGCCACATAAAAAATAAACAGTTTCAGCAGGGTGACTTGGTACTGTTATATGACAACAATTTTATGAAACACCCATGAAAGTTGCAGATGCATTGGCTTGGTCCATATCGCATCAGTCGCATAACTTCAGGAGGAGAAGTACAATTCAATCAATTAGATGGCGCGATGCTCCCAAAGTTGATCAATGGTAGCAGGTTCAAGCCCTATAGGTTGGGGTTGGAGCAGTGCGATGCCTGAGTTGCATCGAAAAAAAAAAATGCAGGTTGATCGGTGGCAGGATGGTGCACCGACAGGGACAAGAATGCACAGGCAGGGAGGCTTGTGCTGCAAGTTAGGAGTAGTCTACGCCAGTGGCAAGGTCGCGACTGGGTCAAATCAGCAATAAATGCTGAAAGTTAAGACAATTAATTAACGATGCTCATTCGAATGATGGGCATTAATGGCGGATCTGACCGATCGGATGATAGGATCAACGGTGGATTTGGGTCATTAATACAGGATTTAGTCCGAGTTAATGCAGGATTTAGTTATGATTACGAAGGATTCGATTGGGCGCTATAAAAATGGGTCGAAGTTTGTGGGGAGGCACCATTTGTGACAAGTGAGTTTCAGTTGCTAGTTGAGGAATTGACCAAGGTTAAGATTGTGTTGCAAAGAGCAGTTGAAGTGGGTTGGGAAAGTTCTTAGATGAGTGTGGTTGAGCCATTTGTTGGAATTACGAGAATTGAGCACGACATGCTGAGTGAGCTGAAGATGGTGGAGATTTCCAGCGAAGCCCAGTCACCTCTCATCCTTGCTCCTATTGAAGAAGGGCTCAATTTAGTGGATGAAGTTGCTAACATGCTGGTGGGATCATCTTTTGTGGTACTTCAGAAGAGAGGAGGGATGCAGCTTAGTTCCGACTGGCCCGAGAAGCAGCACACCCATTCCACTGCCCAAGTGTCGGAAGGCATCCCTATGGAGAGACCATCCAGCTCGGGGGTTGTGGAATCCGCAGTTCATGCAGGCATTTTTTCCATGGACATCCCAAGCTACCACCCTCCATGTCGAGCTGGGGTGTAGCTGAGGAAGGTTACTAAGAACCAGCGGTATCAGATACGGATGCCAGCAATCCCACCAAGCATGAGTTGTACCACTGACATCTTACCAGCATTGATGCAGCTGCGGTGCGATGATCATGACTTGCTGGTGCTGGAGGATGTTATGACGGAGTTGTTTAACTTACGAGAAGAAGAGAAGACTGGACCGACGCCACGCATTCCACATGACTGGGTGCACGGTTTGGCGAAGTCTGGGCTGTTGGGGTTGATTTACATGCCACATTTCAGGCGGTTGACGGAAGCCAATTCCTGCGTCAAGCAGTTGCTGGCTTGTTTTGATGGTGGGGTGTTATGGTTGGACAGGAAGGTCACTGTGATGGTGGACTTGATCTTCGAGATCACGGGCTTGCCAAAGGATGGGGTTGACCCATCGCAGTATTTTCAGGGGAAGAAAAATGACAAAAAGCTAGCGGCAAGGTTGTGGAAGTGGTACAAAATGCAGAAAGACGGACGGTCTTACCACTTGGACACTATCAACGAGCCCACAGTCAAGATTGGGGCGCGAATCTTGGCTACCAAAATTGTGTAGAACACTCGACCCAATCAAGGAAATTTGGGGGTTGTCACCTACGTAGAGATGTGTGCGGCAGGTGTGCAGATGAATTGGTCCCTGTTTTTACTTAATCAGTTGATGGAGGACTGTTAACACCCAAAAAGTGCACACTACCTCATCTACCACATTATATGGCTCATTTGTCCATTTTCCTACCATATTCCCCTTAAAATCCCAAAAAATCCCATTAAAAAGCCTCCAAAAGGCCTAAAATGCCTCCAAAAGGCCACAAAACCATCAAAATAGCCTAAAAAAGGCTAAAAAACCCCCTTTTCCTCCAAAAATAGCAAAAATCCCCTAAAAAGGGAATAAAAAATATAAAATAATGAGGAAAAGGAGGAAAAAACCCTATACAGCTGCCTAAAACCATGTGTTTCCTAAAACCATGGGTCAGCACTCCACCACCAAAAAACTATAAATAGGTGATGGAGATCCATTATTCCATATCCACAATCACAAGCACCCTTACTCTGCCAAAATCTCTCTCGAAACCCTAGTTCATCATTGAACTATTTTCACCTTGAGAGCCACTTTTGGCCCATCCCCACCATTGGAGAAGGAGAAGGAGCATACTGAAGCTTGGAGCATCCTCTTGGACACTGCAAAGGGCTTCATCAACCTCCACATTGGAGGTAATATCAATACAAAACTATCTTTTTTATATCTTTTCTTTATGTTTCATGCAATACTTTAGAAGTAATTTAATTGTTGTTTTAGCTTAATTGTTTACACTTACTGAACTGCTACTAAGGAGTCCATTCTCCTTAGTAGGTGCTCATTTGCACAAGCTAGGGGTAAAACCCTAGCTACAAGGACACACTGGAGGCTCAAGCAGGACATCGATCATTTACTTATAGCTGACTGTTGATATTAGTCGCATTGGTCGCCTGGATGGAACTCGACGATTACCAAGGCATGGCGCTGGATGGGGTGGAAGAATGTAACGGAGCGCGCTACGAAAACCTGTGGTGGGTGCAGGAACCAAAGCAACTCAAGGATTCTACTACGCAGTTTTGGTTGTATTGGGAGGCGCTGTAGGTGGCTGCTAAGCAGATTCTGCGGTTGAATCAAGCCACTATCGAGAAGTATAAGGGGATTTCCCAATTCGCGATCGGTCCACATAGTATCTACGTGCAAGCATGCCGCGACACAGATAGGCAGTGGTTGCAGACCCCCTATAAGATAAAAAATGAAGAATTGGATCTGATCGCGGACAACTAGATGGTCGAATGGCGCGTACTAGTTATTTAGGAGGAAGAGTCTACAGGGATACCATCTGACGTTCCGGCCATGGACGAACCGCATCATATGTGAGATGAGGAATCATCGCAGACCCCTTCGGATGAGGAGTGTTAGCTTGAAGAAGGAAGAACAAAAGGGCACCAGGATCTTTGGACAATCAGTGGGATGCCCTTGTCATCAAAGATGCAGTTGGGCTGACTAATACTAACAATCACTAATGCATCCACTGCAGCGGCTAAAATAATGATGGCGAAGACGGATGAAGGTTTCCATGCGCTAACTGCTCATCTGGATTCCTTGTGCGATATGGTGGTGAAGAAGGCACCCAAAGAAGCATCGACGCAACCAGTTGGCACAATCAACACTGATCCGCAGGTCAAGAATGTTGATATTCCCCCGACTGCGATTGTGATTGACAATGAGGCTTTGAAAGCCTTGCTGCAGTTGTTAGAGAAAGTGACCATCAATGTCAATACGCTTCCTGCGAAGGCATTGACGATGATGCAGATGATTTCCAGCTGGGAGATGGCCAACCGGATGCATGAGATCAGCGGTAAGTACCTACTCTTATAGGAGAGCGAGGCAGCTACGAAGGAAGCAGTTGAAGAGTTAACTAGGAGGGCTGCTACCGTGCGATAGGCTATCGACGAGTTAGAAGAGGACATCAAGACAGAACGAGCTGAGAAGGCTCGAGTGATTGAAGAATTGAAGCAAGAACAGGATCGCCTCATTGTGGAGAAGGCCATCTTGTGGGATCAAAGCGTGCAGATAGAGACGACCATTCCTGAGGCTTGCCATCATGTGTCGGAGCCCACCGCAGAGCTGGATGTGATTCAACGCATGTAGCGACTTGGGGATGTCATTTCCCAGCTGCGACATGAAAATCAGGAGTTAACAACACTGGTCGACCTTGGCACACCCCAAGCATAGGTGGAAGAACGCAAATGTGCTATTGAGGAGGTCGGAGCATAGATAGTGGAGTTGGAAACAACAACGACGAAACTCACAGTCGACATCATACAGTTTTGGGGCCGAATTGTTCAGGACGAGTAGATTAAACACTTGACCAAGTTTAGATAGGAGGTGGAAGCGCAGTTGGAGACACTAAAGATGGCGATGTGCATGATGCCATCAATGGAGTAGGTTTCCAAGTCCACGGATTTAAAAGAGTTCTAGCAACGAGTCACCAAGGCCGACAAGCATCAAAAGAAGCGCGCCACATAGCTGGAGGAGTTCCAGGAAGTTTGCGGTCAGTTCATGACAAAAGATGGTGAAGTCCTCCAGGCTGTACAAGAAGGTCATCAACAAGTTGCAGCAAAGCTAACTGAGCATCCATCTACCCAGGATGTGATTGACAGTCAGGAAGTGGCTATGGTAGTAAAGGAGTAGGTGACGATAGTCGAGCAATAGTACAAGGATTTCAGGGTCAGGACCACCGAGTACACCATGTCCTGCTGACGTGGCTCAAGGGTGATCCACAAGATTATGTTGGGGGCCTGTTGGCAGGCGGTTAGGATGGGTCATTATCGTAGCACCGCGAGTGCTACGATACTGCGAAAGGAGGAAAATCGAGCACAAATGATGTTATTTTTTATTTTATTTTTTGGGTCAATTGTACCGCGGTATGTGGGTTTTTGGATCATTTGGACCATGATAGTTATATTTTGGGTTAATTGCTCGAAGTGTCAGTTAGGAATTTGTTAGTAAGTGGATAAGTAATGTAAAGGCGGAAGTCTATATATAGTTAGAGATTTGTAAGTGTTGAATCATCTTGGATTATGCGTCTTGATTGTGTATCTGAGATCAAGTGATATCAATGAGATCTATATTTTGAGGAGATGTTGTATCTGGGTTTTGCAGAGTTAATATGATATGATAGAATTGTTTTGCAGAATCCCTGTGTCTCTTCTGTTCAATTATGGTAATGCATGTTGTGATATGACTCTATGAATAATGCGATGTTTCCTTGCTGCAATTAATGCTTTACTGTTGTATCAGTTGCAATGATGAATAATTATGTTGAATGATGCTATGAATATAAATGATGTCTGAATCAAATGCATAGATATGTTTCTAAAATGTTGCAATAAGTTAAATAATTGAGCCCCAAACATCCTCCTTCATTCGGTGGAAACATGGTTTCGTTAACCCTCCCTTGAACATCTCCGGTGAGACCTCATCTGCTCTGCCGGTGTTGCTAGACGGGGTAAAACCTGTCTGGGCCAGTGCTGTGGGAGATCACCGTGGTTTGGGTGTCGACATTGAGTGGAACCCCTGTCGATTGGGTTTGAGTCAACACAAATATCCAAGATTTAGTTTATGTGTGGATCTCTCCCTTAATTAAGGGATGAGCACCCATCTCTCAACCTTCTAGACTCGCCCTCTCTTCTCCTCTTTGGATTTATAATACAAGGCTTGCTCCATCATTCATGATTGATGCAAGGAGCCTTTGATCAATTGTAAAATAATCCTATATTTTTTTATTGGATAAAGTTGAGACTTTGGAGGTCCCCATGGTGCAAGAACTTTCATGATTGTGAATCTTTGGCTTGAAATCCAGGTGATATTAGCTGTCACGTCCGCATTTTGACACCCTTCGCATTAAATCGTAAATGATGTAAATATTGTTACTTAATCATGGTGAGGATCTCAAGGCCAAGGCCCCACCATTGATTTAGCGTTTTATGTATCGGCAATTAAAGAAATAGATGCTTATGGTTCTTGTGCTAGATGGGCACGATGTAAATAAGACATCATGTAAATACAAATTTTAAGGAAAAATACCCACAACTAGCTATGCAATGCAACAAAGAGATGGGGGCATGATTCTACAAGGAATAGGGAGGGAAATTATTCAAACCCTTGAGCCAATGGTGTTAATCCATGTGTCAATGAGAAAACCCATAAACTTCCAACTACCCATTTTGGGTTATAGACCTAATCATTTAATTCTTCCAAGAGTTGGTTGAGGCAGTTAATGCCTTGGGAATGAAGAAGTATGGCAACCATTTTCGTGTATGGTCAAGCCATCAACCTGGAAATTCATGTTTTGTCTCCTTGGGCAAGAAAACACCCACAAAATGGTGCGCAAAGCCATTCTGAATAGGTAGTCTTCACTCATTCATGTAGTTGGAGCTAGTTGGGTCTTTCCCTACACGTTTTTCATCCAAATTCTGCATTTTTCCATGCCTAGGAGTTCGTTTTTGCATATACAGTAGCTTGGGAGAGAAGGGCCACAATTTGGGGACTGTATGGAGGTCGTTTTTGCCCTCGAATGTCCAAGGACGTTTTTCTAAAAATGGATTTGGCTTCCCTGGGTTGTTCCCTAACTTCCCATTTCGTTTTTGTGGGTTCCCACGTTTTTCTGAGTTAGTTGAAACCCCATCTCATGCATTCCACTGTGGAAAACGTTTTCTTCATGCTTAGCAAGTGTAGTTTTGTTGTTATGTGCATCCTTGTTTTGTTGTGAACCTGTGAGCAAGAAACTGGAGTGGTAGTGGATAGAATTGGCCTGATAGACCTAGTGTAGGGAGTAACCTCTCAATAAGATCAAGAGGGCTGGCTACTTTTCTATGCATACCCTGAGAGCACTAGAAAGGAAGGTATGGCTTGAGGGACTGTGTGGCAGTGAAGAGAATACTTCCTTGTGATTGGGTGTGTAGGCATTGTGAGTGCAAAGCTGAATAGATCTGGGAGAGCTACCCATAGCTCTGTGGTTGAGCTCACTAGCTTAGCAGTTCTTCCCTTCCATGTCCTAGAAGCCTGATAAACCCAATTGCAGATTGGCTTGGCTCATTTTGGTGTATGCTTGGCTATGTGTGAGTCTGCTATTCCCTGGTTCCTTGTAGAGATCATGCCCAGCTCGGGGGTGGCAGTTGTATCAAGAGGTTGATAAGCACAACTGGCCTATGGTTAGGTGGAACGTTGCAGTTGCATAGCCAGTTGCTTGGGGCTATTTTGTCAAAGATAATTATTCTCTTGTGTTTTTAACTTTGCAATTATTCCTTCTATGAATAGCTGGAATGTATTATGGAAGTGCTATTGAAATTAATTTCGCTGTGTTTTTTTTCTTATAATCATACATTCCAAATGTCTTCTATATGTTTTAAAATATTTATGCATCTTCATATGTTTTTTATACCGTGTGAAAACTTGATTAATAAGATCATGGGGGCTAGATGTCGGGTTTAACCTCACGATCCTCTCCATCTAGCTGGAATGATGGGAGGGGACATGACAGAATGGTATCAGAGCTGCGTTGCAGCATTGGGCCTCTATGGGCCAAATCTGATAGCAATTACAAGAAAAAAGTTTTTTCTTAAGAGTTTTGGAAATTTTTGTTTTAGGCCTGTTTCGGGAAGTCGTTCCTAAATTTTAGAAAGGTTCCGCGAACCTTCTCGCAATTGTGGAAGAGTTCGGCGAACCTTCCCGAAATTGCGGAAGAGTTCGACGAACCTTCCTGAAATTACGGAAGAATTCAGCAAACTGCTCCGAAACAGCGGAGAAAATTTTTTAAGAGAAATTTTTTTTCTAAGTGTTCGGCGTCGAAATGAAGTTTTCGGAAGGAATTCTCTTCCGAAATTGCGGAAGGATTCCACGAATTGTTCCGCAACGCAGAAGAGTTCGGTGAGTCGTTCCGAAATTGCGGAAGACTTCGGCGAATCGTTCCGCAATTGCGGAAGACTTCGGCGAATCGTTCCGCAACTGCGGAAGACTTCGACGAATCGTTCCGCAACTTCGGAAGACTTCGCCGAATCGTTCTGCAACTATGGAAGACTTCGCCGAATCGTTCCAAAAAAAATCACCCGAAACCGGCCGAAGCATTTCGTGAACGGCTCCGAAACTGCAGAAGCCTTTGCCGAATGGCTCCGCAATTGCGAGAGCATTCACTGAATGGCTCCGCAATTGCGGGAGCATTCACTGAATGGCTCCACAACTGTGGGAGCCTTCACCGAATGGCTCCGCAATTGAGGGAGCATTCAGCAAATCGCCCCGCCATTGCGGAAGCATTCGGCCAAATGCTCCGCAATTGTGGAAGCATTCGGCGAACTGCTCCGCAATTGCGGAAGCTGTTGCCGAACCACCCCGCGACGGCAAGCCCCCTTGACCCCCTTTTCTTTTTCACCCTCATATGTCGTTGTTTGTGATTTGCCAAATTGTCAATATGGCATTTCCCACGTGCATGAAGGTAAGTTATGAATTCTAAGAATATAACTCAGCTAACAATTGTGTTGATGAACACATTTCACAGAATCACAGTTACATCAGGGAAGCACTCTAGATAGTACAGTTGAAAAGTTTTGGATCTTGGTTGGGCCAAGAAAATCAACATGGATGATGCACAGGATCCCTATGAGCCTGAGACAGATGCCATGGGGGAAAACATACATGTTGAAAATGTTGAAACAGAATCTAATGGGAGGAGAAATCAAGAGACCCCTCCAGGTATTGCGGCCACCATGAGAAGCCTAAGGGAGGAATTGCAAAGTTGCAGAGAAGATAATGAAAGGATGATTAAAGCTTAGGAAGAGCAAAATTAGCTGAATGCAGCCATACTACAGAGTTTGACAGACATGCAAAGGCAAATAAACTCTGGGCATCAGACATCAAATCTAGAAAGGGGTGGGAGTAGTTCTAGGAGGAATTCTCGCAAGAGGGCCAGTAGCCCAAGAAGAGTTTCTACAGACAGAACATATACTCCAGAAATATCTTCTAATGAATCATCTGACTCAGAAGAATCCATTGAGGGTTCAAGTTCTTCATCCCACAGGAGCAAGAGGAAGAAGCACTACAAGAACAATTCACATGGGGAATTTAAGAAGGAAAAACCTCCTACATTTGATGGAGAAGTAAAGTCTGGTCAAGATGCTGAAGCTTGGCTTCTTGGGATGAGAAAGTATTTCCAAGTCCAAGACTACTCGGGAAATATGAAGGCAAGGGTAGCCATCTTCAACTTGAATGGAAGAGCATCTATATGGTGGGAACACACCAGGCAAGTGAAGAAGATCAACGAAAGGAAGATCGTGTGGAAGCAGTTCAAGAAATAATTCAAGCAGAAGTACCTCTCTGATAGGTACTATGATGATAAGATCAAAGAGTTCCATGAGCTGAGATTGGGACAATCGACCATGGAAGAATATGCCAACAAGTTCTTGGAGCTGCTGAGGTATGTCAGGTACATTCGAGATGATAAGGTGAAAATTCAGTGTTTCCTAAGTGGACTGCCCCAGTCATATAAAGATAGAATTCAGTTCAATGAACCTCAAACTCTAGAGGAGGCCATAAGAAAGGCCAAGTATTGCTTTGATCAAAACAGAAACAAACCAGAATTCCATAAGGCATGGAAGGATAAGAAAAATGAGAAGTTTGATCAAAGGAAGAAGGGGTTCAAGCCTCCTCAATTATGGAATCAGCAAAGGCAGCCATCACAGGTTGTGACTAAGCCAACTAGGATGATGGGAGACAAGCCAAGAGATCCAAAGGAGCCAAGAGAACCACTTCAATGTTGGGGTTGTGGAGGAGACCAAATGCTTAGGAACTGTCCACATCGAAATGGGAATGCGAACCAAGTTCACAACATCCAAGGAGCTGGAACTATGGGTCAAGTGGCGAGAGCAATCCCTAGAATCTATGCAGCAGTAGAAGACCACCAGGTAGATCATCAATCAAATATGGTTGAAGTTGAAGGTAAGATTGCTAAGCAATCTGTTTCTATTTTGATTGATCCTGGATCTACTCATAGTTTTGTCACTCCTAGAATTGTTGAGCTTTGTGCTTTCAAGAAATTAAAGCATAGTAAATCATGGTTAGTTCAACTAGCCACTGGAACCAAGAGAAAAGTTAGTGAAATAGTAGAGAAATGTCCATTAGAGATGGATGGGCTATTCACTTATGCAGATCTGAATATTTTGCCACTTGGTTCCTATGATATTCTCATTGGAATGGATTGGTTAGAAGCACACAGGGTTAAACTTGACTGCTACAATAAGACATTTGAATGCGTGGACGAAGAAGGAAACCTGAGGGTTGTAAAAGGCATTCCAAAGATGACTTCCGTCAGATAGGTTTCAGCCATGCAGCTGAAGAGGTTCTGTAGGAAGGGATGTCAACTGTATGCTGCCCACATTTTAGAGGCAGCAGAGAATGAAACTCTTAAATTGGAGGACTATCATGTATTGCAAGAATTCAGGGATGTTTTTCCCGATGAGATTCCAGGACTCCCTCCAAAGAGAGACATTGACTTTACAATTGAACTTGTGCCAGGAGCAGCACCAGTGTCGAAGACACCCTACAGGATGAGTACACCAGAATTGCTAGAACTGAAAATGCAATTACAAGAGTTGCTGGAAAAGAAATATATTAGGCCAAGTGTGTCCCCGTGGGGAGCACCTGTTCTATTTGTGAAAAAGAAAGATGGAACACTCAGGTTATGTATCGACTACAGGTAGTTGAACAAAGTCACGGTGAAGAACAAATACCCATTGCCCCGAATTGATGACATTTTTGACCAAATGAGAGGAGCAAAGGTATTTTCAAAGATTGACTTGAGGTCTAGTTACCATCAGGTAAGAATCAAAGAAGAAGATATTCATAAGACAACCTTTAGAACAAGGTATGGACACTATGAGTTTGTATTGGTACCATTCGGTCTCACAAATGCACCAGCTACATTCATGTGTCTCATGAATAATGTTTTTAACAAGTATTTGGACAAGTTTGTTCTTGTATTCCTAGACGACATTCTCATCTATTCTAAGAATGAAGAAGAGCATGAAGAACATTTGAGAATGACAATGCAATTACTAAGGGAGCATAAGCTATATGCCAAGTTGAGAAAATGTGACTTTTATAAATATAGAATTCATTATTTGGGTCACATCATCTCCGACGAAGGAATATCTGTAGACCCTGAGAAGATTGAAGCCATTATGAATTGGCCAACTCCAAGGAATGTGACTGATGTGAGATCTTTTATGGGCCTTGCTGGTTACTACAGGAGGTTTATCGAAGGATTCTCCAAGGATGCAAACCCAATCACTTCTTTGCAAAAGAAGGGGATAAAGTTTGAATGGTCACCAAGATGTGAGGAAAGTTTTGAACGGTTGAAGAATCTTCTTACAAGTGCACCAATTTTGAAGATTGCGAACCCGGAAAAAGACTTTGTGGTGTGTACCGACACATGCAATCAAGGACTTGGAGGATTTCTTATGCACGACAACCATGTGATATGCTATGAGTCAAGAAAGTTGAAGGAGCATGAGAAGAACTATGCTACTCATGATATAGAACTTGCAGCCATAGTACATGCCTTGAAGATGTGGAGGCATTACTTAATGGGAAGAAAATTTGAGTTAAGGACAGACCATTGTGGTTTGAAATACTTATTTGATCAACCAACTTTAAATGCTAGGCAAGCTAGATGGTTGGAATTTTTGTGTGAATTTGATGTTGAGATCAAAAACATAAAAGGGAAAGAAAACAAGGTGGTTGATGCACTCAGCAGGAAGGTA
Organism: Larix kaempferi; assembly: GCA_027924585.1. Classification (NCBI taxonomy): domain Eukaryota; kingdom Viridiplantae; phylum Streptophyta; class Pinopsida; order Pinales; family Pinaceae; genus Larix; species Larix kaempferi. Next base: position 1,171,318 of record BSBM01000972.1, read on the forward strand.
CATGAAATGTATGTGGCAGCGCTTAGTACTTGCCAACCAGATTTGAGGAAGCAAATTGTTAACCATATGGTTGAGGATGAAGTGTATGAGCAGATAAAGGGAAAATTTCAGCAGCAAGACCTTGGCAAGAAGTATGAAGGCTATCATTTGGAAGAAGGAGGACTTCTTATGTATAAGAATAGAGTCTATGTTCCAAATGTGGCAGATTCAAGGGGAATGGTTATGGAGGAAATCCATAAAGCTCCATACTCTAGTCACCCAGGATATCAGAAAACAATTGCTACAGCAAGAAAATATTATTTCTGGCCAGGGATGAAGAAGGACATCACTGAATACATCTCTAAGTGCATGGAATGTGAGCAGGTGAAGGTTGAACACCAACACCCAGCAGGTTTATTGCACCCAGTGCCAATCCTAGAATGGAAATGGGGAATAATTTCCATGGATTTTATTACAGGATTGCCAATGACTAAGAGACAACATGATTCCATCATGGTTGTGGTGGACAAGTTAACGAAGGCAGCACATTTCATACCGGTTAAGTCCACACATAAAGCCGATGCCATTGCAAATATTTTCATGAAGGAAATTTTCAGATTACATGGGTTTCCTAAGGCAATAATTTCTGACAGGGATACCAAGTTCAATTCCAATTTTTGGAAAGGTCTCTTTGCAGATTTGGGTACACAGTTGAACTTTAGCACCGCGTACCATCCTCAAACAGACGGGAAAACAGAAAGAGTAAATTAGGTGCTTGAAGACATGCTTCGCATGTATGTAATGGATAAGCCATCCAAGTGGGAGGATTATCTGCACCTGGTAGAGTTTGCATATAATAATGGGCAGCAAGAATCATTGGGAATGAGTCCATATGAGGCTTTGTACGGAAGAAGGTGTAGGACACCAGTGACTTGGGACAATCCAGTGAACCGAATTGTACTTGGGATAGAATTGCTTAAGGAAATGGAACAAGAGGTTGTAAGGATCCGGCAAAATTTAAAAGCAACCCAGGATAGACACAAAAGCTATGCAGATAAACATAGAATGCATAAGGAATTCAATGTTTGGGATCATTTATATATTAGAGTGAGATCAAGGAAAAGTTCATTGAAGCTTGGGAGTTGTGCCAAGCTATCACCTAGATATTGCGGACCATTTGAAGTGCTTGAAAGAATAGGGCCAATTGCATATAGACTTGCCTTGCCTGCTAGCACTAAAGCTCATAATGTTTTTCATGTCTCTTTTCTTAAGAAATATGTACATGATCCTAACCATGTGATTAATTGGGATGTGATCTAGGTGGAACCCGAGGGAGAATTCCAAACCGATCCATTGCGCATCCTAGACAAGAAAGTAACATTGCTCCGGAACCGAGCCATCGGACAGGTAAAGGTGCAATGGAAGCACTACGGTCCCAATGAGGTTACATGGGAGCTAGAGGATGCCATGAGGGTGGCATATCCATTTTTGTTCAATTTTGATGAGCACTGAGGACAGTGCTAATGTAAGGGGAGGGGATGTCACGTCCCCATTTTGAACCCCTTCGCATTAAATCGTAAATGTTGTAAATATTGTTACTTAATAATGGTGAGGAGCTCAAGGCCAAGGCCTCACCATTGATTTAGCGTTTTATGTATCGGCAATTAAAGAAATAGATGCCTATGGTTCTTGTGTTAGATGGGCACGATGTAAATAAGACATCATGTAAATACGAATTTTAAGGAAAAATACCCACAGCTAGCTATGCAATGCAACAAAGAGATGGGGGCATGATTCTACAAGGAATAGCGAGGGAAATTATTCAAACCCTTGAGCGAATGGTGTTAATCCATGTGTCAATGAGAAAACCCATAAACCACCAACTACTCATTTTGGGTTATGGACCCAATCATTTAATTCTTCCAAGAGTTGGTTGAGGCAGTTAATGCCTTGGGAATGAAGAAGTATGGCAGCCATTTTCGTGTATGGGCAAGCCATCAACCTGGAAATTCGTGTTTTGTCTCCTTGGGAAAGAAAACACCCACGAAATGGTGCCCAAAGCAATTCTTAACAGGCAGTTTTCACTCATTCACGCAGTTGGAGCTAGCTGGGTCTTTCCCTACACGTTTTTCATCCAAATCCTGCATTTTTCCATTCCTGGGAGTTCGTTTTTGCATATATAGTAGCTTGGGAGAGAAGGGCCACAATTTGGGGACTGTATGGAGGTCATTTTTTCCCCCGAATGTCCAATGACGTTTTTCTAAAAACGGATTTGGCTTCCCTGGCTTGTTCCCCAACTTCCCATTTCGTTTTTGTGGGTTCCCACGTTTTTATGAGTTAGTTGAAAGCCCATCTCATGCATTCCACTGTGGAAAACGTTTTCTTCATGCTCAGCAAGTGTAGTTTTGCTGTTATGTGCATCCTTGTTTTGTTGTGAACCTGTGAGCAAGAAACTGGAGTGGTAGTGGACAGAGTTGGATTGATAGACCTAGTGTAGGGATTAACCTCTCAATAAGATCAAGAGGGCTGGCTACTTTTCTATGCACACCCTGAGAGCACTAGAAAGGAAGGTATGGCTTGAGGGACTGTGTGGCAGTGAAGAGAATACTTCCTTGTGATTGGGTGTGTAGGCATTGTGAGTGCCAAGCTGAATAGATCTGGGAGAGGTACCCATAGCTCTGTGGTTGAGCTCACTAGCTTAGCAGTTCTTCCCTTCCATGTCCTAGCATCCTGATAAACCCAATTGCAGATTGGCTTGGCTCATTTTGGTGTATGCTTGGCTATGTGTGAGTCTGTTGTTCCCTGGTTCCTTGTAGAGATCATGCCCAGCTCGGGGGTGGCAGTTGTATCAAGAGGTTGATAAGCACAACTGGCCTATGGTTGGGTGGAACGTTGCAGTTGCATAGCCAGTTGCTTGGGGCTATTTTGTCAAAGATAAGTATTCTCTTGTGTTTTTAACTTTGCAATTATTCCTTTGATGAATAGCTGGAATGTATTATGGAAGTGCTATTGAAATTAATTCCGCTGTGTTTTTTTTCTTATAATCATACATTCCACATGTCTTCTATATGTTTTAAAATATTTATGCATCTTCATATGTTTTTTATACCGTGTGAAAACTTGATTAATAAGATCATGGGGGCTAGATGCCCAGTTTAACCTCACGATCCTCTCCATGTAGCTGGAATGATGGGAGGGGACGTGACATTAGCTTAGTTGTATTTCTTCTTATTCAAGTTTGCATATATCTATTATCTAGATTAGAAGGTTATATTCAAATCCATAGAGTAGGAATTTGAAGTCTTCAATTTGCTTGCTTGTGTTAGGTTCTCTAAGACTTGAAAGTAACAAGTTGTAGTCGGTTATACTAATGTTCTTTCTATCTTAGTTTATTTATCACACTAGATTTGATCTCTTCTTGTTTGAAGTTTTGTAGCTTTGTAAAATCACCAAAATTTGAAGGCGATCTTGAGCTCAGTTGCATCTTTTTTACCTTCAATACAATATTTTGGATCTAACATTTCTTGTCCCACAGGAGCTTCCACATCTCAGCAATATTCAATATTGAGCTTTAAGCCTTTCGTCATTCTCCTGAAAATTTCACTCTACTCTTTGGTTACTTTTCATACAAGCTTAGATTTAATTAAAGTTTTTTTCATACAATCTTTTCTTGTTTACATACTAGATCTAAAGTTCCTTTAAATTACCATATCATGCTTAGATCTAACAATATTGCTTTAGTACTTGAAGTAGTAAAATATTTCCCATCATTTGCAAGTGCTAAGGAGTGTATTTTTATGTGCTTTTAGCTAACTAATACTAACATCCTATCAAATTTTCTGTTTGCTAATATTTTTCTTTTTGTCATAGGAAAGTGAAGAAACAAACCCCTTTTGGGAGCTTGAACCATAAAAAATCTATCTTCTTCAAGATCCTATTTTCTATTTTGCTTGTTTCAAGCTAATAAGTCTCTTGAATCTCGCTTTTAGTGGATCAAGAGTGCTCTCTATCGGAGATTTAATTCAATTGTAATAATTAATAAAAGAGCAAGTGGGATTATGGCTCCCACACCCCTCTTCCCCATTTGGGGAAAACCTGTATTTGTCTTTGCTTTTGTTTATCAATTTTTGGATAGTCAGATAAAAATAACATGCTAGATTAGTTTCATTTCAATTTTGAAAATTTTAATCGATAAAAGTCTTGTTTTCGCAAACATAACTAGTTTCAAATTCTAAATCTTCACATATTTTTTGTTATTAAGTTCATATGAAAAATGTCTTGAATCTCGCCATTTGCGGATCAAGAGTGCTCTCTGTCAGAGAGTTTAATTTTGTTCATTTTTATCATACTAACCCCCTTGCTCTCTTGAGTATGGTCCAACACCTGGAAGATATTCCTGGGTAGCAGGTAGATTCTTTTTATAGGTTATATGCTTCTTGCAATTTATATTTTCTATTAAGTCATAAGAATTTCTCAAAATATCTTGAATCTCACTGCAAGCGGAAAACATCATGTATACTCTACCCATCGTAGGCTAGTCTGAGCTTTGGGATATCAAAAGCAGTTATTTTCACTTGATTAAACTCTCACATTTAATTAAATCACTTACTAATAAAATCAAGTCCCCGAAACAAACGAAAAATCTAGCATTGCCTCGATAGTGGTCGAAAGTGGGAAAATTTCAACAAAGGAAGCGGGAACAACTGGGAGGAAACCTCAGAGGACAGTTAGACTACACCCTTGTTGGTGTAGTGTTGAACACCTCTCTCGAGACTCCATTCCATCCCACACGTCCTTGTACGAAGCCACATAGATCACATTCTGGACACATTCCCTGTACCGCAAGGTATATCGGGAATCCCTTCATCCCACAATAAATCAACCTCATCTTTCAAAATATATAATAAAATAAACCAAGAAGCATTCGCACAACAGTCCTTTTAGCACTCCAATTGACAGTGACTCCATTAGCATTGGTCTTTCATTAGCAGCAATTGTTCAAGTCTTTTCTTTTTATCTATCTTGAATTGTTGTTCATCTTATGATATCATGATGTGGATGCTATTTTGATTAAGTTGGAAAAGTTGTTGTTTTCGTTTATTTATATGTTGTGGATATGGCATTGATTTTCTTGGTTTAATTTTGAATAAATCAAAGACTTGGTTCCAATTTGTCTCAAATCAAAAACTCCTAAAACAACATCCATTCTAATCACATCAAACTTAAACTTTAAGAAGCCTTAGCAAAAATAAAATTTAGTAGGGTCTATCCCCTTTGGCTTTGTTAGGAGTTTTCCTAAACGAAGAATTCGAGATTAGGTGATGGCACCTGACTCTTTGCTTGCCCCCAAGGCCACACTGAGTAGCTTCGAAAGATTTATGCCACGCTTCCCCTCACGTGTGCAATCTCGGGGACAACATGCACTGTTGATGAAATTGCACACACTTGTCGAGCTCTGTGTGCATATTCTAACTATATATATATATTTAATACATCTTCTATTGATTTCTATTTTTAACTCATTTTTAAGTGCACTCATGTCAAATTTGTAAAAAACATAGGTTGTTTATTTGGGCTATAACTTTTGATTGGCCTACATATTTTGAAAATGGAAAAGAACCCACACAAGAGTTCAACAATACCTACAAGCTAAAAACAAAAGTTGATTGAATATTTTAATACCATGATATGGTGGACCAACACTAGACCATGCCATTTTAGGGCTACACTGAATTTCATAATTTTTAAAAAATATAAAATTAACTTCTAAAATTTTGGAAAAATATCCTTGCACAATTTCCTTCTATTGCCTACGCCTCTACATATTTTTTTCCTCATAATTTGACAATTTACATAACAAACCGGTGGACCAACGAAAACATATGCATTATGTTTTAGAGAAAAAATAACATACCAATATTAAACTAATGATATTTGGGGTGGTTATACAACTTTTCCATAAATAAAAGTTACATATTCCGGAAGGTGATCTGATTTTCTAAGTTTCATATTTTTACACCCAATTCTAAAAAAATTTGTAGGTACCTCTAATAATTCATTTTAATGATCAGATTTCCGTTTTTCCATCATTCCATTGCAACTAACGGGTCATAAGTAGGTATCATTACCTTGCACCAGCCCATATACATAGAAATTGTATAGCTGAGCATAATTATATAGTCTATTAAATGGTCTCATAAGTTACCCTATGAGATTCAATAGAGATCAAGTTATGAATGAGGAAACCATTATTATAAGTGATAAATCCAAGTGAAGAAAAGGATGCGATAGAGTAAGTGGTCTAGCTAGATAGGGGAGGAAGCTAACCTTCAAAGTGAGGAACTAGAATCATACTAAATGCCAAATAAGAACCTCCATTTAAGACTTTGTAATAATCATGGAGGGTAGTCACAAGATAAGTAAGTGATGAGTGCATAACTTAAACTGAAGATAGCCACAATAAGAATCCCATGGAGGTATAGCAAAGAAAAATTTAAGTCATGATTTTGAGGAATGTTACAGTATATTTCTATTTATTTTCATGGTGCTTCTAACATATTTTGTTATTATTAGCAAACATCAAGTACTTGTTATTATTAGAAAACATCAAGTACTTGTTAGAAGTGCATCTTAGTTACACTTTTCATTTTGATTAATTTCAATAGTTTAGGGGAATTTTGATAAAATGTAGTGTCAATGTTATAAGATTTGTGATTTCGTGAATCTACAATTGAATGCATAAATGGATTCATGACCTCAAATATTCTTATTACAATGCATTGCGAAACATGAATAATTTATGTTTACAATTCTAATCATTCTTCTTAGAGGATTTTAAGTAAAAATTTATAATAAAAAAAAATTGGAATTTTTCAAAAATTTTGATAAACAACTCAAAGTGAAAGAACCTGATATCTTACACTCAAAACCTTTAAACAATGCAAAGTGAAACAACTAAATATTTCAAAAACTTTGGTAAACAATGCAAAGTGAAAGAACCTGATATCTTACACTCAAAAACTTTGGTAAGCAATGCAAACTGAAAGAACCGGATATCTTACACTCATTTATATATATACAACAATCAGTCACTACTTGTGCCCAAAGTTTATTTCTGACCTATTTACAGTGACTAAAGATCTGATTAATTGATTTTTTTTAATGGTGATTTAAAATAGAAAAAATTCCCCTACCTCACCTAAATCACTCACTTCCACTCGAGAGCTGCATATCCTACTACACCATAAGCCTCTCTTCCACGCCTATCACGCAGTGCATGACCATACGCCATTCTCAATAACCATCCATGGCCGTAGGCAAACAGAGGCAGATCTTGGTTATGAATCCTTCCCACTTCTTCTTCTTCTTTGTCCACATTCAGATCTTCTTAACAAAGCAGGCACAAAACGTGTGTCGAAGGAGGTCTTTCTCTTGATGCAGAAGAAGAAGAAGGTGGCAAAGATTCTATATCAGGCAATGGCAGTCTCCACGATGGCAACACGAATAATCCGGCAACACGATGGCATATTGCATTTAGATATCTTGCATATTGCATTTAGATATGCTGTTTGAATTCTGCCGGGATTTAATCGTTCATCTTCACAGCAGCTTACGGTCTCTCAAAGTGGAATCGGGCAATAATGCATGATTTAAGGAAGTGACAGATGAGGCGTTATGAGCTAGTTGGATTGATAAGCCGAATCAGATTTCTATATAATAATTCTTATTCGACGCCTTCCAAAAAACCAGAGGAAGTTGGTGGCAACTAAACGGATTAGTGGCGTTCCCGGAGGGGATAAGGAATTGGAGCCTTCCTTTATTGAAGAAGGGCCCGTCTGTCTTGGCGAGGGGATTGAGGGATCGCTGAATAGTACTCTCGTCCCGGATGGGGTTGTTTCTGAAAATAAGAGAATCTGTTATATAATTATTTGCATGGACCACTTGAAAGAGAAAAAGAAAAAAAGTAGTGTAAGATTTGGATGAGTCAAAGAAGAGTTACAAGAAAAGTTTGCAAAAATATTTTTTAGAGAGTAAAACTTGAAGAAAAGCCTGTACACATATTTTTTTTAGTGTAAGATTTGGATTAGTCAAAGAAGAGTTACAAGAAAAGTTTGCAAACATATTTTTTAGAAAGTAAAACTTGAAGAAAAGTCTGTATACATATTTTTTTAGTGTAAGATTTGGATTAGTTAAAGAAGAGTTACAAGAAAAGTTTGCAAACATATTTTTTAGAAAGTAAAACTTGAAGAAAAGCTTGTATACATATTTTTTAGATTGTGGATTATATCCTTGAAGTGCCAACTTTTTTAAGAATGCAAAACTTGTGGAGAGATTTGAGCATAGAAGGATTGACATGATCCCTTTGATTGCATGATCTATCACGTCATATTTAATGGATATCACTAGAAGCATGTTTCATAAATAATATATATTTTAGGGGTGTAGATTTTTAAAGTGTGTTAAGTTCTTTTATGGAATTATAAAAACTACAATGAGTAGATTCATAAACTAAACTATAAAGAGTACATGATCATGATTATATATATGTATGTGTTTAAGATGAATGTCGTTTTTTAAAATTTAAGAGTTATAAAAACAAAACATTATGAAATTTACATTGTTATGAATAAAAACAAAATAGCAATGTAGATCCATTTTAACTCAATTTAACAACAAAGTGAATCTTCATGCCTACACCTACTTACTTTATGTGCAATGCCCCAAAATTAGTTTATATTTAGTTTTGTAAAATATCTTATTGAACCATGGTATGTCAATATATAGGGGCTCATGACAAGAGCATCATGTCACTTACAAGATTTGAACCTGGGTGTCGAGGTTAACAATCATTCCTCCCAGCTCATTAAGGAAACTAGCCATATAATTCGAGATGAAAGACCTGGATATGATGCACTACTTCTTAGGTATTGAGGTGTGGCAGAATCCAAAAGTGATTTTCCTTAGCCAAGGAAAATATGCAGTAAAGATCCTGAAGACATTCAAGATGATGGATTGTAAGGCCATGGCCACACCATTGGCATTGAATTTGAAATTGTTGTGTGATACTTCTTTAGGGACAGTGGATGCCACGATATACATGCTGATTGGTTTGTTGATGTACTTAATGAACAGGAGGCCAGATATATGCTTTGCGGTGAACACATTGAGTCAATACATGGTAGAGCTGAGACGTGTTAACCTGATTGCAGCAAAGCATGTGTTGAGGTACCTGAGTGATGCAATTGATTATGGGCTCATATATGCATCATATTAGAATAATAACCTGCAGGGTTATGTTGATTTAGATTGGGCAGATAGTGTTACAAATAGAAAGAACACATTAGGGTGCTACTTTAGTTTGGAATCAGGTATATATCTTGGTTTAGTAGGAAGCATATGAGTCTGGCACTGAGTACAGCCGAAGCAGAGTAAATGCCAGCTTGTTCTTGTGATTGCGAGGCAGTGTGGCTTCAGAAGTTACTTACATGATTGTTCGATCTCGTCTTAGATGTGACTTGTATCTTCTATTACAACCAGCGTTGTGTGAAGTTTTCTGAGAACCCACTATTTCACGACAAGTCGAAGCACATCGAAATCAGGTATCACTATATCTGGTATATGGTGTAGAGAGGAGCAGTGAGGTTCCAATACGTAGCAACAGAGGAGAAAATAGCTGATGTGTTGACTAAGACTCTATCAAGACTGAAGTTTGAGTACTTTAGGGACAAGCTTGGAGTAGTCTAGATCGAGGCTCCTCAAAAGAGGGAAGGATGACAAACATAGCACCTATGAGATGCAGGTAGTCACGTAGTGACGTAATTGAGATCTTTGGCGGGTCTCCACTTGAGGTGATGTGGTAGCGGGTAGTCAATGTGTGTGATGTAATTGAGTCTCTTAGGATACCCTCACAAGGATGCAGTAGGTAGTCACATAGGTAACGTAATTGAGCCTCTTGATTACTATGCTATGTTAGGAAACACACATGTACAAAGACATAGGTTTTGGACCTAGGTTGTTCTCCACATTAGGTGACGTGGTAGCAAGTAGTCACTGTGTGTGATGTAATTGAGTCTCCTAGGATACACTCACACAGTTGTGTTGATCTGATGAGCGAAGACACATGTTTTGGACCTGGGCTATTCTCCACATGATATGGCGTGTTAATGGGTAGTCACTGTTTATGACATAATTGAGTCTCCCAAGCTACACTCAAGAGATGATCTGGACACGTGGTGAGGTAATGCAAGTGGTCATTGTTGCGACATAATGTACACTCCTGAGCTGGTTTCACTACATGGCTTGCTTGTTAAAAAATTCTAGTGATGTATAGATTCGAGAGATGTCAGAAGTCAATGGTCAGAGTATAGAGTTGTAGCAGTGGGATGATGATGATGCCAGTGACAAAAGAATACCTTCCTTGTTATGAGGGAGTGTTGAAGAATGTAACTTCGTAAGATATTATTATTTGTATTGTACTTCCTTCGAGAATTATTCATATTGTATTTGATCATGTAAAAATACTAAAAGAAATCAAGGAAAATAGACAAGTCATCCCAATGGGTAAACTACCCCAAATAATGGGAAAAACTACCCGAGTCAAGTCAGACCAGTTAGGGAAGAATTGGTCGGCCCATTTAGGTAAAAATTTCAATTTGTGACCAGTATAAATAGAGTGGTGCCTAGCTCATTTGTTGCATCACTCACTCAGTCAAATTTGCATTAGTAGAGAAAGAAAGTCAAGTTTGCTTGGGAGAAAGAGTAGTTGCATTGAATAAATATTTTCTTGGGGTTTCTATTTTATCTTATTCTTGGGTTATTTTACAAGATTGACATTGTACTTGCTGGTGAATCTATACTGAAGAACTTTTGCTGGGGTTTTCCCATGAGAGGTTTTCCAAGGATAAATTGTTGTGTATTCTTCTTTATGTTGTGCTTGTCTATCTTTCATTGATCCTATTGAATATGGTTATTGTGATAATATATAAATTGTTTGAATATCTAGCATAACCATCTTTATAGTATTAAAATTCTAACATGCAATACAATCTTCTACACTAATGCATCTTTGTTGAATGTGCCTTAGAGAAAATAAATGAAACCACATAAATAGAGCCACGGAAATTTGTGATGCCAACAAATGGTTCTTTGGATACATGATATATTCCCAATGGGTTTTACTTAGCCCTGCTTGATAATGATATTATGAATTTACTCAAAAATGTGTAAAGGCTACCTTCATTGTTCCATATTTATGTTGGTCCATACATGGATGAAATTACTTGGAGGTACCACTCTACAAAATATATTAGTGGGAAAATGATACCAAATTATATATTCTCCAAAAAATATGTTATGCATGGAGGCACTAGAAGCTAATATAATAGTGTGAAAGGGTATAAGTGCGTAAATTACATCTTATCAAGTATTCAATACGCGAATCAATGCACATGATATTGATAGTTATTTCAACATGTAAGTGATCAACAATTTCTTCAACATGCACAGGTGTAGGGATATTGATATGCATGTGATCAACAACTTCTTAACCACAAACAAGTGATATAGAGTAAACTAGAACCAAGAAGCACTGAAAGAGAGTAAAGAAAACAATGAGCAATGTACACAATTGTGGAATGATTTCGGAGGAGAGTAATGCACATAGAGAGTTTTTGTGCTTATATAGGTCACAAGTTCATGGGCTCTAGTACACAGATGTACACACCATCTAACTCTCAACTCATCCTGGAGGATATCACACCAGGTCACTGCTACACCTTGGTCATGGGTAGTGGTGCAACTTCCATGTAGAGATAAATTTAGGTAAGAAATCAAGTTTTTCTAATGGATAGGCCAAGGATGGAGAATACCTAGATCACATGGTGGAGTCATGATATTATGAACACACAAAATGGGATCTACCAACAAGAAGAGGTGAAGGAGGGTGCCCAAGTGAATTTCTAGTGAAATGTTGAGTCAAATCACATAGACGGGAATCTAGGAAGCGTGAAGGTTTGAGAGACACTGACAAGTATGAGGCCAACAAATGATAGAACTGTAGGGAATATGTTAGTAGAGGTAGAGGATAGAAGATTTCTGGTAGAGCCTGTGATTTGATATTAATGTTGTGGAATAACTCTCATCATTGATTTTTATTGATAGAAAAAAAATTATTTATATAACTTGTGACGTGACCTTTAATATTTCATATGCTAAGGTACACGACTCCTCACATTCAAAACTTTTTTTTGTTGGATAGAATATCCTTGACTTGTGGGAGTGGCCTTTGGTCTAAAAAGCCATGACCCAGGGGCATCTGATCCGTCAAAATCACCTAGGATCGCACCCGTCCTAGGCCACACCAACCCTCAACTGGTTGATTTTGGGTGTCTCCTCCCAACTAGCTCACCCCTAAGGGTAATTGAACATGAGTCGCCCTGCTGATGAGACCCATACCTTAACTGAATGAGCTAGTAGGAATTGACTCACATTCAGAACATAAAACCAAAAGCATTTACAATATTCACAAAGAAAACCTTAAACCTACAGATTAGATTTTCAACATAATTAATAGAGGAAATATTAACAACTTGGATAATCTCCCTAGACTCATGGTTGTGCTCACATACAAGAAATCAATTCAATGTTGATTCCTTTAGAAGTGGTCAACATATCCATTCCATCTCAACTGGGCCTACCCCTTTCTTTGAAGAAGTAAAATCCAAAGGAATACAAAAGGGCGATAAGTGAGTGAGTTGTGATTGGCTTGAACCATTCAATAATATAGATAAAGATCTCGAGGGGAGAAAATTATATTGATCATACATTTGAGAAACTTTTTTTCTACTCCCCCCTTCTGGCCCTATACCAACAAATCCGGTTGATCCAAGACATTAGATCTTGTCTTGATTCGAGCAAGCAGTGCTTTAATCTGCATTCTAATGTACCTCTTACCGATGGTTGGAGGCACACTAATGGCCTAGGTTCTCAATGAAAGTGCTATGTGGAGATTCTTCCTACCATTCTTCCATAAGGAATAATAGGGGATCATTATAGTCTTATTTGACCAATATATCTTTTTTTGGTTTGTGCTCTCTAGCTCTTTACCAATAGATCTTATTTTGACCAATTTTTTTTATTAATGAATGATATTTAGTCTACTTCATCCTTCTAGTAGCAATATTTCTAGTACTAATATGGAACATAACAGAGTATATATTTAATAAATACAAAAACATATATTTTAAAATTATTTAAAAATATACTACCCATTACAAATTTTAAAGTAGCATTAATTTTTTATTGTAAGCACTTTCAAACATAACATATGATATAACAACTTGAAAATAGAGTTTAACAAGTTTACTTCTTCATTTTAAGCAACTTGAAACATATCTTAAATTTGAAACATAACATATGATCTAACGAGGTGAAAACAGAGTTTGACATGTATGTATGGATTTAGGGTTTCAATATATGTATTTTTACACTAGTAGGAATTTTTGTTTTAGAATTTGGGGTGGACTAGGGCCTATGCTTTTCTAGGATTGTATGAGGATGAGACAAGTATGTTGTCGAGATTGGTTTTATGGAAGTCATTCAAAATTTAATCAAAAATTTTCCTAGCACAACCACTTAACTTATGTCTAGTGAACACGGATAGGTCACAAGTTAAGTGCCATGAACAAGTTATCTATTACTTGTTCTCCATGCTTAGTTGTAATCATATGTTGTTTATGCCTCATCTACATGTTACCTTCTTTAGTTAAATGACTTCTCTATCACTAGATGTTATCCATGCATGAGCTACGAGTTATCCATGCATCAACTACCAGTCATTTTTTATATATATATATTTTTTTAATTGTTTATTTTGAATTTTGAATGATGCCCATAAAATCAATCTCGACAGTACACTTGTCTCAACCTCCTTCAATCTACGAAAAACATAGATGTTAGTCAACCCAAAATTATAAGATATAAGCACATATTAGTGTAATAAAAAAAGAATTTAAAAAAAAAAATTGTAGCTAATGAATGGCTAATTGGTAGTAGATTCATGGATAACTCGTAGTTGTTGAATGGACAACCAACCATTCATGGGAGATAAATAGAAGAATGTGAGAGATACAAAAAATAATATAAGATGGTTTGATGCATGAATGCATGGATAATTGATGGTCGATGCATGAATGCATGGATAAGTCTTAGTTGTAGCATGGATAAAGCGCTTCATGGTAGACAACCCATTTAACTAGGAGAGTAGTTATAACATGTAGCTAACTTATGGCCTATCGGTATTCACCAACCACAAGTTAAGTGGTTGTGCTAGTTAAATAATAATAAGTGGTATTGCTTATGTATGTTTGCGTGATCTAGTAAAGTTACAATTAATATGAAACTTGAGTTATCATTTAATTTCTAATTCCATATGAATTTCCATACAAAATATGTCAATAATACTGAATCTTACTCGGAACTAGTTAATTATACGCTCTATATCCATCGGCCTACCTGAACCCCTTAAGGTCGAGTAGAGGGTTGGATCAAATTGAGTTTCATCGGTAAACTAGTGGAGCATCGCTCAAGCTGATCACCAGAGCTACCAACTCTTATGAACCAGGGACAGTTACTCCAACATGAATACTACCATGCTCTTACCATTTGCATGACCAATTACCAGGGACAGTTACTCCAGCATGAATACTACCACTGCACCTCCCTCTATTTATTATTTTTTTAAAGGTGATCACTATTGATTTAAAGCAGACAATGTGATCGAGAGGGTTGTTATTGGAACAATGTGAACCATCGCTTCCAAAATCGAAGAGTTATTATGGTCACAAAACTGTACCATATAACGCTTTTATGTCTAACGATCTCAAGCTGTGGAAGTGATGTGGATACCCTCATCGGTGCACCGCCAACACCTGATCAAATCCTCTTGTGAGTTAATAAGGTCGTATTTTAAACATGTTACCATTAGGGTTTTCTTGTAGGTTCAAATAATGGAAATGGAAATCCAACAAATATATTTTTAAATTAATGTATTTGTCAACTACGAATGTTATATTTTTCGCTGACTGTTTTATGGATACTGTTTTGTGCATGCTACCTGCCTGTAGAAAATCAGAAATATTATTGGGGAAACAATGCTCTAAATGGAGTACTCTTGTAAGATGTGTATTTCTGTTTTTTTTCACGGCTGCCTGCTTTTTTTTCAAGGTGTGTATTTCAACCATAAAACGTTTAGCTGCTTGTTTCGTGCACATTATTTTTGTGCATGCTGCTTGTAGAAAATCATAAATATTATCGGGAAAGTAACGCTCTAAGTGGAGCACTCTTGGCAGATGTGTATTTCTGTTTTTTTCATGCTCTCTGTTTTTTGACACATGTGTATTTCAGCCATACAAACTTTTAGCTGCTTGTTTTGTAGATACTGATTTTGTGCATGCTACCTGTAGAAAATCAGAAATATTGTTGGGACAGAAACGATTAAAGTGGAATACTCTTTGGCAGATGTTTATGTTTGTATTTTTCATGTTGCTTGTCTTTGGGTAAATGTGTATTTCATTCACACAAACAATGATATCTTTGGTAAAGAAATAGGTTTACAAGAAATTTTGTTGTTATTTGTTTTTAGCAAATCTCAAGTACTTGGTAGAAGTGGGCCTTTAATGAGGCTATTTGCAGCTTGTTTTCATGGAGTTATCTCATGCATGTTGATTAATTTCGATACCTTAAAACATCAAGTAACTCCAAGGGGTGTGCCTGATTATTCCATCAAGAGGAAACAACACAGAAATATGGAATATTTTCCATGTTACGGTAAATTTAACAAGTTGAAAATTTGCCCCCTTTCAATTTTTGATCAGTATTTCATGCCACGAATAAAGAGAGGCCACTATTTAAACATAAATGCAATTTATATACTGTACAAAAGGAAGGATCCCTCAATTTATAATAGACTATATGCTGCATTTCTTTATTACTAATTTCTTGTCAATTTTCCCCCTTTAACACCCACTTTTTAGAAAAAATAAATATAAAATCTTATAGGATAAGAATATTTGTAATTGTACTTTTTCCAATAAAAGTATGTAAGAAAAGGGTGATTTTTAGGACCCACATTTGCATGTAGAGGGGGTTACCACACCATGCATAGACTTAATTTATAGTTCCCACACCACACCATGCACAGACATAGTTTACAATTCCCACACCATGCATAGACTTAATGTGTAGATCGATCTTGTCTTATTTTATACTCTCCCTTCTTCTTTTCTTGGCATCTCATTGTTCAGAAAGTTGGATTATTTTTTTCACCTTGCAAAAATAATATTATTTGTTATTCAAAAGGATTGAATCAAATATAACAATAATTGGCCATGATTGTTTAATAATTCTCAACACCACTAAGAGACCACACTTGCTAAAAACGTAAGCTTCCTATGGGTACCTGCACGAAGCTGGTACTCAAAATAACCGCAACAAGGGCGAGTGAGCGGAAAAAATAAAAGGACGTGCACATGCCTCCAAAGACGCGCACGCATCTCCGCTTCGGCAATGCTAAACGTCCACATGGTTCAGCCCACGTGGACAAAAGGGGTGCACACGCATCCTTGACACATACGCACAAATTGGCGTGCATGCGTTAGTGGCGCATGCGCGCCTCTATTTTTTTATAAAAAAAACAGAGCTCACGGGTTTTGTCATTTTTGACAAACCCGTGAGCCAAATTTCCAACCCACGAGTGCACCTTCAACCCCGCGAACACGTCCTCATGCACCCCAGTCGTCGTCAACACCAAGCAGTCGCCCCTACACCATGGTGCCATCCGTTTCTCCAGGTAAGTGCTCCTAAAAGCACAAATTTGTCTTTCTTTTTGTTTTTTTTTTGTTTTCCATTTGAATTTGAATTTAAAAAAAAAAATTACAATCCATTAAAAAACCAAGGAAATTTAATTGCAGGCCATCTACACACCTAACAAGATGTTAGACACACCACCACCATCCGATGAAACTCGACCTCCAAAAGAAAATATGGGAACCGACAATGAACCCAATGAACCCAATGAAAACCTTGAAGATCAATTACACCAAGACTTAAATCAATTGAGGGCACTAAGTAATGAATTGAATAGTACCAGGGAACCCTCTCGGGTTTCCTTGGCTTCATCACTTCAAAACATTATTGAATCAATCAACATTGCACACAGTGAGATAACAAACTTGAGCCAATACAGGGCTCGAATGAGGGAACACTACTCCACTGGATTGTCCAAAGAGCAAATAAAAGACCTCAACATCAACAAAGCCCAGTTGTATAGCAAGTTCATAGTTCCCTCAACCAGACAGCCTCCAGCTGTGATGAGGGCTCGGGTTTGCATGGACTGGTGCATTTACCAGCCATGGAGAGATAACTGGAGACAGAGGTGGTTCATGGTGTTTGAAAGGCCCTCGTGCAACAATTTGGAGGTCCCACAGTATTTCCTTCGAAAATCATGGGTTGAGTTTGAGCTAAGGTACCATGTCAACTATTTTGACATCACTGAGTTTCAGGGTGTCGATCTTGGCTCTACCCAAGATCGACCTCAGGCACATCACAACCCACTTAGAGGACCTTCTGCACCTAGGAGAGAGCCAAACCCCCCTCCTTAGCCACCCGGGTTTAGTAGCGGTCTAGATGAGATTCATGACTCCATCAGACGTGCCACACATGAATTGCTTAGACATACCAGATTTGCGGCAATGTCTTCCCAGAGCCGAGAGGACATCGATGAGACACAGACATCTACACAGTCTACGGGTGGTGGCTGAGACATGTCGAGTATAGGTGGAACCCAGACGGGGCCTTCTAGTTTTGTTGGAACAATGGCACCTCATTGTTCTCACTGTGATCATTCTTGCCATGGTGATACGCAACAGCATTCCACAGGGAGCTTCGTGGATCAGGTTTGCTATGGTTTTATTTAATGTTCAAGTATTTGTTGTATTTTATTTGATATCGTATTGTTTAATATATTTAACTTTGAATTACACATTGTTGACTTTATTTGTTTTAATGTTCAGTTATTGGGTGTCGGGTCTCCATCCCCCAGGTGGGAGGACGTCGGTTCCTTTGACCTCGATGGAGACATGGCGGCAGCAGAGGATATTGCGGCACCATACACACTGGTAACTTCTTCACTTTGAATAATTAGATCCAGTTATGAGTAATTTGTGTTTAGTAATTACAAATTAATTAGCACTGAGTAATTACCATATTATCATCGTATTTTATAGTTGTGTTTATAATATTGTCTAATTTATTTGAGAGCTATAAATTCATATAATCCTGCCAAAAAAAAAAATGAAACCTTATAAAACATGAAAACGTAACAAAACTATAAACATTTGTGTTAGACACAATGCTGACTAAGAGGGGGGGTGAATCAGTGAGCCTATACTTTATTTAATTTCAACTTCAATCACCAACTCTTATATCATCATTTCACATTCACATCATATTCATCAATGAACTAACTATCAACTAATGAAACACATCAACACATAATACGAGACTAGATATAGTTTTTGTAATCTTTTGTATTTGGTTCAATGGCTACAACCATGAGGCAATTCAGCACCAACTGATACAATGAGCACTAACTCATCATCTAGGACCCAGCCTAGTTTTTCTTAGATCCTACTAAGAAAATGGATACAAGACCCGGCTTGTATTTACGATTACATATTTGTCACATATCATAGTCATGTCATTATTCACATCATCTCATTCATCAATCCGTTGCCGGCACCTTGTCTTCAATCATCATTCTCTCCCTGTTACATCATGTCCAGCATCTTCTCAAACATATCCATATTCTATCTACATGCACATCTTTAACCTGTCATCAAACTGTCATTAACCGTAGGCAAATTATCATTCCGTTGTCAAGATATCAAACATATCCACATTTATATCACTTTCTGCTCATCATCACTCTGTCATAATTTTAACCAGCATATACACAAATACATCATTCTCTCCTTTCACCAAACTGTTGCCCAAAATATCATTAGTCTCTTCATACTATCTACATTGTCATGTGTTTCTGTTGTCCATGCACATCATATCACAGAATATTCAACCAACCTGTCTATGTAATTTTCATTTTATTTTTATTTTTAATTGCTGAGCCAACTTTGTCCTTTGAATGGACACATAATAGTTCACATATAATGTTTTATTTGCATGCTTGTTTTGGTTTGACTTCACACAACCACATCAAAGGCCACGTTAGAAACTTAGGGCTTCCTCATTTTTTTTGTGGGCTTCTACATCATCATGTTTAAATACTTCAGCATCAAAGGTTTTGTCAAGCAATTATAAGGGCAAGGGTTCCATCACACCCACAACAATAGACCACAAACAATTCCAAGAACCCCAAGGCAACAATACATTATGTCTTCATCACCATACATCAAGGATTCCACATATGGACATCTTCAAGGTTCAAGGGCTTGAACATCCATCGTAAGTGTCATTAGATAAGGGTTGATTCCATTTGTATGTGGGTTTCATTTTGGGTTCCACCATCAAGAGTCAATCATTTAGTATTTAATCAACATGCTTTCAATGGACATCAAGCCCATCATCAAATGGTAGCATGGACCATCACCAACGGTTCCATTGCCCCATCAAACCACAAATGACCACAGAATGGGCCATTGGTCTCATTAGGTGTTCCAATGGCTCCAATGCCCACCTCCATGGTTCTTCATGCCATGTGTGTTCTTCAAGCCATCCACATCATCATCTTCTTTGCCATTCCTCAAGCCTTTGTCATTAATGTTGTCACCACCATCACCATCACCGTCAACGTCTTCATAGTGGCCAAAAGAGAATCATAGTGGCCAAGCTTCTAGAAATTCAAGAACCTGATGTTTCTCATGTCATTATTACCCTAGTTTATTTTCACGGGATTTCCAATTTATTCTAATATTTGAGACTGAAATTAATCATACTACTACTACTAGAACATGCTATTAGGAAAGACATATAAACAACGTAAAACAACTTATCACATGTATTGTCACTCAAGTTTTTGAAAATGATGTAAGGCCCATAAGGAAGAGCGATAATCTTACAAATATGGTCTATGGGGCCTTGCTATTATCTTGATTCAAATTCAACTCGGTAAAAGATTTGGCATCAAGAATACTCATTCAACTCATTTCACTCAAGATTTCTTTGATTTCAATCAAGTGATATCATTCTGACAACATAGCTATTCAATCAAGAACACATAATTACTCATTCAATGCAAAAGAACATGGCATATTCAAGCTTGTAAGTAAGTTAACCATGAAAAAGATTTCTCTTTCTTCCTTTTTCTAATGATCAACACTCTAAAGTGTATTAAATAACATTCACACTAACTTAACTGCTATTTAGCACCTCTTTGCAAATTTAAACAATGAGATGCTATTTTATTTGATGATGTAAATGTTATGGAAATAAAGGGACTCAAGATCCTCACTCTAGGGATGCAAATACTTTTCCACTGGGTGAATCAAGCTTCTAGGAAACTACAAGTCTATAAGAAGACATCAAAACCTAGGAACTCTTCACCAAGAACCCAAACACATTTCATAGGTTTCCAATTCAAATTTGTAAATGGACATGAATTTCATTTGCTTATGAGACATTGCACATCTCTCTAGGGCCAAAGGAAAAGCTCACCCACTCATGGGGATGACTCTAGAAAAGGAAAAGCTCACCTACTCATGGAGATGACTCTAGAAAAGGAAAAGCTCACCATGTCACCTTCTATGCCCTCTCACCTTATTTAATTTTAATTTCATGCCATGCCACCTTCTATCCTTTCAAAATATTGGATATCATCTAACTTGAATATAAATTTATTGCAGTCATGTTTTTTAAGTACCATCATTGTCATTCTCATTTTCATTGTGTTTAATATTGTTTTTATAAATTCAGTATAAAAATTGTAGTGTTAGCACAGGTGTCCACGGGATCCAACGACTAGCCACCGCCACCGGGAACCAGCAGTTCTCCCCATGCGCAGGTATTGTGTGTATTAAAGCATAAATTTAATTTCAAATATGATGACTTGTCTATGTATATTTATATTTTTCTATATTAAACTATGAGGCTAAAAATGTGTATGCAGGTACGAGCACCTCGGCCTGCTAGTGTTGTTATTCCTCCCTCCCTGACCTTTGGCCACCCGATATGCTAGTTGTATCCCTTGGAATACATGCCCCATCCCCCAACCCCTTCCATCCAGCCCCCCCTCCTATATAGCACCAAAATTCCATCCAGCTCCCCCTTACGCATCATATCCAGATCCACCTTCGTATCAGTTTCTCATGTTCCCACCCTCCCCCATCCGACCACAGCACACCACCCATCCACAGTCACCCATCCCTCTACCGCAACATAGACCTCGCCCCCCCCCACATTCCCCCACCACACTCGCTTCCCTTCCAGGGTGTGCCCATCCATACTACAGCCAGTTGGGGTTTATATCCCTAGACGTACATCTCCACTTCCCCCACCCTAGTCCATGCCTCCTCCTACCACACCCCCTTCTTCCACTATTACCCCCAGTGGTGTAGGCACCATTGATGTGGCTACATCCTCCCCTTTACCGTCCACCTTAGCATCGGAGCAAGTTGTCCAGCCGACTGCTCCATCTGCCAGCCCCGAAGACCAGCTGATTTTGTTCATGGTGAGACTGACTATTTTATCATTTAACTCTTGTTCAATTTTAACAGAAATTACTATATGCATCTAGTTTCAGAATTGATTTGATTGTTCTAAATGTTGTAGGGTGGCATTTCTGAGAGACTTGGATCATGAAGGAGGGAGACCCCCTCACAACTTACAGTCTCGCATGTGGTGAGTTATCCAAGATTTGAAAACTATTTTTAGTTTGAAATTATGTTTTATACTTGTATAATTTCCAGGAAAAGTTGACATATTATTATTGTCGTTTCAGGGCTCAAGGGGACATTCTCAAAGACCCCGGAAGGACCCAGCTTCCTCTAGCACAAAGAAGAGGAAGATTGATTTTGGAGATGCACCTGGGAGCTCCGAGGGTGGGAAGGAGGATTGAGAGACCCTCCTATGTACAGTAGCCATGATGTGGCATTTTCGGCTCGAGTTGCCATATTTTGTACAGGGCACCATGGGCCATATTTTGTATAGGGCATGAGTTGCCTTTTTTTGTATAGAGCACGAGTTGCCATTATATAGACGCTGGGAAGGATGTTCCATTTTTCCAAAAATTGTACATGATTGGATCATTTTTTCATATTAATAGATGGATCTGCATTTGTGTATATGAGTTTTTCCTTGATTACATTTTTGCATACATGATTTTGTCTTGGATTCAGAACTCTCATCTGTGGATCATAGTGTTAATTGCATGTTATTTGAATGGTTATTATTTCACAAATTTGTCTTAAGCAATTACACACAACATATCCTAAATGGTTATGGTTTATTGAATGAATGTTTACAATCATCTAATCATTTACATTCTAGAAGTTACCAAACCTGCGCAAGTGGTTTTAGTGTCATGTTCTCTGCCTTGCTCGGGAACGATAGGAGTGGACGTGACATAATGGAAATGACTGCAAGTGGTAATTGATTAACTTCTCAACTATTCTTTAAAGATGAGTTTAAATAATATAAATAAAAATAACAATTCAAAAGGTAGTATATAGTGCCCTTAGTTATGAACCCATGTGCAAATGACAAATGATAATCCATTTATGTGATTAGACACTTAGGAATTATGAGTCCACCTACTATCCCTTAAGTGATTTAATTAATAATCGTGGTTGATGAGATGTAAAATTACAAGAACATCAAATTACAATTCTTGGAAAATTTAAAGTTTCCCTTAGGCTAAGCTACTGACAAAACATACAATTAAATCTAACTAGAAATTCATGACTTGTTAGAAAGATAACTATGCAAGTTACACAAGTAAATAGTTACACTTCCTATGAAATGATTTTGCATGCATATTACATTGGCCACTATGGAACACTAATGAAAATTAGGGATTCTACCATTGAACTCTTCTGAGAAAAAGAGAAAAAATTTGCAAGTCACCAAGATCATGCAAAATAAAATTCCAAAAACCTTGATTCCTTACAAGGGTTGCTAAGTGAGTTTGCATGCTAGTTAATGACTTTGCATGTCACTAGAGGTTAGAAATAACTAAAAACAACCTAGTAAGTAAGATTAACTGATCTAGATTCTAAACCCAAAATGGAGTAGTCAATCTATTTTAGGGATTTTGTTGTGATGATGAGCAAAATTTGTTAATATATCCAAGTTGTGAGCGAGACAATATGCAATGGTTATTTATTTGACAAGCATGAGAGTACTATAATAGAAAATAAATAACTAAGAAGCATGCAAGCAATCATATCATAATATTAAATACAAGAATGTAATTCAAATACAATAAATGGATGGAAAAAACAAAACTCATATATTCTTCAAATGGAAAAGCATACAAATGTGGAACATCATTTGAGAAAAAATGATTTGAGGCAATTTAGCTCCAACACTCTCCTTGGGATGGGTCATTTTCCTTATTAAAATATCTCTCTAGCTATAGTGACTGAAGAACACTTACTTCCTTAATGAAATAACTCAAGTAAGAATGAATACAATGAATGGTAAACCAAACCCTAGCACTAAACCATCTTCTTCATTCTCACAATCACCATCACCACCACCATCAACATCTTCATCATCACCACCATCTTCATCATCATCATTAACTCTAACCCTAACCCTAATTCAATTTCCTTCTATAAATATAGCCCTAACCCTCACCCAAACCCTAGCACTAAGCCATCTTCTTCATCCTCACCATCACCATCACCGTCACCGTCACTGTCACCATCACCATCATCATCAACGTCTTCATCATCACCATCATATCCATCATCATCATTAACTCTAACTCTAACCCTAACCCTAACTCTAACTCTTTCTCTAACTCTAGGTTCCTCATCAACATCTCCATCATCATCATCTTCTCCATCGTCATCATCTTCAACCCCATCACCATGACCATGACCATCACCGTCACCATCACCATCATCATCACCATCATCATCATCATAAGTGCCCAGCGGACGATTTTGCAGAGTTGACACCCGTGTGCAAAAATTGCACACTCCCTCATTGAGCAAAACCCTAGTTTCCAAGACAGACGTTCAAGATGGCATTGGGGCCATGGGACTAGAGGAGAGGGGCACCCTTGGCACTATGCTAGCGTCCTGAATCAAACAGAGTCGACAGTTCATCGATCGAAGCCACGGTCATCATTCTATGGCTCGTTTTGTCTCGCATCCAAAAGGCCTTCAGGGACACCTGCTGGATACCTGCTGGGGGCATAGAAGTCCAACCGTGTTGCAAAACCAGGCTTTGGGGAGTCCTACAAGTGTGTCTAGGCAGGTTCCGATTGGGAAAGCTGGCCGTAAGTGCCCGATGAACGATTTTGCAGAGTTGACCCCTGTGTGCAAAAATTGCACACTCCCTCACTAAGCAAAACCCTAGTTTCCAAGATGGACATACAAGATGGCACCAGGGCCACGGGACTGGAAGAGAGGGGTGACCCTGGCACAATCCCTATGTCCTAAATCCAATGGAGTAGACGGTTCATTGATCGGAGCCACAGTGGTCATTCTATGGCTCGTTCCATCTCGCATCCAAAAGGCCTTCAGGGACACCTACTGGATACCTACCGAGGGCACAGAAGTCCAACCGTGTAGCAAAATCGGGCTCCAGGGAGTCCTGTAGGTGTGTCTAGGAAGGTTTCGACTGGGAACGTTAGCTATAAGTGCCCAGCAAATGATTTTGCAGAGTTGGTCCCTGTGTGCAAAAATTGCACACTCCCTCACTAAGCAAAACCCTAGTTTCCAAGATGTACGTTCAAGATGGCACTGGGGCCACGAGACCAGAAGAGAGGGGTGCCCCTGGTACTATCCTGACATCTGAATCCAATGGATTTGGCAGTTCATCAATCGGAGCCACAGTCGTCATTCTATGGCTCATTCCGTCTTGCATCCAAAAGGCCTTCAGGGACACCTACTGGATATCTGCCGGGGGCATAGAAGTCCAATCGTGCAGCAAAACTGGGCACCGAGGAGTCCTGTAGGTGTGTATAGGAAAGTTTCGGCTGGGAACGCTGGCTGTAAGTGCCTAGTGGATGATTTTGCAGAGTTTACCACCGTGTGCAAAAATTGTACACTCCCTCTCTGAGCAAAACCCTAGTTTCCAAGATGGACATACAAGATGGCACCGGGCCCACAGGACCAAAGGAGAGGGGTGACCCTGGCACTATCCCAGCGTCCTGAATCCAACGGAGTGACGGTTCATCGATCAGATCCATGGTCGTCATTCTATGGTTCTTTCCATCTCTCATCCAAAAGGCCTTCAAGGACACCTACTAGATACCTGCTGGGGGCATAGAAGTCCAACCGTGCAGCAAAATCGGGTTTTGAGGAGTCATGTAGGTGTGTCTAGGAAGGTTCTGGTTGGGAACGCTAGCCATAATTTCCCGCTAGACGATTTTCCAAAGTTGACCCCAATGTGGGGGCCATCCAAATTTGCTCAAGGGGGCCATTTCTCGTCCGGAGGCCCCCGAGCATGTATGGCCATGGTGGATAGCTCCACTATGGCCACATGGACCTATGGGGGCCGACAGAATCCAAGTCTGCTCACCGGTTTGGGTTCCGTGGCCCCGGGGCAAATCCTCCAGGTGTCCCTAAATGACCCTGGGGTGCCCGACTAGAATTCCCATGGCACCCGGACCGTAGCTCGGTTCGCGAATCCGTCAACTCCGACAGGTCTAGGATGGCGGGTTTCAGCTATGGGACTCCCCACAACATCCCCCGAAGACCCAGAACCAGTGCCAACGAGACATCTTTGGAGCTAGGGTTTTGCTCAATGATGGCCATTCCAAATTTGCTCAAGGGTGCCATTTCTCATCTTGATGCCCCCGGGTGTGCGTGGCCACCATGGACAGGTCCACAATGGCCATGTGGACCTGTGGGAGGTGACAAAATCCACGTCCTCTCACCGGGTTGGGTTCCGTGGCCCCGGAGCAAATCCTCCAGGTGTCCCTGAACGACCGTGGGGTACCCTACTAGAATGCCCATGGCACCTGAACCGTAGCTCGGTTTGTGAACCCGTCCACTCCGGTGAGTCTGGGATATCGGGTTTCAACTAGGGGACACCCCACAGTGTCCCCCAAAGACCCAGATGCAGTGCCAACAAGCCTTCTCTAGAGCTAGGGTTTTGCTCAGTGATGGCCATTCCAGATTCGCTTAAGGGGGCCATTTCTCGTCTGGATGCCCCTAGGAATGCGTTCCCACCGTGGACAGTTCCACAATGGCCACATGGACTTGTGGGGGCCTACGGAATAAAAGTTTGCTCGCTGGTTTGGTTCTGTGGCCATGGGGCAAATCCTCCAGGTGTCCCTGAACGGCCCCAGGGTTCCCAAATAGAATGCCCGTGGCACCCGGACCATGGCTTGGTTCATGAATTCGTCGACTCTGACGGGTTCAAGACGACGGGTTTTAGCTAGGGGACCCCCCACAGCATCCCCTGAAGACCCGGAAGTGGTGCTAATGAGCCATCTCCAGAGCAAGGGTTTTGCTCAGTGATGGCCATTCCAGTTTTGCTCAAGGGGGGCATTTCTCGTCCTGATGCCCCCGGGCATGCGTGGCCACCGTGGACAGGTCCACAATGGCCACATCGACCTGTGGGGGCTGACGGAATCCAAGTCCGCTCGTTGGTTTGGGTTCTGTGGCCCCAAGGAAAATCCTCCACGTGTCCCTGAACAGCCCCGAGGTGCCCGACTAGAATTCCTGTGGCACCCAGACCATGGATTGGTTTGCAAATCCATCGACTCCAGCGGGTCCGGGACCATGGAGCAAATGCCCAAAGTGTCCCTGAACGACCCCGGGGTGCCCGACTAGAATGCCCATAGCACTCGAATGCCATTCCAGATTTGCTCAAGGGGGGCATTTCTCGTCCGGAGGTTGAAGAAGATCAATTTTCGACAAAACAATGTAGTTAGCAAAAGAAGATCAATTTTCGACAAAACAATGTAGTTATTACATGTGGAGGAAGCGATTTCCCATGGAAAATGAGTGTAGGGTTGAGCAGAGGAACGATGTTGGGAAATGGGCTATTACATTAGCTTTTCTGATGGGCAGCTGTAGGTATCTACGCTTTTCTTTCGAGGGAAATCCTATTTTCATCGAATGAAAAGCATAGATACCTACAGCCTCCATATTTCCTTCTGTAAACCGCTTTCCCATCGAAAAAGCTAATGTAATAGCCCATTTCCGAACATCTTTCCTCTGCTCAACCCTACACTTGTTTTCCATGGGAAACCGCTGCCTCCACATGTAATAACTACATTGTTTTGTCGAAAATTGATCTTCTTCTGCTAACTACATTGGTTTGTCGAATATTGATCTTCTTCTGCCTCCGGATGAGAAATGGCCCCCTTGAGTGAATCTGGAATGGCCTTCACTGAGCAAAACCCTATCTCCGGGGATGGCCCATTGGTACCACTTCCAGGTCTTCGGGGTACGCTGTAGGGGGTCCCCTAGCTGAAACCCACCATCTTGGACCCACCGGATTCGATGGATTTGTGAACCGAGCCACGGTCCGAGTGCTACGAGCATTCTAGTCGGGCACCCCGGGGTTGTTTAGGGACACTTTGGGCATTTGCTCCATGGCCACGGAACCCAAACCAGCGAGCGGACTTGGATTCTGTCGACCCCCATAGGTCCATGTGGCCAGAGTGGACCTATCCATGGTGGCCACACATGCCCAGGGGCCTTCAGACGAGAAATGGTCCCCTTGAGCAAATTTGGATGGCCCTCACTGAGCAAAACCCTAGCTTTGGAGATGGCGCGTTGGCACTACTTCTGGGTCTTTGGGGGACTATGGTGGGTCCCCTAGTTGAAACCTACCATCCCGAACCCACCAGAGTTAATGGATTCATGAACCGAGCCACGGTTTGGGTGCCATGGGCATTCTAGTCAGGCACCCTGGGGCCATTCAGGGACACCTGGAGGATTTGCCCCAGGGCCACGGAACCCAACCCAGTGAGAGGACTTGGATTTCATCACCTCCCACAGGTCCACATGGCCATTGTGGACCTATCCATGGTGGCCACGCACGCCCGGGGGCATCCTGACGAGAAATGGCCCCCTTGAGCAAATTTGGATGGCCCTCACATTTGGGTCAACTTTGGAAAATTGTCCAGTGGGCAGTTATGGCTACCGTTCCCGGCCGGAACCTACCTAGACACACCTACATGACTTCCTAGAACTTGGTTTTGCTCCACGGTTGGACATCTATGCCCCGGACAGGTATCCAGCAGGTGTCCCTGAAGGCCTTTTGGATGCAAGACGGAACAAGCCATAGAATGACGACCGTGGATCCGATCGATGAACCATTGACTTCGTTGGATTTAGGACACCAGGATAGTGCCTGGGGCACTCCTCTCCTCTGGTCCCATGGCCCCGGTGCCATCTTGTATGTCCATCTTGGAAACTAGGGTTTTGCTTAGAGAGGGAATGTGCAATTTTTACACACGGGGGCCAACTCTGCAAAATCATCTGCCGGGAACTTACAGCCAGTGTTCCCAGCCGAAACCTACCTAGACACACCTACAAGACTCCCCGGATCCCATTTTTGTTGC
Source organism: Larix kaempferi (assembly GCA_027924585.1). NCBI lineage: Eukaryota > Viridiplantae > Streptophyta > Pinopsida > Pinales > Pinaceae > Larix > Larix kaempferi. The sequence goes on from BSBM01000972.1 coordinate 1,200,059, forward strand.
ACAGTTGGACTTCTATGCCCCCGGCAGGTATCCAGCGGGTGTCCCTGAAGGCCTTTTAGATGCGAGATGGAACGAGCCATAGAATGACGACCGTGGCTCCGATCGATGAACCGTCAACTCCGTTGGATTTAGGACATCGGGATAATGCCAGGGGTGGCCCTCTCCTCCATTCCCGTGGCCCCATTGCCATCTTGAACGTCCATCTTGGAAACTAGGGTTTTGCTCAATGAGGGAGTGTGCAATTTTTGCACATGGGGGTCAACTCTGCAATGGTGATGGTGATGGTGATGGCGATGATGAAGAAGATGGATTAGTGCTAGGGTTTGGGTGAGGGATGGGGCTAGAGTTATAGAAGGAAATTGAATTAGGGTTAGATTTAGAGTTAATGATGATGATGAAGATGGTGACGATGATGAAGACATTGACGATGGTGGCGATGATGAAGACGTTGACGATGGTGGTGATGGTGATGGTGATGATGAAGAAGATGATGATGATGGAGATGTTGATGAGGAGCCTAGAGATGATGTTGGTGATTATGATGATAAGTCCCTCTAAGTGGTTATCTATGATGATGACAAGTCCCTCTAAGTGGTTATCTATGATGATGACAAGTCCGTCTCAAGTATAGATCTCAAAAATACCACCCTTGAAACCTTATGATAACTCCCTACCCCAAGTGGAAGACCCTTCTATCCATACATGGATTCCTAGAAGGTTTCATCTACTAAGTTGAATTTTCAAGACCATTGTAATAGACTATGTACTTCAAAAAATTTCCTAAAACCTAGGTAATTCTAATCTTAAGAACCTATCAAAACCACTATCTTCAAATGCTACAAACATAAATAGATATATTTAAGAAAATACTAACTCAATTTGCTCAAATTTGATCCAAATCACATCACCATTTTATTCAACATAAAAAAGAAGCATGGAACAGTTTAATACATATAGGAAAAATAAAAAACATAGGCAGAGACATGTATATATGTATGCATCAACAAAAAATGCATGTACCAACGAAATAACATAAAACTACACATACCTCGATGTAGAACATAACATTCTTTGATGCAATTCTTTCTCTTATGTAAAGTTGACTGGCCTCATTCAATAAATCCATTTGGATCCTCTCTATTGCTAATTGTCTCGATCAATCTCTCGTGCTCTAAATGAGGCAGGTAGTAGCGTACCTTGGTTGAGCTCTTGCTTGACATTGTCTAAAGATGGCTGTTTGTGCCAACGATCAAGTTTGTGAAGTGATACACCACTAAACCTGGTCTGTAATCCATGAATACATGCTTGCTAGTCTCTCTTGACTTCCCATCTAGTGTGAGATATTCCCCCTTAACCACCATCAAGCCAGTAGGAAATTCAATTCCTTCATCGTCGATTAATGATCTGTAGAGGCTTTGCTTACCTTGGATGCACCATGCCAACCAATAATCCACGCCTCATTCATTGTATTTCGGTGCAACAACTGCGTATATGTGTCCTGGTTGTACAAGATCTGAGATATGCTCGTAGTCTGTAGAAATCACTGACTGGCCCTCCTCTAACTGGGTTGTTTCAACAACTGCACATTGGTCTACTGTAAGTGACACACGATCCCATTCATCAACCCAGTCCATGCATTCCGATTCATCCCATTCGCCGCTGCTGCAAGGGTTGCAAAAGCATGCAAGCTTTCACGTCCATATTTCAAATATGTGGTTGTTTTAGCTTCAAACTTAATGAAATCCACGTGTTCCTTGTACTATGCCGCAACTATAGAAATGCGATCAATCTATGTCAACCACTAGCCAAAAATTTCTCGCCACACGTCCTTCCACCGATGATGTTTGTTGATCTCTTACTCATTCTGACATTGTTGCGGAGCACCATTGAACTATGGATTATGCATCTCGAATATGAGGTTCCCTATCAAACCTCATCTCTTCCCTTCGTAGTACGGTCTTGACGCATGCACCGGCCCCATCATGCTCTCCTTTGCCGTGCCCGATCTAAAAATAGTTCCAGATATGCGGCACATTACAAGTTTTATGCAAAGTACTCATCCATTGGAATACTCGGGCATTTTTGAACTGGCTCGCACAACCATCTGACCATATCCAATGCTGATCCATCTGTATATCTCTCTCCTTCAATAGATCATAGAAAATTCAAAAACAATGTTGCACATAATGCAGATCATGGATTCTATCATCACTTATGTAAAAGTTTGTCTCCTTCAGTATTATCCTCTTGTCATTGCTGCTCTCTGGCCCATGCCTATACATAATATGTACCATGATGCTGACTTGGTCTAAATGGTAGTATTGACTTTGGATTTCATTTTGTGGCTAAAGGGTGTAATTTTTTGTAAAATCCACAATTGACACTATGGTTCCAACGGGAAATGTGTCCCTGCATTTTCTGTACTACTCATCTTGCCATTGCACTACATGCACATGTTGAACATACTACTCGGTTTTCTCGTAGAATTCCGTCAAGAAGTCACATACCAGTACCTGTTACCATGGAAACAAGGGAAATATTACAATGTGCCCTTTGGAAAAATGTATATGCTATAAATTGAACGTGTAATATGAAAAATATGCAATATTCATTTGCACCTGTGACTTTACCAATGCAATCTTTTTACATTCTCTGACACTGTCTAATTGATAGGTCACATACTTGAAGCTCTGCATCTCCACACCCATCATGCCAAATTCTATGTCCTTGCTCTCTTGAATGCAATGATTCAAAAGAGAAAACCCACTGCACATAGAACATGTCCCATATAGACACGATTTTTTATAATACTTTTGTCCTTCGGGCCTTAGACACATGATGTTGTGGATAAAGTCTCTTAATGCATTCGGTGGTAGTATGGATTCATTGTAGTCCTGCATAATGTTAGTATGCAAATCACAAAATATATGTTTATATGTGTCATAATAATATTCATATTCTATGTGGTATCTACAACAACAAGTGTTCCAATCAATGCATATATGAACGTACCATGGTTTGCATTTCTCAAAGGACCTTTGGCCAAGGTTCAATTGTGTGTGCTCATTCCTGAATCTCTCATAGAGTTCAATCTGTGTGGTGTCAAGGAAGTCTTTAACATGGGGTTCACGTTCAGTAGAACCTTTTCTCAGTTTTAGCAGATCTCTTTGGTTTGATGAAGGTCTAGTATGATCATGCCAAAACTTTTGTACTAACTCCTTAACAGCATCAATTAGCTTCCTATCTGCATGAGGCAACCTACCAACAAAAGCGCAACAATTGTTTCCACCCAGAGTGTCAAGATTTTCTCTTATAACAGAGTACTTTTTAATAGTTTTTCTATTTAATTTGAGTATGTGAGAAGTGTGTGATAGAAGGCGACGTTGCCTTGTGGACTTGCTTACAACTGATTCTGCTAAAACACGATGAGCCGCACAAAGATATTTTGTACGAGACTTCTTCCCAATCCCATTAAATGCAGATTGGAGATTTCTAACAATATGACTATTGGCCTCTAAACTTTTAACCATCTTTATTCCCGAAATTCTCCTAACAAAATCTAAATAACGTGACTTTAACAAACATAGCAATAATTGACATTTACCTGCATCACCTTTGGATTCAAAATATTCTTTGACAATTTTGTTGCATTGCCATTCGATAGTGCATTTTGGCAACTTGCCTTCAAGCCCCGACATAGCATTCGCAGCCACATGAATACGTCTAGGAGTTCTTCTTCTTGCACTGGATAGTCGAGGTAGGGAGGGTGCACATGAGACATGAATACTGGAGCTTTTTTGTTGTGGTGTTTTGTTCATAGATTGGGCCATAATGGGAGTGTGGTCAATAGGGTTGTGGTCTTCTTGGGGAGATTGAAAATTAAGCAAGGCTTGTATGTCCATCTCTACACATGCAGCATCTCCCAAAATTCTTCTGTCGTGAGGAACTTCAGAATGATTCATTGATGGATTGTTGGTTGGATATTGTGTTGATGTTGGAATTTGAGTTGGGTCCGTTGGACGTGACCACTTTACCCGTGGTTCTGAACAAGAGGTTGTCATGTCAACAACTGTGTTAGGATCAGTGGTAGGATCTGGGGCAATGATAGGACCATGTCTCAATCTTTCCATTCCCAACCCGACCTTTTCTCTTAAGTCATTGACCTTTTCAATGGGTAGATTCCTTCTATTTTTTTTTTGCGTTTCATGAGTTTCCCATCTCCAAAAGTCTCTTTAACACAACTATCAGGCCTACCTGTGTAAAAGAAACAACAAATAAGATATTAGTGCCATTACACAATGAACCTGACACATTCCAACATAGCTTAGCACTTTACAAATTAACATATACAACTACAGACTATGTTGGTTTATTTGTGTTCAAATAAACATCATTATCCCTTACAATTCCAATCAATATAGATGATGTTTGGTCAAGTGTAGAGACGAGAAATTAGTGTCTTGCCTGGCCATGAATTCATAAAAATTATGGTAGTAACACCCTACAACATAGATGGCTAGAGATGCCTTGGGAATAGTTTGATAGTTTTTCTACATCAAATAAGGTAACCTTAATTAATTGCATTTTTTGCTTTCTCCCTTAATGTTATCAATTCTAAGACTTTGCACCTAGTTTGATTGCTTTGTCTTCCTAGTGGAATGGTATATCCTTCCATTTGAGGCAATGTCCTTTACCATCGTAAATTACTAGGTTATATAACACATTAAGGAGTTGAAGAAACAACAACAAACTATTTCCTTATATCTATAAACCTTGAGATGATAGAATGTGGTTTTGAGTTTAAAATACCCATGGTTGAATTCAACAATGCATTGTAATAGAATGAATGTATACCTTGTTTTGTGCAAAACCTTTAGGAGGATGCAAAGGTTTCTAACAAAGATCATGATCTTGGGAAGGGTGATTAGGAGAAATATAATTTGACCTTTCAATGTGCAATATCTAGTGTGGGGAGGTGTTAGAGAGTGGGGAACTAGGGACTATACCAACAATCATCATGTTGAATAGAGCATGAAGTGAGGAAGTCTTGGTTTTTGGAAAAAAAAAAATTGTTAGAGGTGAGGGGATATTGTAAGGATGGTAAATATGGATGAAAATTATCATATTTGGATTCATAGAGAAAGGAAAGATGCATATACTTACAGATATCCTCATTCCATACAATGGTATTGAATAAGAGATGAGAGAGTTGAGGTTTTGTGGATGAGTTGAAGTGATATTTTTAGTTATGTTTAGTGAGTGTGTGATTTTTTTTGCTAGCATAATATGAGGTGAAAAGAACAAAATTAACTTGGGAACTAATTACACAATGAGGAGGTTGCATACTTCATCTTGTCTAGTGTTCATATGAGTTTTTTTAGATGTGAACTTGGGAAATCTTCTTGTCAAATTCATTGTTGTCTATGCATGGATATTGTTGTAGGAATATGACAAACAAAAAGGCATGGGCTCATCTCAAATCTTGTGAATGAAAAGACTCATTTACAATTCACCATACCTCTATAGAAATGATCTCCACTTGCAATGGAAACTGGTAGCTTGAATGAATCCACTAGATTCCAAGAACATTGAAGATGTTTGATAGATTCCAAGGGTGATTTTGTGTCCAATAGATCAAAGAATGTCCAAAATATCAATGAGTGTGAGCCAATGAGCAACCTATGAGAGCTTGAAAGTCGTGGAAGAAGTGAAACCCGTGATTTTGGTAGAATTCCTGGGAAACAAAGAGCTCTATTTTTTTAAACTAGTAACAGTGCCACGCATGCGTGTTAAAACACGCGCATGCATGTTTTTCTCGCATACACATAAGGAGTGCACACGAGCCCAAACCCGTGCATGCGCCCAAACCTGTGCATGTGGCCTTGTACAACATACAAACCATTTATTCCCCAACGTTTACACCATTTAATGCTAAACCTTGCCCCACTTCGAAAATATTTCCATAAATTGGACTCGGTGACAAATTTTGAAGGGTGGGTCTTAGTTTTTATTGGAAAGGCTTACTCTTTGACACATTTGACAATTTATGGTTGTCTATGCACCTGGACCCAATTGACATTGTAAGGTGAGGATGTGCATACATAATAATCCTTATTTAATACTATGCGATGAGGATTTAAAAGGAAGAGGATGTACAGACGTGTTATTTTTATACGTATTTTGATGGCGAGTGTCGAAGAGAAATGTGGTGACAAACCACAATTCCTGAGCCAAAAATTGTTCTTTTAAATTTTATTAATAAGCATCTTGGTACTTTGGTCCAAATGTTTTTTCTAACTCATTGTTTCTCCATATTGTTTGCCTACTGCCACCTCTCTATATCAATTCATAAAATCAACCTCTGCTTGGTTTGTGGTTATAGTTGCATGCCATTGAGTGTTGTTTAGAGTTTCCATGAGTCTATGACATTCATGCAATAAATGAAGTCTTGTAGACGAGGATTCATCAAAGAGGCAAATTGAATTTCATTTTGACAAAACACATCTTTTGTAAAGATCGAATGCCATGGATGCATCCTCATCCTACCATGCAAGACCATGGATATGTTGAAAAGCATTGAACATCATCGAAGAATGAAAATCGGTTCCTCGATATCTTATTGAATCATATTGAGCTCAATTGAATTCTACCTATGCCTTAATTGAAAATTCTAGATCTCATGCATCATCAATAACACATAGAATCCATGACACTATCCCTCTACATGGAGCCTCCTCCTCCTCCTCCTCCTCCTCCTCCTCATCATCATAATCTTCTTTGTCATCGTCAGCATCATCATCATCATCCTCAGTATCATTATCCTCATCATCATCATCATCCTCATCATAATCATCATCATCATTGTTATCACCCACTTCCTCATCATCATCCTCATCCTCCTCCTCCTCGACATCATCTTGGTCATCATCTTCATCGTCATCTTCATAATCAACATTGTCATCATCGGCATCATCATCATCCATCATCTTCTTCATCATCTTCATCATCATATCTTCGTCATCATCATCATTATCAATGATGATGAGGATGAAGATGATGGATGATGATGCAGATGAGTACGAAGATGAAGATGATGATGTTGATGATGACGAATATGATCACCATCATCATCCTCATCATCCTGCTCCTCCTCATCATCATCATAATCATCTTCGTCATCCTCATCCTCATCATCATCATCCTCTTCATTGTCATCATCCACGTCATCATCATCGTTTCCATAGTCATCATCATCGTTATCCCCCACTTCCTCATCATCATCCCCATCCTCATCATCATCACCATCATCATCTTGGCCATCATCTTCATCATCATCATCATCATCATCAACGTCATCATCATCATCTTCATCGTCATCCATCATCTTCGTCATCATGATCATCATCATCTTTGTCATCATCATCATTATCAATGATAACATCATCATCATCATCATTAATGATGGATGATGATGCAGATGAGTACGAAGATGAAGATGATGATGTTGATGATGACCAATATGATCACCATCATCCTCCTCCTCCTCATCATCATCATAATCATCTTTGTCATCATCATCCTCATCATCATCATCCTCGTCATCGTCATCATCCACGTCATCATCATCATTTCCATAGTAATCGTCATCGTTATCCCCCACTTCCTCATCATCATCTTGGCCATCATCTTCATCATCATCTTGGCCATCATCTTCTTCATCATCATCATCATCATCATCAACGTCATCATCATCATCTTCATCATCATCCATCATCTTTGTCATCATGATCATCATCATCTTCGTCATCATCATCACTATCAATGATGACATCATCATCATCATCTTCGTCATCATGATCATCATCATCTTCGTCATCATGATCATCATCATCTTCGTCATCATCATCATTATCAATGATGACATCATCATCATCATCTTCATCATCATCATCATCATCGATGATGATGATGATGAAGATGATGGATATCATCATTAATGATGGAAGATGATGCAGATGAGTACGAAGATGAAGATGATGATGTTGATGATAACGAATATGATCACCACCACCATCCTCATCATCCTCCTCCTCCTCCTCATCATCATCATAATCATCTTCATCATCATCATCCTCATCATCATCATCCTCGTCATCATCATCATCCACGTCATCATCATCATTTCCATAGTCACCATCATCGTTATCCCCCACTTCCTTGTCATCATCCCGATCCTCATCATCATCACCATCATCATCTTTGCCATCATCTTCATCATCATCATCATCATCAACGTCATCATCATCATCTTCATCATCATCCATCATCCTCGTCATCATCATCATTATCAATGATGACATCATCATCATCATCTTCGTCATCATCATCATTATCAATGATGATGATGATGAAGATGATGGATGATGATGCAAATGAGTACGAAGATGAATATGATGATGTTGATGATGACGAATATGATCACCATCATCATCCTCATCATCCTCCTCCTCCTCCTCATCATCATAATCATCTTCATCATCATCAACCTCATCATCATCATCCTCGTCATCATCATCATCCACATCATCATCATCATTTCCATAGTCATCATCATCGTTATCCCCCACTTCCTCATCATCATCACCATCATCATCTTGGCCATCATCATCATCATCATCATCATCATCATCAATGTCATCATCATCATCTTCATCATCATCCATCATCTTCGTCATCATCATCATCATCATCTTCATCATCAACATCATTATCAATGATGACATCATCATCATCATTATCAATGATGACATCATCATCATCATCATCTTTGTCATCATCATCATTATCAATGATGATGATGATGAAGATGATGGATATCATCATTAATGATGGATGATGATGCAGATGAGTATGAAGATGAAGATGATGATGCTGATGATGACGAATATGATCACCATCATCATCCTCATCCTCCTCCTCCTCATCATCATCATAATCATCTTTGTCATCATCAACCTCATCATCATCATCCTCTTCATCGTCATGATCATCATTTCCATAGTCATCATCATCGTTATCCCCCACTTCCTCGTCATCATCCCCATCCTCATCATCATCTTGGCCATCATCTTCATCATCATCATCATCTTCATCATCATCCATCATCTTCATCATCATCATCATTATCAATGATGACATCATCATCATCATCTTCATCATCATCATCATTATCAATGATGATGATGATGAAGATGATGGATGGTGATGCAGATGAGTACGAAGATCAAGATGATGATGTTGATGATGAGGAATATAATGATGATCATCATCATCACCCACTTGCTCATCATCATCATCATCCTCATCCTCATCCCCATCATCATCATCGCCATGATCATCATCATCACCATCTTGGTCATCGTCTTCATCATCAACATCATCATTGTCATCATCATCATCATCACCCACTTGCTCATCATCATCCTCATCCTCGTCCTCATCCTCGTCCTCATCCTCATCCTCGTCATCATCATCGTCATCATCTTGGTCATCGTCTTCATCATTAATATCATCATCATCTTCATCGTCAACATCATCATCATCGTCATCATCATCATCATCTCCATCATCATCATCGTCGTCATCACCCTGTTCCTCATCATCATCAACATCATCATCATTGCCATCATCATCATCATCATCATCTTCTTCTTCTTCGTCATCATCATCATTATCAATCGTCTTCATCATCGTCAACATCGTCATCTTCAATCGTCATCATCATCGTCAACATCATCATCATCTTCTTCATCATTATCATTGATAATGATGATGATGACGAAGATGATGATGATGATGATGATGATGATGATGATGATGAGGATGATGATGAAGATGAGTACGAAGATGAAGATGATGATGTTGATGATGACGAATATGATGATCATCATCATCCTCATCATCGTCGTCCACGTCATCGTCATCATCCACATCATCATCATCATCTCCATTGTCATCATCATAATCATCTTCGTCATCATCAGCATCATCATCCTCATTCTCGTCATCAACATCATTGTCATTATCCCCATCATCCTCATCATCATCATCAACATCATCGTCATCATCCCCATCATCCTCATCATCATCATCCCCATCATCATCATCAACATCATCGTCATCATCCCCATCCTCCTCCTCCTCATCATCATATAAATTTAATTTAATTCAATTTAAAACATTATTAATTATTAAAAAATATATATTTTATAAAATTATTTAATCAATATGGAAAATTTCAAACTTTATTAAAAACAACGCACACGCACCATTTTGCGCGTGTGCACGTTTGGATGCATACGCGCTCTTGGACGCGTGCGCGCCATTTTGTGCATATGCGCTTTTTAAATACACATGCACGCGCAAGTTTAGTTTTTAAATTTTGGCGGGTAATTCGTTTCCCACCAACGTGGTGAATGACTTGGCTGCTATGATTTTAGGTTCGAGTTGCCAAAATACATATAATAATATAAAAAAATACATCTTATAACAAAATACATCTTATTCTATAACTTCTTCTGTTTCGAGCATGATTCTGCATATGCTACACTTGTCCACTGCAAATGAAATTGCACATACTTGTAGAACTATGTGTGCAGATTCCGAATATGTAATTTTTTATTAAAACTATTATTTGTTCCTATTTTTTAGTTAATTTCAATTTCACTAAAGTCAATCTTACACAAAGAGTAGGTTATTTCTTCCGTCTATAACTTTTTATTGTCTCACCTATTTTGAAAACGGAAAAGAACCCACACAAGTACACACAAAAACATACATCCTGAAAAAAAAAAAATTGTTGATTGATTAGGTTAAGACCATGATATCGAGGGCTAATGCTAGGCCTCATCATTTTAGGGATGGGATGACTTCCTTAATTTAAAAAAAAATTAAAATTAACATAAATAAATATGGAAAAATAACGCTGCACTAGAGCGGCCTGTTATCTACGACTGTATATAATTGTTTTAACAAAAATCCACCATTTGAATAACGAACCAGAGGGCTAATGCAAACATATTCATTATATTTTCTTAAAGAAATAACATACCAACCTTAGGAGAACCCCATTTTTTGGGAGTTATACTTAATTTCCATAAATAATATTTATATATTCCGGAAGGTAATCCGATTTTCTACGTTTGATCTTCTTGCACCATATTCCAAAAAGTTGTGTAGGTAGCTCTAATATTGCGTTTTGACATTCAGATTTATGTTTTTCCAGAATTCCATTATGACTAACGCGTCATGAGTGGCCAGCATTAGCTTGCACCGGCCCCTATGATACCCTTCCAAAATTCCAGCAATAACTTTGAGGACTACATCATCATCTCAAAACATGCTCAAAAAGCACTCGAGTCACAGAACTTACCAAACCCCTATCCACAACATTATCCTCGTAAATACATGTATCAATCTAGACATCCATTAAAATTAATAGTATAGACTTCTAAAAAACCTTGAGTCGACATATATCAAATAAGGGTAATTGACACTATAGCCTGTGAACCAAAACTAATAAGCTTGGAAAGAGCCTTTAGACAACACATTTTAATCCTGTAATTCTTCAAAGAAAAGTAGACCCTCCACTAGTCCAATAGATTTTTTCGACAATCTTTATGTTTCAGAATTAATTGATGATAAATATGGCTAATGGATAAGTTATGGAACTTCCCTTGAAGCTTATTGAGTCTATGCTTCCAGTGTTCCAAAAGAGTTACCTAGAGATTTGCTTTTCTAGAATTCGAGTCACCAATCACTTTGGAATCACATGTCCCCTGTAAAGATAAGAAACCTTTATTAAAGGAGAAATATAACAAGCCCCAAATAGACAACAGTTCATCTCTTGTGTTGGATTGTTCTCCACAACCCATCCAAATATGCATATTGTGATTACTCTTAAATTTGATAACCATTTCAACACCACATTATCCCAACTGTGAAGCATCATTAAAAAAACCAATAGGATGAGCATCTAAAAAGAAAGGAGTTACTATAAGTCTAGTAACTTTTTCAACCATATCCTAATGATACTCTTTGTACAAACCCACTATATTGGAGCTTAATCTGGAGACACATTTTTGAGCATTTTCAAAAAGAACTATATTGCTACGCCTCCAGATCCATGAGGATACATACAATGGAAAATATTTAAAAGAAAAGAATTTGAAACCTAATGAGCTAAGTTTTCTTCAAGGGAACATTGATCCCAATAAGCATAAATATTTAAACTCTAATATACTTCCATCCATACTTATTGAGAGAACAAATAATGAACAAACATGTGATCAACCAATTCTACATCTCTTTTATAGAAAATGAATATTTTTTGTTTAATACCTCCTCTCTTAAGGAAGTTATCCTAGGTTGTCACTTTATTATCAAAGACTAACCAATGTAAACACTTCAAGTTTAAAGGTGCATTCCATTTCCATAAATATTAATTCCGCCATTTTTCTACATAATCCACACAAAAAAAAGAAATAACCTCATAAGTTAGTTTTGCACTTACCTAACTTGAAGATGCACTCTAGGAGCAAACAATTTCATCCTCCAACTTTGAAAATCTAACCCCACAATGATTTAAACCCTTAATAAAATTATCCCATTTTTCAGCAAATTCTCTTTCCAAACCCAATTCATCATCTTGTAACCAGTAACGAAAGGTATTTGTCCCAATATCAAGACTTTTTACATGTGTTAGGTAATTTATACAAAATTTCTTTAAATAAATAGTTATTGTAGGTGAAATCTTATAGAACCCTTCTGTAGCAATGAAAGGATCCACCCAGTTTAACTTGATTTCCATTTTCTACCTTCTATGCAAGTTGGTTTCGCATACAGGGAAAAGAGGCTACCAACCCTCTCCAAATAATTGAGGCAATTGAGACATGTCTGTTTGCACTCCTGATCTAGTCAATCATAGCTTTAATTTTTAAGTATTTTTCCTGAATAATTTCACTCTATAGTCCTTTACCAAACATGCATCTCCATAGACTATTCGTTTCCAAGGCTTGAGTGAACCAAAAAATGTTTTCCAATCCCCATACCCGAAAATGTTTAGGTGTATAAATTTTGTCCCACTTAACTAAATGGACCCCTTCTTTACATTTATTTCTTGTCCATAAATAATGATCAACTTTTTCTAATTTTATTGAGAATGTATTTTGGGATTTTGGATAAGGATAGCCAATATAGAATAATGTCCTCCAGCACATATTTTAATAAGATCAATCTCACCCCAAGGGAAAACCATCTAAAGCACTAATTGTCAACCTTCTTTTCAACCTTATTTAATAACCACATCCAATCTTCCTTAGAGTAATTATTTGGCTCCAAAAAATATCCTAAATACTTAAAACATGTATTGATTGATTTCATATGAAGAGGGAATAATGCATGTACATATTCCAGAACTTCTTCATTGACCCCATTCATTAGAAAACTTGATTGTTTGGATATTAACTTACATGCCAATAGCACCAGCTAGCAACTTAATCGTATCATGGAAAGCTCTCCATTCCACCATACACCCATTTCCAAAAATAAGCACATCATCTACAAACATTAGATGAGTAATATAATGAAGAGAATAAAGTTTTAAATCGTTGATCCTTCATTCCCTTCTAGCCTTACTAACTAACCTACTCAGTCCTTCCACAATAATTAGAAAAAAGTAATGGAGACCTTGTCTAAGGCCTTTATGAATTTTTAAAAAACTTTTAGGGGATCCATTAACAAGTACAACAAAGTTTGTAGAAGTCACACAATACATGATCGAATCGTTAACTTCCAAACTTAACCCTATCTACAAAAGAACTAACCTTAAATAAGCCTAGCTCACGTTTTCATAGGCCTTTACCAAATCCATCTTCATAATCAAAGATTTGAACTTCTTAATCTTAATAGTATGGAGACTCTCATGAGAAACTCCAATAGCATCAAGTATTTTCACGTTATTTATGAAACCAATTTGTTCCTTTTTGGCATACATTTCTCCAATTTTGATTTGAGCCTATTTGCAATAAGTTTTACAATCATTTTGTAGATCATGCCAGTCGCCATTGTTCAAAGAATCATATGTGGTGCTTTTAATAATATATGCAGCACTCGTGCGTTTATGTAAATGACAGGATCCTCACTCCAATGTAAATCAAATGCACTGTTAAATTTTAAAAATAAGAATGTCCACGCGCTAGACAGATTTCCCGGTGTGTTTTCTTCTCTGTATCGCACTTTTCCATGTCAATGGCTTATGCACATCGAGAATGATCAAAGCTTATGACCACCGGCCCTTTTTTATGTTTAAGCATGACGGTACATTTGAGGTGTTAAAATGCACTTGGTCATTTTGATAGTTTGTAAGCACCAGCATGTTTGACAATGAAATGCACCGGTGCACTCTCAAAAATGGACAACACAGCTAAAGTTAAAAATATTAAAAATGTACGGTGCGTATGATGTCAAATATCATACCGGTGCATTTATGTTGTAAATAAGCATTGGTGCGTATAATCTATACGCAAGTACCGGTGTGGAGTTGAAATTTGATTCTTTTTTATGATTGTTTTGTTTGAGTGCACCAATGCAGCTATTTTAATCGTACAACATCGGTGTGCTTAATTTTAATTAAGTGCATCGATGAAAAAAGGATCTGCTAAAACCTCAATCCGTCGAGCTATTTTTAGTTATAAAAATATATCCGTAATGACATCCATAAAAACATCTGCTACCATTAGCGGAGGTCGTACCAAAGGTTTTTTTTTTACATTTTTTGTCAATCGTGTAACACTAAAAACCTTCACTATGACCTATGCTACATGGCCTTTTCCTTGTAGTGAATAAAGATTATTATTATGAATGTGCTTATTTATGATATTAACCTATAGATTTGGTTAGTTAATGATTCAAAGAATAAGGCTCTTAAATCCCTGGTTTTCTTAAGATATTACACTATGGGATATGTTGCGATGTAATAGGAAACTAAATTATTGTTTATGTTACAATGTTCATAGTTTTTATTTACTTCATAATTTGCTACATAAAATATCCATGTACATTCTAACTATTGTTTTGATAGAAAATTCTATCAAGCTTATAGTAATATGAAAAGAGAGATTATATTTCCCTTTTCTCACAAAGTATGATAGTAAACAAATGTATTCATTATTAAGCAATCAAGACAACTAAGAATTCTTTTACAAATTAAACAGAACTAGTATCACTACCATAAACTCTAAATTTGTCATGTCGAGTAAAATCCGTGCAATGAATCACTAGAATAACGCATGTACGTAGAGCTTGCATATATAATAGATATCCCTAATCCAAAATTAAAAATATAAGACTCTAACTTAATGAAAGTAGAAACTATCATAGGCCTCGAACTCTATTTAAATCACCTATTATAAGCATACATCAAGATGTCATGATATGCAGGATACCTTAACAATCTAGAAAACCAAGGTGTAAACCACATATCGAAATTTAATAGCATTTAATTAAAATCTAGAAAACCAAGGTGTAAACCACATATCGAAATTTAATAGCATTTAATTAATTTAGCCAAGGCGGAAGAATGTGCCCAAGTCTTGGGTTGTTGGTAACATGCAATATATATATATATATATAAAGTAACTTAAAACCCCTGTACAAAAGAAGCATTGTTTCCACGAATCGTGGCATAGTAATGAAGGTTGGATTCGTTGGAAGGATGACCCCACCTCATGCCCAAGACCATGGTTGCACCAGGAGTCTATAGGATTATATTCCTAAGACACTAAGAATGAATCCCGTCACCATTTAAAATAAGAGTATGACCCTAGGTCGAACCCGAAGGTCGACTTCACTATAACACAAGTAAACTAATGCCACAATGAGAGTAATAATAAGATCAATAATAATATTTATGCACAGGTATGACGTAAACAGAAAGACACCTATATCACACTAGAGATGCAAGTATACAATGAAAGAAAACAAATCTTTATTTATAAACTGGAAAGGACTAATGGGCTGAGTACAAATTTTTAAATCAATGGCATGGGAGCCGAGTATAAACTACAACACTAGGGTTAAACACTAAACCCTAAATGGGTAAGATCATACATGGAATGGGTGGGACTGCCAACATTAACTACGCCACCCTATGCAGGATCCCTTCCACCCACGCATTAAATATTGAAGTGACCAAAAGAATGTGGGTATGGGATACCATGATTATCCAACACCCAAACAAATGGTCAATGGATGAATAATCACCTTTTGGGGTCAACACTGGCAATCGTGAAGACTAGGATATGACTATGGAGCATGTCGTGGAGACGGCTAGGGTTAATGTTACCAAGTAGCAGTCCATGATGATCAACAAACCCAAAGACTAACAACCAAACCTTATATTTACATGGTAGTAGGACTAAGGGCTATGACGACTGTAATGTTAGGCAAGCATTGAAATTTATGTATAATGACTCATCGGGGTTAAAGGCATGTGTATATAGATATATTTTAGTTTATAAACGGTTAACTTTTATTGAAAATGGTAATGCTAAGAACAAAGGTCCAAAGTCATCCTCGAAGATTACGTCTCTCTCTCTATATACTGTATACCTTAGTATAATTATATAGTCTATTAAATAGTCTCATAAGTTACCATAAGAGATTCAATAGAGATCAACGATCAAAAGTTATGAATGGGGAAACCATTATTATAAGTTACAAAGCTAATTGAATAAAGGAATGAGATAGAGTAAGTGGTCTAGCTAGATAGAGGAGGAAGCTAACCTTCAAAGTGAGGAACTAGAATCATACTAAATGCCAAATAAGAACCTCCATAAGACTTTATAATGATCATCGATGGTAGTCCCAAGATAAATAAGTGATGAGCGCATAGTTTAAACTCCATATAGCGATAATAACAATCTCATGCATGTATAACAAAAAAAAAAGTCATGATTTTGAGGGATGTTACAGTGTATTTCTATTTATTTTTTATGCAGGGGCATCGAGTCCCATGTTATATCCATATCCTTATATTCTTAACTCGGAATAAACCCACAATTTCTTAAATAACCCACATTTTGATAAATATAAGATGATATATAATTGATGATTCAAAATTACAATGCATTGGCCTTTGTATAGGCCTACTAATACATTTTCATCAAAAATTACAATGCATTGGCCTTTGTATAGGCCTACTAATACATTTTCATCAAAAGGTTATGTCTTTTAATGTAAATGATTTAATTATTATTATTATTATATTATTATATTACTATTATTGATTATTTAATATTATGTTTGTTACATTGACTTCCCCTTAGGGGAAGCTTTGTCCACAAAGCTTATTTAGTGAAGGAATTATCAGTTATTCTTGTTCATAACCTCTTATCTAGGTCTTTTGACAAAACACGGCGATATAATTTTCTAATTCCTGAGTTGATTTGTCGCATTTCTTGGGAAGTGATCCATCCGAAATTCACCTCCATCGGAGTTTTTTTCTGGTTTGATGGAATAGAATTTCTTGTTTTATGCTCCCAGGCAATTTAGTGATTTTGTCTTTTCTCTCCTTCAAGGTAGTTAGTTTGTCTATAAGAGTAATGTTGTTTATTTTCGTCTTGATTTTGTCAACCTTTATGATTTGGATGTCGATAAGGGCTCTTTGTAACGTTACTTTTCTTATTAATGTTCGTAGTGTCTTCCTACTTTGATTCTTGTGTATATCCTTCTTTAATTGGGAAGACGTCTTGAGCTGCGACTTGAACCGAGTCTGTAAATGTGCCTTTTAACTTGTCCTCTAACATTTTGTTATCATTTTGCATCTTTTAATCATGTATTCTTGTGATTTCTTATCATCTTTGAACCTCTTAAGTTGTTCGGTTAATTGTAATTTTCTTCCTCTTTATCCAGTAGTTTTCCTTCAGTATCTTCATTTGATTGTTCTGCCCTCTTAGTACCTTTTAACTTCTTGGTTTTTCCAATTAATGTCTTGTTATAGTTTCTTAACCAATATATTTCTTCATTGTTATTTGGTAACATGCTTTTGACTGTTGTAGTCTCCAACTTGTGCACCTTTTTAGGGTCGTCCTCTTTTTGTTGGAGTTCTTTAATCTATTGCTGAAGGTGGCAATTCTCTGCTTCTTGGCATCTTACTTTTGTCTGAATTTGTGTGATTTCGTCATCTTTGTCCTTGATGATTTTGTTTAATCATTTTATTTCTTCTTTATTCTCGGCCACTTCTTTCATGATTTTTTGGTTTTGTAGATTTTGATTGGGATATTTTTTACTCATTAATTCCTTGATTTGAGTAGTTAATATCTCAATACGCTTTTTTAGATAACAATTATCCTACTCTATTAATCCTTTAGAAATATCCTAATTCATAATCTTCAATAGTAGGCGATCATTGGTTTTTTTATAATGCTTTAACTCCTCCAATGCTGCTTGTAGCTGCAACTTTAATACTGCGTATGTGTTTGTCATTGTTTGTGATTATGTCTTCACTTCAACTTTCTTATTTTCTTTGACAATAAAGGGCCTTTGACTTCTCTTCTTCTTAAAACTTCATTAATACTTTAATACTTAAAGATTTCTAAATTTGGGATCTTTTATTTGATGACTCACTGTTGCTGATGTAGAAAATCCACTGCTCGGATCCAAATTCTAATTGCACCAGTGAATTTGGCTCATGAAAACAATGAAGAATGACTATACACACTGCCACCTTTGTCTCATAGTAGCCATAATAATATTTTATTTTCTTTGCATACAATGCAGGATCACATAGAGAAGGTTATGCTCAAAAGGAACTTGGATCTCCTTTGTTGGTTAACCTTTTGCTTTAGATTAACTTCTTTGTGGATTGTGTGTAGATTAGGTGGTTGGGAAGAATTATTGTTACCATTCCCACCCAAGTTCAATTCTCACTTGCTCCTTAGTATACTTAAGACTTTCTATGCACTTCTAGATTTTATGTTATTTAATAAAGAGAATAAAAGACTAAACTCAACCTAATTAAGGTATGAATTATTATTTAATATCCAATAACCTTTAAATAAGTAAATAAACTAATTAAGTTGTGAGTTGGTTTCTTGATAAAACCAAGGGCTGACAGCTGGTTTTATAAAACCAAGGGTTGGTTTTATAAAAACCTATACAATGCATGGTTTTATCAAACCAAGGGTTGGTTAAATAAAACAAATGTTGTTTTTTTTTTTCTTCTTTCCTTTTTTTGGGATCTTCTTCCTTCTTCTCTTTTTTTTTTAACTTCTTCCTTTTTTTTCTTTTTTCTTTTTGCTTCTTCCTTTTTTTGACTTTCTTTTCTTCTTTTACTTGGCCAAAGACCATAATTTTATGGAATCCCTAGGATAATGGTTAAAAACCACAATATGGCTAAAGGCCTGGATCATGAAGGTAGCTCTGATACCAATGTTATATCCATATCTGGATATTCTCAATTAACTCAGAATAACCCACAATTTATGAAATAACCGACATTTTGATAAATATAAGATGATATATAATTGATGATTCAAAATTACAATGTGTTGGCCATTATATAGGCCTACTAATACATTTTCATCGAAAGGTTATTTCTTTTAATGTAAATGATTTAATTCTTCTTCTTATTATATTATTATATTACTATTATTGATTATGTAATATTATGTTTGTTACATCCCAGAACCAGAAGTCACAGATAGATGACCAGGAGGCCCAAAGGACAGTCGACGACATCCAGGAATAGGGCGAGAGTTGATGGAAGGTGATGAAGTCACAAATATTCTGACCAAGTATGGTCGATGATAGGGCGACATGATGCTGCAAAAGAGGTCGAAGTGACACCGACCAAACAAGAATATATTCATGGACCAACGACGATGAGTATGACTGTTGACTAAGACAATTGGATTCCAGAGGAAATGAGCCACTAGAGGAGTTGGAGAAGTTGCAGAGCAGTTATGGAGGTAGTTGCAGAATGCTAGGTGGAGAAATATATTGAAGAGGGTAACATTAAGTATTTAATGTAGTATGGCCATGGATGGAAGAAAGCGAAGCTTCTAGAGGACGAACCCATTGGATCAAGTTAAGTCCAAAAGTATAAATATCGGTTCATGCTCTGAGCATGGGAGGATTGGGAACAAAGGACTTTTGGAGACTTTCACAGATACTAGAGGGTGTAGAATTACCTCATGCCTATGTATGTACCAAGTGTTGTAACAATCGATGTTCATTTCAACTTACTGAGTTCAGACTCATGCTATATTTACCTCTATAAAGAGATTTTTATCATTTATATGAAATCCATAATTCTTGGCAATCCTTCTGTTTGTGTGTTTTTTTCATTGTGTAGCACTAATACATAGCCGACCACTATTGTGTCTGCATCAGTTGGTATCAGAGAGGGAAACTAATCCTACATGGTGAGTTCAGTTGCAATTGGACGAGAAGAAATCAACTCCAACTACGGTTGGGTAGAGTTGTAAAAGATGGAGAGCCCAGTTGCAATTGGATAGTGTAAGTTTAGTCGGTTGCATCGAAAATTTTAGGGGATAATATTAGCCCATGGGCTAAATTTAGGGGTTTTAAATTTTTAATGGGATAATTTTTTATTAAACACCCATTAGGTATGATTAACCCACATTTTATTTATTTATTTTTAATGAATAGGAGGTTGGCCCCATTGAATTAAAAAATGGCGGCCAATATATAACAATTACGCCCTTTTAAAAATGGATTTAAACCTTTTTCTTCCCATGAAAATCACTATTCAGCTCTCATTCACCCCTGATTTCTAAAAATGGTAGTTGCTAGGGGCTCTTTCGCCTTCTATTGATCATGGAAATCGAAGTTGAAGTTACATTCGTCCATATTTTATGGGTTGAATCTTGTTTTGAAGGGAAATTGATATCTATTATCAGGTCGTAAAGTGACCCATTTGCATCGACGATATTTCTAAATCCCATCACCTCATATCCAAAGTTTCCCCAAGAAACATGGGGATTTTGAAGCTTGAGACAGACGATGCATCAACAACGTTTTTGTGGGTGTTTGGGGCATCATGATAGGGGGATAGGAATTCATTCATAGTTTCTCATTTGGGCATGCAGGGGACCATGAATTTTCAAGGTGAAACTTGTTGAAAGATTCACCAAGACTTCACAAGATTTTATAATTTAGTGAAAGATTCGTCAATATTTTACAATATTATATAATTCAATGAGAGATTCTCCAAATATATACATATATATATATATATATATATATATATATATACATAATATAAATATGATAACATAGCCGTCATATTTTCCTATATATCGTGGGGATTCGCCAATTTATTATATATAGAAATTTAGGGGGGGTTCTTAAAATTTTCCCTAGTCGGTTGAATTTGTGACCATGGCTTAGAGAGGTGTAAATGTCTGTGGTAAAGGATGAAGGATGCGTAGAGGTGCATGAGTCACAATCTACTGTGAAATGTTCAAATAATATTTCCATACCATGAGGTGTCTAAAGAGCGAGTTGGATGTAGTAAAGGAATCCCATAATAGCGGACTGGGTATTTACACTTTCGATTATAGTGACAAGGAGGTCAAAGAGGAAGAACATACTCCTGAGGAATAATGAGAGGAAGACCCAGGATATAAGTTGCTAAATATATTTTCGGACACTAGGGGTAGATATAAGATGGAGTTCTTTACCTAATCAAGGAGTTTAAACCCTGAGGAGTTGATAGATTTGATAAAGGAAATGGAGAAATACTTTGACATGGAGCAGGTAGATAACCACAAGAGGGTGAAGGTTGCTTGCATGAAGTTGAAAGGAAATTCCTCATTGTGGTGGGACAATGTACGAGCCGACATGATGAAGAAGGAAAAAAACAAGGTAAGGACTTGGGGCTGAATGGTCACCAAGTTGAAGGATAAGTTCCTTCCCATCGACTACATGATTTCTCTATTTAGGAAATTGCATAACATAAATTAGAAGGAGATGATCATGAAATAAGGCACAGAAGAGTTCTATCGATTGTGTATTTGGTTGGGATAAACCGATGAGGGAGAGGAGGCAGTTGCAAGGTATGTAAATGGATTGAAGTATGCTATTTAGGATGAGCTAAGTATTTCAAGGTTCAGGATAGTCAGAGAAGCCTATCAACTATCCCTGAAGGTTGAATAGAAAGTGTCATGAAATAATTTGACAAGCAATGGAAAGTCGACTACTCAAAGCCAATGTTTTTCCGCCACCAGAGGTCAAACCAGCGGGGTGAGGAAGGAGGAAAGTTGTGATGTGTGATGAGAACAAAGCATGAATGGAGATAGCATACCTAAATACCGACGGGGCGGAGAGAACACTAGAGGTTAGGGTGCCTATGGTCGAAGAGGAACCTTTTGAAGGAAGATGTGCAGACCAACCAAAAATCGTCTACTATAAGTGTCAAGAACTTGGACACAAGGTATATGAGTTCCTAGAAAATTTACATACCACAAGTTGACCAAAAACTAGAAGTCGAGATAAGGATGATGAGACTAATTCGAATGGGAGGGGAAGTTTAGATGAAGCTGCATCAGAGGGAGGTCAAAACCCAATGACCCAAAGAACATCGTTTCAATCAGTATGATAAGAGGAGAATGAGTCGATGCAAAGGAAGTTCATTTTTTTGAGGAAGGTGAACATTCGGGACAGATGTTGTATGACCATTGTCGATGGGGGCAGCATGGAGAATCCGGTTGCAACAGAGGTGATAAAAAAGCTAGGTTTGAAGTGTTGACCACCCCTAAGTGCTTATGGGGTATCATGGTTACATAAGGGTCACCATGTCACGATGACATGACATTATCTTATAAATTTCGAAATTGACGAGTTTGGCAAGACATCGTGCTATGCGACATGACTTTGATGGATGCATGCCATTTTTTGGGGGGACAACCAATGAAATACAACCAGAACGTGGTATATAACTATCGCAAGAACACAGTTATAGTTGAGAATGATGGTAGAATATTCTGACTAAATCCCCTGGTTGAAGAGAGAAATAGTCGGGGAAAAGAGAATGGCTACTGGGAGAAGAGAGTGATGATTTGTTTAGAGAAAGAGTTCCTGAAGGAGGAAAAGAATAAAAAATAATTCTTCGCCACCATTCCCTAAGGTATGAGTTTCGGTGGACTGATGGAAGAAATCGTGACAAAAGTCAGAAGGATGTTGTCAGAATTCAAGGGGGTAATGACCGATGAGATGTCGACTGGGTTGCCACCGACAAGGAGTATATCCCAGCAGATTGACTTGATTTCAGGGTCAATATTGATAAACAAGGCAATGCATAGGATGTCTCCAAAAGAGAATTCCGAGTTGAATCGACAAGTCCAATAGCTATTGAACAAAGGGTTGATCAGAGAAAGCATGATCCCATCTGCAATACCATCTATACTGGCACCCAAGAAAGGAGGAGAATGGAGGATGTGCACCGATTCCAGGGCCATCAAAAAAATTACTATCAAGTACAGATTTACATTGCCTAGAATGGAAAAATTAATTGACAGCTTGAGTGGAACGATTTAATTCACCAAGATCGACTTGAAGAGTGGATATGACTAGATCCGGATTAGGGATGGTGATGAATGGAAGATGACCTTCAAGGTGAAGGAAGGGTTGTATGAATGGTTTGTTATTCCATTTAGACTGACTAATGCACCAAGCACATTCCTGAGGCTGATGAACGAAGTGTTGAAACAATTTTTGGGGATGTCCGTTATGGTGTATCTCAAGGACATATTAATTTTCAGCAAGACAAGGGAAGAGCACTTCTCACACCTACGACATGTTCTACAAAATGTAAGCTAAGAGAAGATGTTGGTAAATCTGCAGAAGTGTTCCTTCATGCAGAAGGATCTAGTGTACCTTGGATTCCTGATTTCCAGACAATGGCTGAAGATGGACCTAGAAAAGGTAAGGGTGATCTTAGAGTGGCTGGAGCAGACAAATGCCACCAAGGTAAGAATTTTTCATGGACTTGTGATCAGTTTCTATCGGAATTTCATACCATATTATAATCAGATATGTGGACCATTGGTGACGTGCATGAAAAGGGGTTAGTTAAAGTGGACAGAGACTACCTGATGAAAATTTGAAAAGTTGAAGCACAAAGTAATGGAGAGCCCAATCTTAGCTCTCCCAGATTTCGACAAGGCATTCCAAGTCAACTGTGACACAAGTGGGTTAGCAATTGGAGTTGTGGTTAACCAGAAGGGCCGATCAATTGCATTCTTTAGAGAGAAGTTGGACAAAGCCAAGTAGAAATATTTGGTTTATGACCAATATTTCTATGCCATTGTATAGGAATTGAATAAGTGGAGACATTATCTACTACCCAAGGAATTTGTATTGTTTACCGACCATCAAGCTCTAAGATATATAAATACTCAGATAAAGTTGAGTCATAGACATATGAAACGGGTTGAGTTTCTACAAAGTTATACCTTTGTATTGAAACATAATTTGGGGAATACTAATTAGGTAATTGACACATTAATTCGAAGATTTGCAATGCTAGGGATGACTACAATTAATTCGACAGGGTTAAAGTTGATAAAGGCCAACTATGAAGTCGACGAGGATTTTTCCAATGCTTGGAAGGCATTGAATGAACCATGGAGTGACGACAAAAATCCATACTTGGATTATTTCATCCAAGAAGGATACATGTTCAAGGGGAATTGGTTGAAGAGAAATATTACTAGCTAGGATTGGCAACAAACGTGAAGAAATGGATCCGACAGTGTAGGATATGTGAACATGCTGAAAGGAGAAGCCATAATATGGGACTATATGCACCATTTCCAATGCCAACTGTTCCATGGGAAGATATCAGTATGGATTTTGTGTTGGGATTTCCAAAGACATAGCAAGGCAATAACTCCATCATTGTGGTAGTGGATAAATTTTCCAAGATGGAAAATTTTATTCCATGTCAAAAGACAAGTGACACCACCATTATTGTTGTTTTGTTTTTCAAATAATTTGTAAGGTTGCATGGGTTGTCGAAGAGTATTACTTTGGATAGAGATACCAATTTTATGGGTCGTTTCTGGATAACCCTTTGGAAGAAGTTTGACACAAAGTTGCAGTTCAATTATGCATACCATCCATAGACCAATGGACAGACTGAAGTCATGAACAAGATCTTGGGAAATGTTTTGAGGAGTTATACTACTAATCGACCGAAGCCGTGGGAGAATGTGTTGACACTGGCAGAATTCGTATATAAGAACTCCATGAATCGGTCGATGGGATTGAGTCCATTCCATATTGTTCAAGGAATAAATCCGCATGGAGTAACCGACTTGGCCAAGTTGCCGACAGGGATGCGGAAAAGTGCAGAATTAGAGTCATTTGTCAACCACATGAAGGAAGTACACGACAAGGTGAAGCAGAAGCTAGAGAAAAGCAATGCAACGTACAAGTTGAGAGCCGATAGAAAGAGATGACTACATTCATTTGCAGAAGGAGACTGAGTATACACACACTCGAGGAAATAAAGGTCCCCCAAAGGAACATACAACAAGCTGAAGCCGAAGAAGATTGACACGTGCAAAATCTTGAAGAAGATTTCAGACAACACATATTTGCTGGAGCTGCCGGAGGAGAGGGATATATTGCCAACATTCAATGTTTCTGACTTGTACAAGTTTGAAGAAGGGTCGACGAGTGGGAATGATACTACAGCCAACTAGAAGGGACAGATACCAATCCAACCGATAGAAGACGTCGCATAAGTGCTCGACAAGTATGAAGTCGGGAAGACCAGGAGTCATAAGAGAAAATAATATTTGGTCCAATGGGAGAACTGATATTTGGAGGGGGCGACCTAGATTTCAGAAGACAATCTTGAGGAATTATAGAACTGCGGGAAAATTTATTTTCAACCCGAGGAGGTTGGTGCAAGGGCATCGGGGCCTAGAACCAGAAGTCACAGATAAACAACCAGAAGGTCCGGAGAACAATCCACGACCTCCAAGAACAGGTTGACAGTCAACGAAAGATGATGGAGTCGCAAATATTCCGACGAAGTATGGTCGACGATAGGGTGACATGATGATGCAAAGGAGGCCGAAGTGATACCGACTAGACAATGAAGCAGTCATGGACCGATGATGACGAGTATGACGAGTCCTGAGGAAACAAGCTGCTGGACTAGTTGGAGTATTTGTGAGGAAGTTATGGGGGTAGTTATAGAATACCAAGTGGAGCAATTTGATGAAGAGGGCCATGTGAAGTATTTAATGCAGTATGGCCATGCTTGAAAGCAAGCAAAGATTCTAGAGGACGATCCGAATGGATCAAGTTGAGGCCACAATTATAAATATCGGTTCATGCTCTAAGCGTGGGAGGACTGGAAACATAAGATTTTTTGACACTTGCAGAGCTACTGGAGGATGCAGAATTCCTTCATGCCTGTGTATGTACCAAGTGTTGTAACATTCGATGTTCATTCTAACTTATTGAGCTTAGACTCATGTTGTGTTTCCCTCTATAAAGATATTTTTATCATTTAATTGAAAGCCATAATTCTTGGCAATCCTTGTGTTTGTGTGTTGTTTCCATTGTGTAGCATTGATACGCATCCGATCACTGTCGTGTCTGCATCAATTTTCATGGTGCTTCCAAAATATTTTCTTATTATTAGCAAACATCAAGTACTTGTTATTATTAGAAAGCGCCAAGTACTTGGTAGAAGTGCATCTTAGTGAGACTTTTCATTTTGATTAATTTCAATAATTTAGGAGAATTTTAATACAAAAAGTAGTGTAAATGTTATAGGATTTGTATTTTTGTGAATTTCCTTATACACTTGAATGCATAAATAAATTCACCACCTCATATATTTCTATTACACTACATCGTGAAACGTGAAGAATTTATGTTTACATTTCTACCCATTCTTCTCATTTTTTAATAGAGAATTTTAAGTAAAAATATATACAAAGAATTTGGAATTTTCCAAAAAAATGGGTAAACAACCCAGAGAGAAAGAATCTGATATCTTACACTCAAAAACTTTGGTAATCAATGCAAAGTGAAAGAACCGGATATCTTACACTCACTTAGATATATACAACAATCAGTCACTACTTGTGCCCAAAGCTTAAGAACCGGATATCTTACACGCATTTAGATACATACAACAATCAGTCACTACTTGTGCCCAAAGTTTAAGAACCGGATATGTTACACTTATTTTGATAAACAACCCAAAGAGAAAGAACCTGATATCTTAAGTCAAAACCTTTAAACAATGCAAAGTGAAAGAACATGATATTTCAAAAACTTTGGTAAACAATGCGAAGTGAAAGAACCGGATATCTTACACTCATTTAGATATATACAACAATCAGTTACTACTTGTGGCCAAACTTTACTTCTTACCTATTTACAATGACTAAAGATTTTATTAATTAATATTTTTTTAATGGTGCTTTACAATAAAAAAAATAGTCCCCTACCTCACCTAAATCACTCACTTCCACTCCTGAGCTGCAAATCCTACTACAGCATAAGCCTCTCTTCCACGCCTATCATGCAGTGCATGACCATACGCCATTCTCAATATTTATGGGGATGAGCTTTGCCATTCTCAATATTTATGGGGCTGAGCTTTTAATTTTAGAGGCAGATCTTGGTTATGAATGCTTCCCACTTCTTCTTCTTCTATGCCCAGACTCAGATCTTCTTAACACAGTAGGCACGAAGCGATGTCTCTAAGGAGGTCTTTCTCTTGACGCAGAAGAAGAAGAAGGTGGCAAGGATTCTATATCAGGCAATGGCAACACGACTGATCAGGCAACTTATTTTTATCAGATTCGGCTCCCTTCAATTACATATTGCATTTAGATATTTTGCATATTGCATTTAGCTGATATACTGTTTGAATACTGCCAGGGTTTAATTGTTCCTCTTCATAATTATTAGCTTATGAGTTGAATCGGGCAATACATACTCATCTGAATTTGAAATTGTCTGCGTCTTTATAATGTATGTCCCAAGGTCATTTTATTGATGGGAGAGTAAAATGGAAGTGAAACGTATTATGTGTACAACAAAGAATAGAATTAATATATTTAATCATGAATTCAGGATTTAAGAAAGGGGCAGATGAGCCATTATGAGATAGCTGGATTGATAAGCCGACTCAGATTTCTATATAACAATTCTTATTCGACGCCTTCCAAAAAAGCAGAGGAAGTTGGTGGCAACTAAACGGATTAGTGGCGTGCCCGGAGGGGATAAGGAATTGGACCCTTCCTTTATTGAAGAAGGGCCCTTCTGTCCTAATAAGATCGAGATGCCCGTGTTCAAGATGTCTTGGCGAGGGGATTGAGAGATCAAATTTTACTGCCTGATGGGACAGGTCTTCATTTCTCCCCATAGATCGCATGAGGTTGTTTCTCATGCGAAAATATGAGGGTCTGTTATATTATAATAATTTGCATGGACCACCTGAACGAGAAAAAAGAAAAGTACAGTAAGATTTGGATCAGTGAAAGAAGAGTTAGAAGAAAAGTTTGCAAACCTATTTTTTAGAATGTAAAACTTAAGAAAAGTTTGTATACATATTTTTTGGATTTTTTTTTTTTTAATTGTGGATCACATTTTTGAAGTGCCAACCTTTTTTAGAATGCAAAACTTGTGGAGAGGTTTGAATATGGAGGGATTTGATCCCTTTGGGTGAATGATATATCACTTCATACTTACTGAATATGAGGAGACATACTTACTGAATATGACGAGACGCATGTTTCATAAATAAGATATATTTTGAGGTTTAGAGTGTGTTAAGTCCATTTCTGGAATTATAAAAAACTACAATGAGCAGATCCATCTTAAATTACACCTACTTACTTGATGTGCAATGCTGCAGAATTAGTGTATTTTTAGTTTTGCAAAATATCTTATTGCATCATGGTATCCATCACTCAGTCATCAACAAGAGCATCATGTCACTTACAATGGGGCTCAAGAAGGGCATCATGTCACTTACAAGAATTGAACGTGGGTGGGGAGGGTAACAATCATTCCTCCCAACCACCCAAACAAACTATTTAACAATTTTAGTTGTGAGCTTCCATAATATTGTATATTAATTGTTTTTTTAAATGGACATACATTATAGGTTAACACATCTCACCCATTTGAGTTGTAAAAAGACTCAAGAGCCTCTCTACTTAGTAAAAATCACAAGAGAGATGATTTGTATAAGAGAGGCAAAGGGAAAAAAAAAAATTTACAATAGTAATAAAGCGAGGAGCATAAGAACAAATGGAAGGGTCAAGCCAAGAATCTAATATATTCCAAAAGGGAGGGGGTTCCAATGGGACCAAGGAGTTCAAACCATAGTCGAACAAAGGACACACATTTATAAATAGAGAATTTGTAGTGGTGGAAGCAGAAAAGAAACCCTGATGAACGAAGGAAGGAAAAGTGAGAGCAGAGACATCCCAATTATTTCCTGATTAGGAGATTTCATTGATTGCAATTGAAAACCCCCCTAATATTCTATCTATCCACCAATCTTCCTATGGCTCCTAACCCCGCCAAACGCACTCTCACTAGCCATCATTTTTCTAATAATTTGTTGTGGAATAACTTTAGTCATAGTTTTTTATTGATGGAAAATGACTTGTTTATACAGTTGATGATGTTATATTTGGCCTCTCATATGCCAAGGTATGTTACTCTTCTCATTCATAATTGAAAACCAAAAATATTTACAATATTCAGAAAGAAAACCCAAATCCTATGAATTAGGTTATCAACATTCCCCCTTTTAATGCAAAGGGGTGTTCATGATGTTGGAGCACGATTTCCATTAGGAAAAATCCGAAGGGGTGTTCATGATGTTGGAGTACAATTTCTATTAGACCAAAACCCACATGTGTTAATCTCTGCTACAATCTCTAAAGCTAAGATCCACAAGAAGGGATTAACCCATGTTGCGAGACTCATAGGGAGAATTGGACACAAATGCCAACAATCCCCCCCATACATTACCCAGGTGAGTTTCGAACTCAAGACATATTGATCTGATACCATATGTTGGAGCATGGTTGAAATTATACCAAAATCCATAGGCGTTAATCTCTGCTATAGTCTCCAAAGTTAATATCCATGAGGGGCTTAACCCATGTGATGAAACTCATGGGGAGGGTTTGACGCAAATGCCAACACATGAGTCCAAGCATCCTTCTAAACTTTTCAAGATTTTCTCTTCCAAGTGCTTTGGTGTTCGATGTCTTTAGTTTGCTCATTTGTGAAACAATGTCTAAAATCAATTGTTCTGTCCTCTACATGATATCGAATAAAATGGTACTATATGTTGATATGCTTAGTTTGATCATGGAATCTAGGATTCTCGGCCAAGTTAAATAAACAAATGTTTTCAATCAGTATAGGAGTAGAATTCACTTGTTTCTCCTACAAATCTTCAAGTATTTTCCTAAGCCACACAATCTCCATTATTGCTTATGCGGCAGCCACATATTCAGCCTCTATTGTGGGATCTTATGGAGATGATTGTTTGTGTGATCTCTAGGAGACAGTTGTTGATCCAAGAATCATGAGGTAGCCTGAATTAGACACCCCATTTTCTTTGTCATCATCAAAGTATGAGTCCGAGTACCCAATTAGTTTGAAGTCATCCACCTTAGAATAATTGAGTCCAAAATATTGGGTCCACTTCAAGTATTTTAGAACTCTTTTGACAGTATACCATTGTCATTCAAGATTTTTTTGCATGAACTTGGAAAGGATCCCAACATTAAATGAGATATCTAGTACTGTGGTGGTAAGGTAGATAAGACTCCCTACAAGATAATTTGTACTTGGTTGCATCATCAAATTCATTCCCTTGTTTTAATACGAGTTTCAAGTTCTATTCCAATGGAGTGGAGAGAGGATTACATTCTTTCATGCAAAACCTATTCAACAATTCTCCAATGTACTTCTTCTATATTATGACTATGTACTTTGGATTTTTAATTACTTCAATTCCCAAGTAGTATTGAAGATGTCCCAAATATGTCATCTCAAAGCCCTTCTTCAACTCTTTCTTTATGGATGGAATATAGCCTTCATTGTTCTTTGTAATCTATATACACTGCAAGAAATACAACAGATATTCCAACCTTCAGTACATATAGTGTTGTATAATCAAGATTAAAATGTTTGATATTTAATTTCAGAAGATGCTCGATTAACTTTGATACCATGAATGAGGTGCTTATTTCAGCAATGCATTTACTTAATGAGTTTGAATACCTTTTTTTTCTTATCTCTTCACAATAAAGCCTTATGGTTGAGACATGAAGACATTATCTTTAAAGTCTCCATTCAAAAAAGAAATATTCACATGCATCTAATGAACTTTCCATCCATTCTGTGTATCCAAATACAATAAAGTGTGGATATAGTAACCCATTTTGTTGTGGGGGAGAAAGTCACCTCATAGTCAATGCCTTCCTTTTGTGCAAAACATTTTTACACTAGCCTCACCTTGTGATTCTCAAGTGAACCATCTAATCTTTAATTTTTCTTGTAGACCCACTTGCAAACAATTGGTTTGGTTCCAAATGGAGGGTTCACCAACTTCCTAGTTCCATTCTTAATGAGAGAATCATATTCATTTCAGATGGCTTTTTTCCACTCATCACGAGTTGTATCTTCTTGAAAGGAATTTGGTTCAAGGTTAACAAATAAATTCAATTCGCAATCATATCAAACATGCATATCATCTATCATCTAAATTTGAATTATCAACATCTCATATATCTTCATGTATGGTCAAAATTCTCATTCTTGTATTTCTGGCTTCATCAACGTGGACACTTTCAAGTGTCTTTGTGACCCACTTCGACACATGCTATAAAGGTCTATGTTGCTCAATTAGTGGTTCTCTATTGTCTTAAATATTTGATCTTTCAATCCTCTCAATCACATCATCCAATAGATCCTCATGTCCTAATAAAGTGGCAAGAACTTCTTCATGAGGGGGAGATGGTGTTGAAAAAAGAGATTCCAAGGATTGATACAAGATAGGGACCACCCCTACAAGATGTGGAATCTCATTGTTAAATTCATGAAATGTATTTCCATGGGTGAACTTGTCCAAATGATCAATATGACCCTCAATTGACTTGTCTTTTTTATTTATTTCAAGAAAAATGGCATCTATGGAAAGAATAAACATTATTTTTACCTCATCATAGAGATGATATGCCTTGGTGGCGTTTCGATACCCCAATAAGATGCACTTTTGACTTCTTGCATTGAGATTGTATCTGTGTTCCTTTGGTATGAAGCCATATCAGGTGGAAGCAAAGAGAGTTATGTTCATTCTTTCTGCCACAACATTATGCTGAGGATTGTATTGAACTATAGTTTGATGTTGAATTCCATGTTGATGAAGAAAGTTTTCAAATTCATTAGAAGTGTATTATTTTCCATTATCAATACGAAGTGTGCCAATGTGAGATTGTGCTTCATTTTCAATCCATACATGAATCCTTTTGAAATTTTAATATGCCTTAGATTTTTGCTTTGGTAAATATACCCAACACATCCTAGTGTAAAAATAAACAAAATTCATGAGATATTTATTACTATTTGAATAAGGAATGGGCATGGCGTCACATAGGTTAGAGTGTATCAACTTTAACATTTTACATGCTCTAAAATCTCACTCATGAATGGTATTTACTATGTTTTCCAAGAATGCAAGAATCAAATTGTTTCAGCTTCTTTGGAATGGTTGGAAAAAATGAAACACCCGTTCTTTGTCAATAATCAGAGACTACTATAGTTGACGTGTCCATATGTAGCATGACATAAAAGCCTTGAAGACAATGTTCCTTCTTCATGTTAAGAGGGTAAGAAAAATTATGAGCTCTTGCATATGTTCCTTTCAGCTTCAAAATCTTCTCATATTTATATCCAATCATGATGGCCTAGTTGTTAGAGGGTGTTTTTATCTCTACAATCCCATCGAGCATGTGGATGGAATGGCCTTGCCATCTAATGTGCACCAAGAATAGCAATTTTCTTTGGAACTCTAGAAGACTGAGAACATTATGAAAAAAAATAGGGGATCTATGAAGTTTGATCTTGATGGAGCCAATTCCCTTGGGCATGAGGTTAGACTTATGTACAAAATACACTACCCCGATCTACATTCTCATTCATTTCTTGAAAAAAAACTTTTATAAAGGTCATGTGTGATGTTATACCAATGTCGAGTAGTATAGTATTTCTTCAATATGGATTATTGATAGTGACTTTGTTTATTCCAACATTACGATGTGCAACAATAAAGTGAGAAAATTCAAGAGCTTTACCAGTCTCTTGAGCTTTATATTTGTCCTTTTTCTTCTAGTCATGCTTACCTTTGATATTTTCCCATGGAGCCCAGTGGTGATCCACATCATCTCCATCCCTATCACATCGAGTACCATCATGATCATATCTCCTACCTTGATTATGTCTACCCCCCCTTCCAATATTCTTTTGTACATGTCATAATTTACTACATTCTCCTCTAGAATAATCATTGGATTGTTTCTTCTCTTTTTGAGAAAGGCTCAAAGTTGAGTTCCACTCGGATGAATTTTCTTCTTTCTAAATTATTTCTCACATTTTGGAACCTTCTTCACCAAGGTGTCAAATGTGAGGGACTTCATTTGACAATTATCTTGTACGGAATCAAGGTAGTGTGAATATGTAGGGTAGAGGACCTTGATAATGGCTCTGAGTGGAATATTTGTCTTGACTCCAGTGGCATGAATGTCATGCATTATAGATTTAATTTCGTATGTCAAAGCCATGGGATCATTCTCCTTCAACACAAGGTTTAAGAGATTTACCAACAATTGTATGAGTTCCAATTATGAGTGTGAATCATACAAATCCTTCAATTTCCTCAATTCACCATGTGAATCTTTAATAGACAATTATATGATGACTCACCTGTTCACTTACAATAGCAACGATCAATGCATATGCTTTCTTGTCTCTGTTTTTTAATAGGCGAGCTCTTTGTTTGTTGTAGGTGGCTATTGTGCAATGAACATAGGACCATTTACTGTTTCAAGGGTTTATTCTTCATAGATGGCATCCAAAATATTATTTTCATCCCAAACATCATTGAAGATGAGCAGGTTCTTGATATTCATTAGCCATTATGGGTAGTTGTCCTCGCTGGTGAGCATTGCTTAGATGATGAAAGCCAAAGAATGTTTTTTTTTGGGAAAATACTCCACAAAAACATGAATTTATACAACAAGTCATTCACATGGTGTAGGTATAAGTATGTTCCATTGTTTATAGTCTATGCAAACTACAATGTGTTGCAAAAAACATATAAAATCTAATGACATGTTAGTATCTATGCAATCTCCGCAATACAATCTTCTGCACTAATACAATATTTGTTCAATGTGACTTATAGAAAATAAATGAAACCACGTAAATAGAGACAGCGAAATTCATGACGCAAACAAATATTTCTTTGGATACATGATCTATTCCCGCTGGATTTTACTTATCCCTACTTGATAATGATATTATGAATTCAAGCTCAAAAAAGTGTAAAGGCTACCTTCGTTGTTGCATATTTACGTTGGTCCATCCATGGATGAAATTACTTCGAGGTACCACTCTACAAAATATATTAGTGCGCAAATGATACAAAACTATGTACTCTACAAAATATCTGTTATGCGCGGAGGCACTAGAAGCTAATATAATAGTGTGAAAGGATATACGTGTGTAAATTACATCGTATCAAGCACTCGATACGAGAATCAATGCACACGATATTGATAGTTATTTCAACATGTAGGCGATCAACAACTTCTTCAACATGCACATGTGTAGGGATATTGATATGTATGTGATCAACAACTTCTTAACCACACACAAGTGATATAGAGTAAACTGGATCTAGGAAGCACTCACAGAGAGTAAAGTAGACAATGAGCAGTGTATACACAAGCGTGGAATGAATTCAGAGGAGAGTAATACACAGAGAGAATTTTTGTGCTTATATAGCTCACAAGTTCATGGGCTCTAGTACACAGATCTATACACCATCGAACTCTCAACTCGTCTTGGATGAGATCACGCCAGGTCATTTCTACAACTTGGTCATGTGTAGTGGTGCGACTTCCATGTAAAGGTGAATGTAGGTAAGAAATTAAGGATTTCTAGTGGATAACCCAAGGATGGATAATACCTATCACATAGTGGAGTCATGATATTATGAACACACAAACACACAATATGGAATACTAACAAGAGGTGAAGGAGGCTGTCAAGTGAATTTGTAGTGAAATGTTGAGTGGAATCACACAATGGGGAATCTAGGAAGCGTGAAGTTTTGAGAGACACTGACAAGTATGCGGCTAATAAAGGATAGAAGTGTAGGGAATATGCTAATAGAGGTAGAGGACAGGGGAGTTATGGGAGTGGCCTTTGGTGCAGGAGTGGCCTTTGGTCTAAGAAACCATGACGCAGGGGCATCTAAGCCATCAAAATCACCTAGGGAATGCTCCTGGCCTGGGCCACACCAACCATCTACTGGTTGGATTTGGGTGTCTCCTTCCAACTAGCTCACCCCTAAGGGGAATTGAACCTGAGTTTCCTTGCTGACGAGACCCACACCTTAACCGAATGAGCTAGCAGGAATTGACTCACATTCAAAACTTAAAACCAAAAATATTTACAATATTCACAAAGAAAACATTAAACATATAGATTAAATTTTCAACATAATTAATGAAAGAAATCTTCACTACTTGGATAATCTCCATGGACTCATTCCTATGCTCACATACAAAAAAATCAATTCCATGTTGATCCCATTATAAGTGATCAATAGATCCATTCCATCTCAACCCCACCCCTTTCTTTGAAGAAGTGAAATTCGAAGGAATGCGAAAGGGCAATAAGTGAGTGAGTTGTGATTGGATTGAACCCTTCAATAATATAGATAAAGGTCTCGAGGGGAGAAAACTATGTTGAGCAAACATTTGAGAAACCTTTTTTCTAATCCACCCTTCCATCCCTATACCAACAAACCTGGTTGATCTGAGACATTAGATCTTGTCTTGATTGGAGAAAGCGGTGCTATAATCTGCATTCCAATGTACCTCTTGCTAGTGGGTGGAGTCACACTAATGGCCTAGGTTCTCAATGAAAGTGCTCATTGGAGCTTCCTCCTACCATTCTTCCATAAAGAATAATAGGGGATCAATATGATCTTATTTGACCAATATATCTTTTTTTGGTCTGTGCTCTCTAGTGTTTTACCAATATATATTATTTTGACCATTTTTTTTTATGAATGAATGATATTTAGTTTACTTCATCCTTCTAGTAGCAATATTTCTAGTATTAATATGGAAAATAAGAGAGTATACATTTAATAAATACAAAAATATACATTATATATATATATTTTTTTCAACCGGCATTATATATATATATATACTACCTATTACAAATTTTAAAGTTGCATTCGTTTTTTTATTCTAAGTACTTTCAAACATAACATATCATATGATATAACAACTTGAAAATAGAGTTTAACACTTTCTTCTTCATTTTAAGTAACTTGAAGCATATCTTAAAGTTGAAACATAACATATAATCTAACAAGGTGAAAACAAACTTTAACATGTATTTATGGATTTAGGGTTTCAATATATGTATTTTTATGCCGATAGACATTTTAGTTTAGAATTTGGGGTGGACTACGACCTATAATTTTCTAGGATTGTATGATGATGAGACAAGTGTACTGTTGAGATTGATTTTATGGTAGTCATTCAAAATTCGAAATAAACAATTAGTAGCACAACCACTTAACTTGTGTCCAGTGATAGGTCACAAGTCCTTCTTTAGTTAAATGGGTTGACTATCACTACATGTTATCCATGCATGAGCTAAGAGTTATACATGCATCAACTACAGTCATTTTTTATATTTCTTTTTTTAATAATTGTTTATTTTGAATTTTAAAAGAAACCCATAAAATAATCAATATGTAAAGTAAACTTGTCCCATCCTCCTTCACTCTAGGGAAAGCATACATGGTAGTCCACTCCAATTCCTATCGGTGTAATAAAAACATAATTTAAAAAGAATGGATAACTAGTAGTGGATGAATGGATAACTCACAGTTGATGAATGGATAACCAACCATTCATGGCAGATAACTAGAAGGATGTGAGAGATAAGAAAAGTAATATAAGATCGTTTGATGCATGAATGCATGGATAACTAATGGTGGATGCATGAATGAATGGATAATGCATGTATAACTAGTAGTTGATGCATGGATAAGTCTTAGTTGTTGCATGGATAAGCCACTTACTGGAAAACGACCCATTTAACTAGAAGACGAGTTATAACATGTAGCTGACATAGGTGTTTGCCAACCACAAGTTAAGTAGTTGTGCTAGTTTTAATGCTATTAAGTAACATATGTGATTCATTTAAAAGATTATATAGAATAATAATCACAAATTTGTTTGAAATAATTCATTTGTTTTATATATCAAATTTGTATTTATTTTGTTCAACATAATTATTATTGCTTATGTATGCTTATGTGATATACATAATGATTATTGCTTTTATGTATGCTTATGTGATAATAAAGTTACAATTAATATGAGACTTGAGTTATCATTTAATTTCTAATTTCATACTAATTTCCCTACAAAATATGTCAATTGAATCTTACTGGGAACTAGTTAATTTTACGCTCTATCTCCATCAGCCTACCTGAACCCCTTAAGGTCGAGTAGAGGGTTGGAACAAATTGAGTTTCATCGGTAGACTGGAGCATCGCTCAAGCTGATCACGAGAGCTACCAACTCTGATGAACCAGGGACAGTTACTCCAGCATTAATACCACCATTCTCTAACCAATTACCCCACCATACTGCACCTCCCACTATTTATTATTTTTTAAAGGCGAACACTATTTATTTAAAGCATACAATGTGATCGAGAGGGTTGTTATTGGAACAATGTGAACCATCGCTTCCAAAATCGAAGAGTTATTATGGTCACAAAACTGTACCATATAACGCTTTTATGTGTAACGATCCCACGCTCTGGGGGTGATGTGGATAGCCTCATCAGTGCACCGCCAACTAAGGTCGTATTTTAAACATGTTACTACTGGGCTTTTCTTGTAGGTTCAAATCATGGAAATGGAAATCCAACAAATATATTTTTAAATTAATGTATTTGTCAACTACAAATGTTATATTTTTCGCTGATAGTTTTATGGATATTGTTTTGTGCATGCTACCTGCTTGTATAAAATCAGAAATATTATTCGGGAAGCAATGCTCTAAGTAATGTTGGAGATGTGTATTTCTGTGTGTTTTTTCACGGCTGCCTGTTTTTTTTTCATATGTGTACTTCAACCACATAAACTTTTAGCTACTTGTTTTGTGCACACTGTTTTTGTGCATGCTGCTGGTAGAAAATCATAAATATTATCGAGGAAACAATGCTCTAAGTACTCTTGGCAGATGTGTATTTCTGTTCTTTTATGCTGTCTGGTTTTTAGCAGATGTGTATTTCAGCCATACAAACTTTTAGCTGCTTGTTTTGTGAATATTGTTTTTGTGAATGATACCTACAGAAAAATCAGAAATATTGTTGCGGCAGAAACGATTAAAGTGAAATACTATTTGGCAGATGTGTATTTCAATCACACAAACAGTGATATCTTTGATAAAAACTAGGTTTACAACAAATTTTGTTGTTATTATTAGCAAATATCAAGTACTTGGTAGTTGGTAGACGTGCGCCTTAATAAGGCTATTTGCATGCACGTTGATTAATTTCGATACCTTAAAACAAGAAGTAGCTCGGACGGGTGTGCCTTGATGATTTCATAAAGAGAAAACAACACAGAAATGTGGAATATTTTCCATGTTAGGGTCAATTTAACAAGTAAGTTGAAAATTTGCCCCTCGCAATTTTTAATCAGTATATCATGCCATAAATAAAGGGAGGCCACTGTATAAAAGGAAGGAGCCATGAATTTATAACGATCTATATATTGCTTCTTTTTACTACTATTTCTTGTTTATTTGGACCCTTAAAATCCACTTTTTAATTGATAGGTAAAAATAAATATCAAACCTTATACGATAATAATATTTTTAATGTTATTTTTTGCAATAAAAGTATGTAAGGGCTTTTGGTTAACTCTTAAGAGTATGTGTTTCCTTCTAGGAGGTCATAGGTTCAATTCTTACTAAGCAAATATGAGT
The DNA here is from genome assembly GCA_027924585.1 of Larix kaempferi. NCBI lineage: Eukaryota > Viridiplantae > Streptophyta > Pinopsida > Pinales > Pinaceae > Larix > Larix kaempferi. The sequence goes on from BSBM01000972.1 coordinate 1,239,463, forward strand.
GTCTCTCCTTGTCCATGCAAAAAAATCTATGTTGGATAAAGGGTGATTTTTAGGAGGTATGCTTGTATAGAGGGTTACCACACCATGCATAGACTTAATTTAGAGTTCCCACACCACACCATGCATAGAATTAGTATATAGTTACCACACCATGCATAGACTTAATGTGTAGTTAGATCTTGTCTTATTTTATATTCTCCCTTCTTCTTTTCTTGGCATCTCATTGTTCAGACATCGGATTCTTTTTTTCACCTTCAAAAAATATTGTTACTTGTTATTCAAAAGGATTGACTCAAAGACAACAATAATTGTCCATGATTGTCTAATAATTCTCAACACCATTGATAGACCACACTTGCTAAAAACATAAGCTTCCTATGATAACCTTTCAAAACCCCAGCAATAACTTTGAGGACTACATCATCATCTCAAAACATGCCCAAAAAGAATTGGAACTATAGAACTTACCAAACCCTTATCCACAACCCTATCCTAATAAATACATGTATGAGTCCATCCATGGAAATTAATAGTACAGGCTTCTAGAAAACCTTGAGTCGACATATATAAAATAAGAGTAATTGATAGTATAGCCTGTGAATCAAAACTAATAAGCTTGGAGAGAGCCTTTAGACTTGATAGATTTTAATCCTAGCATTTTTCGAAGAAAAGTAGCCCCTCCAATAGTCTAATAGCTTTGTTCGACAATATTTCTATTTCAAAGTTAAATTGACGATAAATATGGCTAAAGGATAAGTTATGGAATTTCCTCTGAAGCTTCTTGACTTTATTCTTCCAGTGTTCCAAAAGAGCCGCCTAGAGATTTGCTTTTACAGAAGTCAAGTCAACAATCACTTTGGAACCACATGTCCCCTGTAAAGATAAGAAACCTTGATTAAAGGAGAAATATAACAAGCCCCAAAGAGCCAATAGTTTTTCTCGTGTGTTGGATCCTTCTCCATAGCCCATCCAAATATGAATATTGTGATTACTCTTAAATTTGATAACCATTCCAACACTACATTATCCCAACTTTTAAGCACCATTAAAAAAAACCAATACGATGATCATCTAAAATAAAGGGGGTTGTGATAAGTCTAGTAGCTTTTTCAACTGTATCTTAATGATATTCTTTGTGCACACCACTATATTGGAGCTTAATCTTGAGACATGTTTTTGAGCATTTTAAAAAAGAACTATATTTTTATGTCTCCACATCCTCGAGGATACATACATCGATAAATATTTAAAAGAAAAGGAATTTGAAACCCAATGAGCTAAGCTTTCTTCAAAGGAACCTTGATCCCAAAAAATAAAATATTTAAACTCTGATATACCTTCATCCATACTTACTGAGAGAACAAATAATGAACAAACAAATGATCAACCGATTTAGCATCTTTTTTACACAAAATGAATAATTTTTGTTCAATACCTCCTCTTTTAAGGAAATTATCCTAGGTCATCACTTTATTGTCAAATACTAACCAACATAAACACTTTAACTTTAAAGTTGCATTCCATTTCCATAAATACTAATGCCACCATTTTTCTACATAATCCACACAATAAAAACAAATAGCCTCATAAGCCAATTTTGCACTTACATGAGTTGAAGATGCATTCCAAGACCAAACATTTCCATCCTCCAACTCTTACAATCTAACACCACAATGATTTAAACCCCTAATAAAATTATCCCATTTTCCAACAAATTATCTTTCAAAACCAAATTCATCATCCTGTAACTAGTAATGAAAGGAATTTGTCCCAATATCAGGTCTTTTCACATGTGTCGGGTACCTAACACAAAAATTATTCAAATAAATAGTGATTGAAAGTTAAATCTTATAGAACTGTTCTCCACCAATGAAAGGATCCACCCAGTTTAACTTGATTTCTACTTTCCACCTTCAATGGAAGCTAGTTTCCCATACAAGGAAAAGAGGCTACCAACCCTCTCCAAATATTTGAGGAAATTTAGACATGTTTGTTTTCACTCCTGATCTATTCAATCACATGTTTATTTTTTAATTACTTTTCATAAATAATTTCACTCCATAGTCCTTTACCAAACATCCATCTCCATAGACTGTTAATTTCCAGGGCTTGACTGAACCAGAAAAAAAATTCAATCCCCATCCCCCAATTTTTTTGGAGGTAGAAATTTTGTCCCACTTAACTAAATGGACCCCTTCGCATTTATTTCCTTTCCATAAAAAATGATAAAAAATTTCTAATTTTATTCGGAATGTATTTTGGGATTGTGGATAAGGATAGCCAATACACAACAATGTCCTCCAACACATATTTTACTAAGATCAATATTCCCCCAAGGGAAATCCATCTAAAGCACTAATTGTCAACATTTTTTAATAACCACTTCCAATCTTTCTTCGAGTAATTACTTGGATCCAAATTTTTTTTCCAAATACTTAAAACATGTATTAATTGATTTCATATGAAGAGAGAATAATACATGTACCTATTCCAAAACTTCTTCATCAAACCCATTTATTAGAAAACTTGATTTTTTGATGTGAACTTCCATTCCAATAGCACCAAAGAACAACTTAATGGTCTCATGGAAAGCTCTCCATTCTTCCATAGACTCATTGCCAAAAAGAAACACATCATCTACAAACAATGGATGAGTAATATAATGAAGAGAATAAATTTTTAAACCCTTGATCCTCCCTTCCCTTCTATCCTTTCCAACCAACCTACTCAATCCTTCCACAATAATAATAAAAAAGAAATGGAGAAAGAGGAAAACCTTGTTTAATGCCTTTATGACTTTTAAAATTTTTTGTAGGGGGTCCATTAACCAGTACAACAAAGTTTTCAGAAGTCACACAACCCATGATCCAATCTTTAACTTCCAAACTTAACCCTAACTACAAAAGAACTAACCTTAAATAAGTCCAGTTCTCTTTTTCATTGGCCATTACTGAATCCATCTTCAAAATCAAAGCTTTGAACTTCTTAATCTTAATAGTATGGAGACTCTCATGAGAAACTCCAATAGCATCAAGTATTTTCCCCTTATTTAAGAAACCAAATTATTATGTTTTCATACATTCTACCAATTTTGATTTCAACCTATTTTCAATAACTTTTGCAATGAATTCGTAGATCGAGTTACAAAGTGAAATAGTTTAGAAGTCACTAAAGGAGATTGGGTTTGCACTCTTTGGAATAAGTACAATGAAAGTGGCATTTTTGGCTCGTGAAAATTTCCCTTGAACTATGGTCTCTTCCAACACCTTCAATATATCACATCCAATAATGTAAAAAAACTCAAGAAAATACTCCATCTAGCCCTGGGCTTTTAGGCTTAGCAAAATTATTTAAAAAAATTTCAAAAATTCTAAGAATCCTCCATAAATTTATATGTATAATAATTGAACGAATCTTGAAAATTTGAAGGTTAATTAATTGTTTATATATATTTTTGGTGAATGTTTAATTCTATTATAAAATATTTGTAAAATATTGATGAATCTTCCACTACAATTTAAAATCTTTGTAAAATTTTGATAAATCTTTTAGTTAATTAAAAAATATTGTGAAGTCTTCAAATTAAATACAATTCATAAGTTTTTAAATAGAAAATATCATATATAGAAACGGTTCTTATAATATATATAATAAAAATATACGATAAATATAAATTGAATTAATAACTATATTTAAAATAAATATATATTAATTTTTTTTTATTGAAACATAAATTTTCATATGATTTCAATTCCTCCTATCCATTTGAATACTATATAAATATTCTAATCAATTCATCCTGAATGATGAATCATGTTTTGGATTTGAAAATTCGATAAGAATCATGGCTACAATGGGGTCCGCGAGGCTTGAATCTGAAACTAATTCCCACATAAATCTTGCAACAAGATTCTAATATATTATATTAATATTAATAGATATATTTAAAAATTAAAAATTAAATTATTTTCTACTATAAAATATCTAAAATTAATTTAAATCCATCTTATTATAATATTTTTAAGAACCAATTTTATTGACCAATTATCTCCTTGAAGAAATATTAAATATGATTTGACTTAACAAAAAAAAGTATTCAATTGAAAATACAAAACACAATATATTAAAAAAGAAAATGTTAATAAGTAGAATTGAATGGAACGTGTCTTAACCTTTTTAATTAAAACAATAAAACACTTAAACAACTATTAACTATTTTCAAAGCATCTAAAATAAATTTAAATCCATATCATTATAATATTTATATGAACCAAATCTTATTGACCAACTATTTCGTGTCATCAAATATCTAGTCATTGAATAATTTTTTAAATAATTAAAAAATATTAAATGTGATTTAAAAATACAAAATCATACTATATGGAAATTTAAAATGTTAACAAATAGAATTGATTGGAATGTTCATTAGTTTACAATAAAACGCTTGAAAAATCTAGTCATGGTGATTATTGGTTTACTGATCTCTTAAGTGAATTTAAAAGAACTAAAATGAATTTATCAAATAAAATAAAAGTTTAATTTATCAAATGGTAAATAAAAAATTGGATTGCTAACTATTTTCAATATTATAATAAAGTAATAAAAAGACTCTTAACATAGAAATTGAAAGAAAGATTTACCATAGAATTTGTGGTGATTAGCTAAAGAGAAAAATTGGATTTTCTAAATACTATGGAGTTCCTCAAATAGGGTTCAAAACACAAAATAACATGGGAAAATACCATGTGTCACCCAAAACAATGGGCGCACAAACAACCAACTAAATTTTATCTCTAATCATTTTTTAATGAAACCTTGGGTTAAATACTCCTAAAAAGTATTGGTTGGCGAAAATGGAGGATCTATAGTGAATTTTAGATAGTGAAAATATATTACGAAGAATTTTCTTATGCATTTGGATGGGAGAAAGAGTTTACATATTAAAACAAATATTTAATTTTAGGGAGAACTATTTTAAAATATTTTTATATAAAAATTTGCTTTTCAAATTTAAAACCTTATTATTTATCCCATGGTTGAAGTTTTACCCCTTCCTTGATTTCTTCAATTTCCTTGAGAGAAATAAGATCCCCAAATATTTTCCCTTCTTCACTTTAAAAGAAACTACAATAGCATTATATGACTTGCATCTGTGAACTAATATTATTCATTCTTGGATCCTAAAAAAGAGATCCAAAGTTTTCTACAACTACTTCATCCAGTCCTTTTTGAGAGGAGACTTCATTCCCATTATGATCCAAAATGTCCCAGATAGTATTTATATTTATTCATTGGTTAGGATATTTATGAAGAAATTAGTATTGAGATCCCCTTGTGATAACCATATAACCCAACTTTTCAACCTCCATGCTACCTCCTCTAGCCTCACGATCTGAAATTTTCTAGCCTCTAGAGGATCCAACTATTATTTTTCCAATTCAGGAAATATCCTTGATCTGTTTCTAATATAAATGCAGTGAATATCCTCCTCAATATTTAGTAACACTTGTTTCAATGCAAATTTTTTCTTATTCTCCCATTGAATAACTTAATTTTTAATTTCTTTCAATTTATAGGCCATTTGTTGTGTTGTTGAACCATTATAAAACTATGACAAAGCTCTCCACTTATCTCTAACCAATGATGTAGATTCTTCCTCTTCATTCCATGGGTGATTAAATTTCAAAGGGTATTCGGTCTCAAACTAATCCTAATTTTTCCCCAAACTAATAAGATATCTTGGTGCAAGCCATGGTTTTTTTACGAGAGCTACTTGCGAATTCTGGCTCCCATCCCACTTCTTTTTTTTCTTATGTAAGTATAGGACTCAGCTATCCTATCCATTCAGAATATTTCAGCCATATAGTTAGCTGATAAAGAAGTTATCATTACTGTAACAGGCATATTATTAGGATCTCAATGACTATTAATGGATTGTTAATTATTATTTGTGACTAATCGTGTTTCCCACTAGGACTGTCTTACTTAATTTATTAGAAAGATACTTCTACATATCATTATATTCAAATCTAGGGTAGAAATCACATGTTAGGATTTTTCCCTTTTTTATAACTCATGTTGGGATTCTCTGTTGGGTCCTGATCTTCTTGCGATTCTTGATTTCTTGGGGGGACAAAAACCAGGCCTATATTGTTCATTCTAACATGATTTGAGGAGGTCGAACGGACTACCCATCTTGAGGTAGTGGTGTGGGTTGGGAACAGTAGGCATGTAGCCTAGGATAGATAACCTACATGCATTTTTAGTCTTATTTATTTAATTATTCATTATCATATATATGCTACATCAATGTTACTTGAATCATTAAGTCATTTATTATTTCAACAGATATATTTATACAATTGTACATGCATGTTACTATTTATCCTTTAGTCTTATTTCCATTTTGTTTAAAACTTTGTTTACTGTAGAGTATGTGGCCCAATGCCACAGTTAGGTACTACAAGATATTCACAAACCAATCTGGTCATTAGATGAACTTCCCAATGTAGTTGCTAAGGTGATTAACAATAAACAAAATTGTACTAGATTTTGTTTCCTAATGCAATAGTTAGGGTATACACATAATCTAATACATATGTACTAGATTCTGCTGTCCAATGCAACAGTTAGGTTAATCACATAATATAATACATATATACTAGAGTCTATGTCCGAATGCAATAGTTAAGTTAATCACTTAACAAAAGAAAACTTCAACATAGCAGAACAATAACCATATTATAAGTCAAGTTTAATCAAGAATACTTAGCTTCTATTTACTAACTTTTCTCATCATAGGATAGCAATATTTCTATTATTGTTTACATAGGCATACAAAGGTCTAGATCACTACTATAACATATCATCAATTAGATAATCATATATCTCACATTTTCAATTTAGTGGATCTAAACATAGATACATGCTTAACATCATCATATGATCAACCGTTGCAACCTTGGGTTTATCTCTAGGTATTCTAACAATTCATATATACATGCATAACAAGATATCATTAGCATAAAATTATAAATTGAACATTCAGATTTATAAGGATCTAAAGCTAGGAAATCATTTGTTCTAGGTACTGTTGATCTATATGTAACTACTTTGGGTATTTTCCTGATCCATCAAACTGTACATCTATAGGAAAATATAGTCTTAGTTTCCCCATAGTCACCCTTGATCTAAGTCTTGGTTTCTATAGGGATATATTTTAGGAATTCTTACTGTTCAAATTTCCTTTTTGTTTAGTATGATATGCTCTTTAGCTTAAGGTCTCAACTCAACCAATCACTTTGAGTGGTTCAATCTAGGAATCCCCACTTCCATACAACCGGCTAGTACCTATATAGCCAATACTAGTTCTAGCTAGCAGCCAATACCCTTACTCTATATAGACAATATTGCTGGTGTATGTACCAAGTAGTAGTTCCCTACCTACTGGTACATATCACCTTAGTACTCAAACACTATATGGCCATAGGGTTTTTCCATTGTGACTGGAATCAGTTATGGTCATCTACAAGTAGATACCATTGGATATCTCATCTCCTTCATTTGTTCCCCTTTCTATTCCTTACAACTTTCTTTCTTTCATATTTTCAGCTCTCTCTCTTTCTCTGACACACACACACACACACATTTCAAATGTGTGTTTCTTTTCTGTCTTACACCAAAAGAATTAATCCCTTGGCATTCCTCCCCATCTATTTGTATAAGAGGTGTTTACTATTCTTAGTTAATTCCTTAAGTGATGCCATCTAAGTAGGAGTTACAATCCTAGAAAAGTCGCTCAATTTCTTCTTTTATTCTCTTCTTATTTTTGTATTCAATTTATGTTTTATTCATATTTCGGTTTAATTCCTTTTTCTATTTAACATTTGTAACGTCCCCTTCACCCAATATCACCATCGGGAGGGGACATTAACTAAATTTGAGATCTCAAATTTCACCCCAAAGTCATAATACAAATTTCAACAAATAAAATGTGTGCACAAACGTAAAGAACATACACAACGGAATATAAATCGATCCAAACACACACAACATTCATTTATCAACATAATTATAATAGGCATCAAATTAAAAACATTTCAGATTCAAATGCATGAGAATACTTTTCTTTATCCAACGCATATCCAAGAAACTCGCTCTGTAAGAGCGATTTTCCACCCAACCATACGCACTCTGTCCTATATATACTCTTTCTACATAGAGGCCACCCCCAAGCTAGGCTATGAGGCCACCAGGACGAAGGAAACACCTACAAGCTTCTATCTCTCAACCCACAACTAGTTCTTCTCTTTGTGCTTATCCAAATGATCCTACATAGCTCTACGTGGTCTTACATAGCCACAAAAGCCTTGGATTCTGTTGAGGTGTATTTACTATCTTAAAGAATCACCAAAATATTTAATTATCGACCAGCGTTGGTAATCTTAGAGTTGTGGCACAGTATATGCTGAGGTAGAATGGGACCTAAAGTTTTAGCTCGGTAGAGCTTAGGAATATTTAATAAAGAAAAGATTGAAAGATCTTTCAAAATGAAAAACCGAGTCAAACATCAGAAATACAACAAATGAACTGATTAAACCTAACTAAACCACATTCTCTCGACCAGGATGATCAACAATGGTGATGTTAAATTCTTTTAATAAAATAAGCCACCGAGTCACTCTGCCATTGGTGATAGGTTTATTCATTAAGAATCTAATAGCAGAGTGGTCAGTGTGTATAAAAATTTCATATCCTGTGATATAATGACGAAACTTGTTGATGGCATAGACTACTGCTAAAAACTCCTTTTCGGTAACAGTGTATTTCGATTCTGCAGTTGTCAAATTTTTACTAGCAAAGTAGATGGAATGTGATGTTTGTCCCTCTTTTTGACCTAAGACTGTCCCTATAGCTATGTTGGAAGCATCAATGGATATATGGAAGGGAAGGGACCAATTGGGGCCCCTAAGTATTGGTGCCACTGATAGATTTTCCTTCAAGGTTTCAAAGGCATGTTGACATGGTTCTTTCCATTGGAATTCTGTGTCTTTCATGAATAGCTTGAACATAGGTGCGGCTATCTTAGTAAAATTTTCAATAAAATGTCTATAATACCCTGCATGGCCAAGAAAACTTCTTACTTCCTTCAGAGTTTTTGGAGGAGGAAGATTAGCAATTATTTCTATCTTGGCAAGGTCTACCTTGATACCTTGAAGAGAGACATGATGTCCCAAAAATATGCCCTCAGTTAGTAACATCTTACATTTTTCATGACTAAGAGCTAAGTTCATTTCTTGGCACCGAATAAGAACTATTTCAAGGTTGTCAAGGGCTTCTTGGAAGGTATTACCATAAACTGTAAAATCATCCATATAAAATTCTACACAATCATGTATAAGGTCAGCAAAGATTCCTAAAACTGCATGCTGGAAAGTAGTAGGTGCATTACAGAGGCCAAAGGGAAACACTCGATAGGCATATGTCCCCCAAGAGCAAGTAAAGGTTGTCTTGTCTTGATCCTCAGGTGGTATTAATATTTGGTTGTATCCACTATACCCATCAAGGAACGAAAAATATTGTTTTCCTCATAAGGTATCTAATAGCTGGTCAATAAAAGGCAAAGGGAAGTAGTCCTTAAGAGTGGCCTTGTTCAATTCTTGAAAGTCAACACAGATACGCCATCTCCCTATGACTTTCTTTGGAACTACCACCAGAGGCAACACCCATTTACTGTTGGAAATTGGGTAAATGAAACCAACGTTAAGGATTTTTTGTAATTCATCTTTTACTATATCCTTCAGGGCTGAATTCTTTCTTCTATGGGGCTGCCTAACAGGAGGTATCTTTGAGTCTATGTAAATGTGGTGAATACAGGTATCTGGGTGTATACCATTTATATCGGTGTATTCCCATGCATATGCTCTAGTTTGACTCTTAAGAACTTTTGGTAACTATTTTTGCTGACTCTCATCTAAACCTGCATTTATATGTATAAATTTGTCGAAACTAACCTCACAAGGTATGGTATAGGATCCTAGATGTTCTTTGATTGCGAAGACACAGGGGTGTACTTGTAAATGTTGAGAGGCTCATTTTTTCTTAGAATTCATCTCCAAATATTTGGTCAAGTTGGGAAAAAGACTGAGGAAAGTCTATGCATGTTGTGGAAGAGATAAATTGGTTCAACACATTCTCGGTATTTTGCTCTTGAAGTGCCCAGGAGAAATCACTAACAAGGGAAAGTTCTTCCAAGTTCTCATCCCCAAAAGGATAATCTAACCACAACAAGTTTTCAGTTACTGGCTATGCTGGTGGGTATAAAGATACTTTTCTTGTAGATAACCTGTCATAGATAATCATCTCTCCATCCCTACATCCTATAAATGCATTGGCACTAGCAAACCAAGGTATTCCCAAAATAATGGGATGATTGTTGGAAGGGTCTTTTGATTCTATGACCATGAAGTCCACAGGATATTCCCATGAAGCTATTGATACAACGATGTCATATAAGACCCCAACATGCTATACCATAGTGCAATCTGCTAATTCTAGCATTGTTGGGGTAGGGTGGAGGAACTGTCCTAAATGGAGAGTTTCTAAAACTATGGTATTCATCAAGTTAATAGTAGCTCCTAGATCAATAAGTGTATTTCCTATGGAAGTGTTATTGATGATAACAGTCACCACGGGGTTTCCAGAGTTTGAATACTTGGGAATTCTAGGTTGGTTTGCTATGCAATCTGACATTTCTCCTATTACATGAATCATTGGAGGGTATTTTTGTTTTCTACCTAGTCTTTTAATACAGAGTTCCTTTATTACTTTACTATAGATTGGGATATCCTTAATGGCTTGTAACAAAGGGATCTTAATACAAATATTTTTCAATTCGTTAATGATATCATACTCTGGATAAGTTATAGGTTTTTCTATTACTAGACACTCTGGATATGGGGGTGATATTTCTCCTATAATTACTTCTTCATAAGGATGGTTGTGTGTTGAAGATTTAGGAATAACCACATCTTCAAGAATGGCATCGTTCAAAACTTCACTAGGTATGTTTTCTTCTTCATTCTCTTATTGGATAACAACTAATGACTTGGGATGATCTTGCAGAACTCTTCCAGACCACAGTTGAATCTCATGTATTGGTGCAGTCAAAATGGCATATGATGGAAGAGGTAACAAACCAATTCTATTGAGAGCTTGGGTTGGCTTGTTGTTAGGATTTGGTATTGGTTGTGCAGGTAATATTGTGGGTCTTGGAGGATTCATGTTCTGGAAATGGTGAGGTTTATCTGGGATAGGGGGTAGTGAAGGAGGTACAAATCCAGGCAAGAGTTGTTGGATATTAGGTGGGTAAGGATAGTTAGGCATAGGAGGAGGTGTTTGAACATAATATTGTCCTCTCCACGTGTGTGGCCATTGCTCCTATTGAGCATTCTGAGGAGAGTACTATGGTTTCCAATTCTGCCAACTTAAAGTGTTCCATTGTGGAGAAGGTTGATAAGTATAGTAATAGGGTGGAATTTGTGATGGATCTTGATATGATTGTTGATATCTAGGTTTTCAAGGCCTCCTAGATGTTTCACCAAAGTTTCCACTCTTATAAACAGCTTGCAACCCAGGAAACGATGAAAAATTATCAGTTGGATGTTCTTCTGTACAAAGGTGACAAAATGAAACATTATTCAATGGACATTCTCATTGGGGATGTTCAGTTCTACACCTAGGATAGAAAACTCTCATTGTTGCACGCTCTTCATCTTGCCTCTTTTTATCTTGTAGTGGATCTAGTTGAGAACCCATAGCTCCTAAGATATATGTTTTGAAATTTTCTAATAGGTTTTCCAACTCTACCCTTGTAACTCCACCAGGACTAGATGTGTTTCCCTTCAGATTCCTGGTATAAGATTCTTGAAAGTGTCTTCCACTTTTTCCTCCGCTCCTAGAGTAATTCCTACATAGCTCAAAAATATGTGAAAAAGACTTATGAGAGATGTCTCCTGTTGCCATGAGATTAAGGTTTTCTAAGAATTCTTCTGAGATTCCCTTGAGGAAGATTGTTCTCACTGCATCTTCCCGAGGATCACTATATTTGGATTTATGTAACACATAGTTAAATATTTTGAGATAGTCTTCTAGGTTCTCATCTTCAAGTTGTTGTATTTTAAAAATATCATTGCGAGAGTCCTTAGGCTTATAGTAATCCTGATATTTTTGCAGAAATGCATTCTTCATGTCTTCCCAAGTTCTAATACTAGATTCTCCTAATCCCATAAACCATCGAAGAGAAGAATATTTTAATGTGGCATGAAAGAGATTTAGTTTTTGGCCATATTGTAGGTAGTTATAACTCCTACACAAATTGTCAAATTCAAATAAGAATGTATCTGGATCCTCACTACTCTTCCTATAAAAGGTTGGTAGCGAGGAAGGAGGGATGTTTTTCATAGTTAGATCTTGTGCAGTGTCTAGAATAGGGAATCCAAAAGTACCTTCAATTCTAACCTCTCCTTCTCCTTCATGTTTCCGGACATGATCTTCATTTTCATCCTCCATGAAGACTTGAATTCCAAAGGGAGTGTACTTAGGTGGTTCCCTTCTTGGTGAATATGGGATGTCCCAACGTTCTGTTTCAGGAAGAGTATTTTTCTTTTTAGGAGGAGAATTACCAGCTACGTGGGAATCTAGTTTTGAAGATCCTACCATTGTTGTCTCAATCTGTGAGATGACTATGTTCACATAATTCTCGAAAAGAGCGTCTATTTGTGCACGATAAACAAAATCTACTAAGTTTGGACCACCTACTATTAAAAAAGCAATGTCTTTGGGTTTTTGAACTAATGGAGGGTTGGCAGGTTCTGAAGTTTTATCCTTTTGAATTTCTTCTTGTCTAGCTTCGATCTCAATATGAGCTTGAGGTTCTTCTAGTCGAATTTCTTTATGAACAGACTTTTCTGATGTCCCTATGGTTTCCCTTAATTTATTTCTAGAAAGGGTTTCCTTTGCTTTCCAAGTAGGACTATCCCCTTTAGGTGTCTTCTGATACCTTTCTGCTGAGTTAGTAGTTGGGGTGGCATGCCCCCCATATAGATTAGTAGGGATTTTAGTAGGAGGGACGGTTTTAATAAATCTACCTTTTGAGTCTTTAGACCTATTCATGAAAACAAACTATAACTGAAATAAATTCTAATTTCATTACTATTAATGTTGGGTTTTGGGGATGCCTGTTATAACAGATGCGCAGGTTCTTACCTCTCGTCTTACCGCTCACCCACCACCAGCCTATTTTTAAATTTCAAAGAGGAGAATTCAAATCTATAACTAAGTTTTTAAAAAAAAAATCCTAACTATCTATAACTGAATTATACCTATCTACAACTGAGTTCTACCTATCTACAACTCCGCGGCAACGACGCCAAAATGTTGAGGTGTATTTACTGTCTTAAAGAATCACAAAAATATTTAATTATCGACCAGGGTTGGTAATATTAGAGTTGTGGCAGAGTATATGCTGAGGTAGAATGGGACTTAAAGTTTTGGCTCGGCATACCTTAGGAATGTTTAATAAAGAAAAAATCAAATGATCTTTCAAAATGAAAAACCGAGTCAAACTTTAGAAATACACCAAACGAACTGATTAAACTTAACTAAACCAACATATCAGAATAGTATCAAGCTATACTACTCTACTCTATGGATAATAACTAAAAAGATATAGAAACAACAATATTATTTTAGGAAGCAAGACTAAATAAAAAACATAACTACTTTGACAAAATGGAAAGTTACTGATGAAATTATAATCTAGGAATTAGAAACAACTGTAAACGAATTCAGAAAACTATCTATGAGATGCTTCAATTGACAACTAGCTACGAAACAAAGAACTACACCATCTTAAAGCAAAAACTACAAATTACTCAACAACTATTCATGCATTCAGTTAATATTTCAAGACTACACTAAACTACCTAATTGCATTCTCCTTGACGATTTTGAAGAAGTGTATCAAATGTAATAGGAATGGGAGCGAATGTATCAAAGTGGCTTTCAAATGTGACAAGGAAACAAAATGGAACTAAATCTAATTTAACTTCTACAAATAAATGCGAACTAAAAATTGTCTAACTACAATTAACTCTAAACATTATGACCTATTTTCGATCCATAAGCAATTGACTTGGAATTGATGAAATCTAGAAGCAAGTAGAAAACTTAATAAAGATATTTACGTGAACTGAATTTGATTTGGAAGCAAGTAGAAAACTTGATAAAGATATGTTATGTAGAAGCAAGTAGAAAACTTGATAAAGATATTTATTTCTGAACCAGACCCTATTTCATGAACATCTTCATTATCTGTGTGAATGGGAAAACTAATCCTATGCTTAACAAAGAACTATCAAAATTAAGATAACTTGGAGAATGAAATTATTAACTCTAATATGAAATTAATCTTAAGAACATATAATAAACTACACTAAAGACGAAACTGATAGATTCTATAACAGTAACATATTGGAAAATCAAACATGAGAGTCATAACTTGAAAAATGGTTAAAGCAAAGTTAAGGAAGATGGGATGGAAACTAAGAATGATGACAAAACTTAATTAAAACTCTATGCAGTGCAAAAAAATATCTTAATGAAATCTAAGAATGCTAATTAAAGGCAAGAAATATTACAGTTCAAAGACCTAAGAAACTGGATTCTAATTAAGCATAAAAACAATGCAAAAAGTGTGAAGGTCCGTATGACGATCCAGATGACAGTCTGAATGACCGTCCTGATAAAGGAACACAATTTAAAGTAAGGAAAGAAGCAGTTTGGATGATCTTAACTACCAGCTAGCTGATGCATATGATCCTATAGTGCAAGGGAAGCAATAAATTGGTTGTTCAAAAAGGAAATCTATAGAAAGCAAACTACACTATTCTATGTATAGGAAAGGGAAACTAGTTCCTAATGCATAATAAAGTGAGACTTGAAAGGAAATGAACTAAACTGCAGATACATCACACTTAACAGAACTAAATCTACCTACAACTGAACTTGGAATGTTAAGATAACTAAACTCTAAATTTTTGTAAATAACAGGACTAAAAACAAACTAGGCAAACTAAGCAAACTAAGCGTGACTAGTCACCAATTACATTCTGGAAATATCATAAATATGAACAACAAATAAGATACACATATCATAAAATAGAGACATCATTTATATAAGTAGAAAAACAACATATATATTACAAGACAAAGATATCATATACAAAATAACTACATGAATTAAACAAATAACACAACTTACCTGCAAAAGACAAAGACAAATTATATACACAGATGGAAGACCATTGGTTGTTGAGGGGCCCTTCTCAACAATCAGAGGTTGCGCCTTAATCAATCAATCACCACGAATGTTATTGAGCTTTCATAAAAACTAAAACATAGGTATATTAAATTAAAACAGAGTTACAACATTTATGTGTCTACTTGCAGCTAAAAAGACTAAAGACTAACTCATCTCAGTCATAAAGACGTCTGTATATACAGAATTATAATGAGAGAGAAAGTCAACCCTTTAGTGGTTGACTTCTCTAATAATAGGCAGTCTTAATGCTAGAAAACGACTATGCTTAACAACTCATGACAACACATGGCCAAGGAATGGCCCCATAACAATTTACAACAATGCACGAAGCATCTACCAGGTTCCATGGCGTTGATTTCCTTCATGTCTTTGAGATGTTGATCCTCCTTTGACGTGGGTAGAGAAATGTGTTGTCGAGTTGACCGTGCGAGGACGAGGGCTTCTGGAACATCGATGTGGGCAGAGCTGCATGCTGTCAGGCTGGACGAACAGGAAAGACGGAGCTTCTGGAGTGTTGACGTGAGCTGCAGGTGTGTTGTCAAGCAAGGCGAGTAAGAGGGAGAATCTTTTAGAATAGGGGCTCACCAACCACAACAACCATGTTGCTAACAGAACCCACCTTTCCGTTTCTGCTTTTAATGACCAGAAATA
This sequence comes from Larix kaempferi, assembly GCA_027924585.1. NCBI lineage: Eukaryota > Viridiplantae > Streptophyta > Pinopsida > Pinales > Pinaceae > Larix > Larix kaempferi. Next base: position 1,255,496 of record BSBM01000972.1, read on the forward strand.
TTCCAACCAATGATCTCACGGGAAGAACGAAGGTCTGAATGGCGGGCTGGATGCGGCTGAATGTTTGCAACGTGAACATGCATTTGAATGGAGGTCCGTTTGAAACCCATTGCCTGCAGAACAAAATCTATTTTCCAAGCAAGTCGAGAAATGTCAAATAAACATCAATAAATCACAATATGATGATTTTTACCCAAAATTCATGTAAGGTGTGAATATATGCATACCTGATCTGATTGACAGTCTGAATGGCGGAAAGAATAACGTATCATAGCAAAATAGTGAAAATAACGCCAATCAGAGTGTGTTTGATGATCAAAAAGTGGTGATGAAATGGATACCAACAGATTCCACAATAGATACCTCACACAACACCCTTATTGGCTCAGGCATCCCCTTCACCAATCCACGGTTCTCTTGGGAAATCCATATTTCCTAGTGCTTCTAGTTTTTACATAGAATACGTCCAATCTGATATGTGCTGCTATAAAACCACCTGTAGCTTCAATTCATGGCTTCTCAAGCACCTACGAGAAGCATAACTCAATGGGTAAGGGTTCCTTGCTTTCCCAACCTCTCTGTTCACCTACAAATATCAATTTTCCATTCCAAATCTGTAGCATGGTCTCCAAATTTGACTTTCTAGGCATAGTCTGGTAAGTTCATGGAGATCAATGGAGAGCTCTTCCTAGTGTAGATCTGCATGAAAGAATGAGAGAATGAAGGTTGACTCTAAGGGATATGAGAAAATAATGAAAAGAAAACTCACACAACATCTGACATTAGAAGAAAGTAATCCCAGCAGCTGTAGACTAACTTTTAACATGATAGAACTATCACAAAAGTGCATTCAACCCCATTCTTCAATAACTACATGAGGTTAATTTTCCCACCAACCTCACACATGCATTCAATGATTGGAGAATAGTAAAAAATGAGATAATTGGCTTATTCAAAGCACATGACAGAATTTGGGTGAGTTCTAAGGTTGACACTTGGCAACAACGATTTAATATCCCATAGACCCCCCTTTCCAACAATGTAAGGAACCTCCATCAATTAATTAATTAAAATGCACAATAGATTAGAAATAATAGAACACACTAGATATTTATACATCGTGGGCCACTTCGAGGGGGCAACCTCTTTTGAGCAATCTAAATACAAAATAACTCGTGGATACCTTCATTGGCCTCAACATGTACTTATATACTAATTCTATGCACGAATACTATGGATCAATACCATGAATCATACAAATTATGGATCAATACTATGGAACATATAATACTATGGGACGACTTACAAAGCATATGCGTCCAACAACAATATACTAACAAAGTAAAGAGGAGGGTTGACATGGGTTCCTAACATTCCCTCCCCCTTAGAAAAAGATTTGTCCTCAAAGATTTAGATGTGGAAATTGATGATGAATCTGAAGGAGTAGTTCCCCTGCAGAATCCTCTTGTTGCATTCCATTCCACTGAATTAATACCTCTGTGATAGATCAAGAGCGTAGCTGATGAATTCACCTATTCAGGATGGCCTCCAGCTCCAAAAGGATGGATCCTTGATTATCTAGTTATGGTAAAATAGTTTGTCCTTCGATTTTGGTGCCAAGAACTTTCATCAGATAGGAGACATGAAATACTGGATAAATGCGGGAAGAAGGAGGAAGTTCCAATTTATAAGCAACAGACCCAATATTCTGAAGAACCTTATAGGGCCCATAGAGATTTGGAGCAAGATGATGATGCCCTTTGAGTTTCAGGGAGGATTACTTGGAAGGCTGTAGACAAAGAAAAACCATATCACCTGCTTGAAAAGTGCGCTCAAAATGGTGTTGACCAGCTTGTTGTTTCATTCAAATTCTTGCCATGTGAATATTTTCCTGCAAAATGAAAAGAATCTGATCGTGGTTTCGAAGAACTGTGTCAATTGCCTTAACTAGTGAACTGTTGAGGATGTAAGGAAGAAGAACTGGAGGTGCCTGACCATAGATTGATTCATATGGAATCATTTTGGATCCAGTATTGTACCACCATTCAGTGAGAGGGAGCCACTTCTCCCACTGAGGTTGTTACTCGGAGGTGAAGCCACGAAGATAAGTTTCCAAACATTTATTGGTAATTTCAGTCTGACCATCTGTTTGTGGGTGAGACCCTGAACTCATCTTCATTTTGGTGCCAGTGTGACGTAATAGTTCTGTTCAAAAATTACTGGTGGAAGTTGCATCGCAATCCAAGACAATGGAAGAACGGATTTCATGAAGACAGATGATCTGGTCCAAGTAAATTTGTGCGACTGAGGACGCTGTATAGGGATGGCCGAGGGCACAAAATTGACTATATGTGGAGAGACGATCAACCACAGCCAAAATCACTGTCTTCCCTCCATATTTAGGGATCCCTTCAATTAAATCCATAGAAATATCTGTCCCAATCCATGTAGGGATGAGCAAGGGTTCGAGCAATCCTGGGAGGAGTGTCGTTTCACCCATGTTGAGATGGAAAGTATCATATTCAGCCACCATCTGTTGAATTTTCATTTTAATTCCCTTCCAAAAGGAGTTACGATATGCCTGCTCATACATTTTGAGGAACCCATAGTGCCCTACCGATTGAGAAGCATGGAGTTCATAGAATATAGCCTATTGAATATCTATGCTCTGGGGAAGCACCAGTTGATCCTTGTATCTCATGGTGTGTTGGAGAAAACTTCCTATGGCTTGGGATTGACCACAATAGACAGCCGACCACCAGAAATTAACTCAATTCCCAATGCTATGCTATATAATTGACAATGCTAAGATAATGAAGAAGACAACCAACCTCGATCCAAACGTTTGACGTAGATCCCTGTTGGAGCTTTCAATTTGTGCACTTGAACCTGCAAATTAGTCTTGACAGCCAATACACAACAAACGCATATGATATATGAGCGACATTAACATCATCAATAGCAACAGTGTATGATATTATAAGTAAATGCAACCCAATGTAATATAAGCACATTCACTACATTGATGGACGAGAATATGAGTATTTCTATTAATAAATAATAAGAAGTACAATGTGATGAGACCTCTTGTCGGAAACCAATCTGAAGCGAGATCCAGGTCAATCCACTTGTGCCTCCACCACTTCAATCCTCCATGGAATGGCAAACTCAAACTATGATAGGAGTTTGGAAGGTGAACATAAAAGGTTCACAACTACAAGGATCAATGAGTGTAGACTCAAGATAGGGCAGAATGCCACTAGTGTTCTCTTGCTCTCCTTTCTCCTCTCGTCCATAAGCCATATGTGCTCAATATATAGTCCTCTCAAAGGTAGGTGAAAGGACACATCGAGGCATTTCTGGGGTAGATGGAGGGTCAAAGGTCACCCAATGACCGCTTTTTGGGAGTAAAAATTAATTAACTAGTGATTTCTACCATTTTACATGCTACTCACGGGCTATAGTGGTGCAACTCATGGGTACGCCCACTGTAATGATGCAGCTAGCATATAGAGGAAAAAATAGGGAAAAATAGTGTCTGTGGAGGATAAAAAGTGAATCCAAGTCAGTAAAATGGATCCTCTAGGACAAAGAGTGCTGATGCTCACAAGGTGGAAGATTACATTGTAACAGATGCCCCCTAATGTGTGAGGTCAGAGAATGATGCTATGATGGCCGAAATACATTATAAATCTCAGAAAAGGAGTGATGGAGACACAAGTGGAAGGAGCGGCTCACTCATCATAATATAATAGTATCCCTAAGTACATATCGGTATAGTACAAAAATATGATACAATGGCCATGAATAGGCAGTACATATGTCATAAGTGGTCATAGCCATGATCCCTCTATAGTAAGATATGGTCTCCTGCTAAAAAGGAAACAACTGGTGCAAACTGGAGGTACAAACTGTTGAGATCTGAGAGGTGATATCTAAGATGTAAACTCATAGTCATAAGTAGCATACTGAATGCCACTGTTGCCTAGGGTCTTCTACACAAGTCTTCGACGGTGCTACTCCCATCAAGTGAATAAAGGAGTTGAGGTCGAACCTAATGTGACATCGTCTGATTATCGGTCAATGATGTATACCGTTAACAGACGTGAGATAACCCATCAATAATGAAAATGGGCATCAAGGCACAAAGCACAATCATTAAAGTGTGAATAGATGTGTTGAAGTCGAACACTAGGATGAATCCATCGATCAGGGGACATTGATGTATTCCCAAGACTGTCGATGGCGAGAGAACCTACCACTAATGAATCCAAGCCTCAAGGTACTCAACCAAACTCTAAGCCTCAAGTTCCAGAATTAATGGGTTGAAGTCGACGGAACGAGACTCACTGGAAGGAGGGCATTAAGGAATCCCCCATCAACTAGCGTGAGGTACCAGCTATGCTAAAATATTTGGACGAACTCAAGTGAAACGAACTAACTCAATAAGGATGGCCGACATGCAATAGTAAAGAGATACGAGGAGTGGCCGACTCTTGTTTCAGGACTTCCTTTGAAGAAGAGCATGAGCAGATGGACAGAATCAGGAAGCATAGACTCAATATAAACTGTGCGATGCAGGAGGCATCACGAAGGGCTCCATAATGACTGGAAGCTTAACCAATTGGTGGAGTAAACTGAGAAACAAGTACATCTCCTAAGGTCCAACTATAGTCCCGACTCATAATGTATGGAGTGGAATGAATGCTCTATTCAAAGGGGACACAACATTTACCCACTAGAAATAGTAACCATAATCCCATCTGACTTTTTCGAATATTCAATTTTTTGGTCTTTTTCATATTTGGGAAAGCTTGAAAAAGAATAAAATTGCTTATAGTACAACAAGTGAGGGAATGAGTGTCAAATAGCGAGCAAACTAGTTCCAAGCAGTGGAACATACCTATGATCAATGCAAGGAAGCATGTGCAGGATGTGGACACTTGAGGGTGGTGTTCCCTCAGGGTCAAAAGGTCATCAAATTGTGGATGGAAAATGTAAGCTCTGCAGGGCTTGACAGGGAAAGTGCTCAGGCACCAAGCTAATAACGGAATAAGCGGGAGCCGACACAAGGCTCAAGCAGCAAGCAGGATGATGCAATGCAGTCACAACTTGATATAAATGGGGGAGTCCTTATGGGAGATGGCCAGCATAAGACAAAGTAGGGTATGAGTCTTTATCGCAACGTCATGGCGTAACTACAAAGGACTCCCAATCCTAACAAGAAACAACGACATGGGCACCAAAATGCAAAAAATGGTTCTAACTAGGGTACCCATGTTCAGAAAGGCCCTACCGCCACATAATGATACTTCTATAACAATGTGAAGGTTCTGTGTCAGTTAAGAAGTGGGGTCGCACCTAAGGTTTATGAAAGTGGTCAATAGGTCAAATGCGTAATGCATGTGAAAATGACATCTAACCTATATGCCAGGTGTGAAACGTACCTGTCGTAGGTGTGAAACGTTCAGAAACAACTTTCACTGAAGAAATATGGTTAAAAATGCTACTCCATGACATTGTATTAGTCCAAAACAACATTAAAAGGCGAAAACTATAGACAAGTGGGTTTTGAAAATTATAAATAGTAAGAAAAATTTACAGTTTACAATTCATTTTTACTATTAACCCATTTGGAGTTTTGTGGTTAGTTTTCACCTCAAAGTTCAGCTGCTGATTCTGGGAGCTACGGGTGTCCGATCATCGAACCGTCAGGAGCAATTTGGTAATCTCATCACCACCTTCCATTCCAATGTTTTTATTTCAGTTTTCACCGGTTAAAAATTTTGTTTGGCCATGCCGTACATGGTCACGGTGCTACTCACGGTCTATAACTATGTGGGTCACAGGTAGGGCTGGGTACATGCAATCAATGCACACATTGACCTCAAGTACCCGCGTCTGTGAGCACAACTTCCCATGGGTATGACCGTGAAGCAATTTTTTTAAACAAAAATGACTAAGTTTTTGGATGTTTCTCTTTCTAGGATGGTTCTAGAGTGGAGAGAGAGAGAACATGACCTAGTGGATGAGGCCGTTCGTAACGATGTGCATCCATAGTAAGCACTACAAGCATGTGGTTTATACAAATTTTGGAGTATAGGGGGTTTGAGGGCCCAAAACCTATTTCTCCTCCGTTTGATAGACTATTGGGACGTTGATGCACAGAACTTCAACCTAGATGGGCAAATACTATCACTGGAAGTGGAAGATATCTACTTTATTACAGGTTTGTCCCTTCGAGGTGATGTGGCAAGCCTTCGGTCTCAATCTATGGTTGGTGGGATCACCATCCCTGACTATATAGAGAGGTATTGTGTTACAAATACTCGAGCAGTGGGGAGTCAGGTGCCCATTCGAGCCATAGTCAACCTGAGCATGAAGGTTGTCGTGGAAACTTTAGTGCGGATTACTGGTTCCAAAGCTCTTCACCAGGCATCCAGGCCAGTTATGTTCTATGCATTGCAGTGTATGCAGCCTATGATATTTGACTAGTGTACTATGCTACTGGGGTCCATGAAGACCCAGCTGATAGAGTGCAAGCAGGGGAATGCAAAAAACTTCAGATATGACAGTATTTTGTGCAGCTCCTTCTTTGAGCGGGTTCTGGGGCTTAGTCCGAAGGTTGAGGTCCCTCCTCATAGTCTCCACAACCCAGCCATGACTCGGTGGGCCAAGGTCTTGACGCGACAGGGTGGTGGCCGTTAGGCATCGGCATATACAGAGGAGTTTTTCCACTAGTGGGACCAATAGGTCATAGCAATAGAGGACTACCCCTATGCAGGGATAGACTTCTGACAAGATTAAGACATGCCACTCCCACTAGATGTAGCGTTCGAAGGCATTGGTGAGTACTCTTTTTTAGGTTTTTGGTATATTAATTTTTTTTTTATTATATGTGTAAATGCAAAAAAAATTTTGGGGGTAGGATCATGTATTAATGTTTGATTGTTTGCTCACAGACAAGGGCCCAGTGAAAGCCAATGGTTTTCCGAGACATCATCGCCGGGGCAGGGGTGATGAGATGGTATGTACTGCAGTAGAGTGGACACTACAGTCTCTGCGGGCCAACCTATCACGGATGACCGCTAGGGTACCACAGGTAGAGGTGGCGCAGTTACCAGAGGATATGCACCACCAGGTAGTGGGGGTGCCGGGCAACTGGGTACGACTACTGCAGCGTGTCGCAAATGCAATGCATTATTTCTATCAGACACATCCTTCCAGGGAGGTAGCTAGGACTCCTCATAGGGATTAGATATCTCGGGTTCTCATTTTCTATCGATATGTATATTTTGAGAGCTACGGGCTCCAATTTTGTATCATGATACTACCATTTTGTACATATTATTTATAAAATCTCTGGTTCACTAGTTCTACTATATGTGTGTATGTACAAATGTATGAATGTGTCTTTTATTTGTGTGCTTCATTGTGAATGTGACAAATGCCAATCTAATACATAGTTAGCGTATGCATTAGATATATGATTAAAACTTCTCGAAACATGAATGTATGTTATTGAAACAAAATGTTGTTCCAAGAGTCTTACCTTTAAGAATTTCCGTAGTAACGTAGGATCCCTCACACGGTACTAACCATTCAACTAAGACACAACTAGTTGTGAATCCAGGCGGACTTCTAAAGACTGGATACCATGTGAAATAGCATCCCGAGGTAGCTCAATCATGACACTATACTTAGCCACATTGTTAGATGTAGGACCAAGACAAGCACCTCTAGAGGACACAACTAGGTGGTCAGGTGAGAAAATAACCCAAGCAGCACAAGCAAGCTGTTGCATATGATGGCTAGTACCATTCGCGATTCCTAAGAACGTAGGAAACTCCACTGACATATGTCAATCAAATGGAAGCTAGTGAGCAGACCTGAAAACCAAAAGAAAGCTAAGCTATGTACATAAGTAACTATACAGTAGTATACAAAAGTATTAGCCTGAACCAGAGGTTCAAGCATAATACTGCTTGAAGTAGAGCCCATTTCTAGGCTCCTTCAAGGAAGTTCCCTCATAGTCCTCTAATTCATAGGCTCCTTTTTCTAGGACACGCCTCACAATGTAAGGACCGTGCCACATGGGGTTGAACTTGCCTACTTCGAGGGGTTCTTTAGCTTGGTCATATCAGAGGACCAAGTCACCTTCAGCATATTGCTGGGGACAGACAGATCTATCGTACTAAACCTTAACACGACTTTTATTTGCATCTATAGACACGATGGCATCTCGACACTGCTCGTCAAGTTGCTCGAGGTGGATTAAACGTTGCTCAAGACCCATCGTATTAGGGAGGAGTGTTATGGCCAGTTTAAGCAAAGGGGTTTCGCATTCAATCGGTAAAATCGACTCCACACTGTGTACTAGCTGAAATGGTGAGAACCCGGTGGCAGTCTTGACTGCAGTTCGATACGCCCACAAAGCAAGATATAACATAATGTGCCAGTTGTTCATGCTTTGTTGGATGGTACGTTGGAGAATGGTCTTTAAAGACTTATTGACTACTTCAACTTGACCATTCACTTGGGGGTAGTAAGAGGATGAGTGTTCTTGATGAAACCCAAGCTTGAGAGACAAATCCTACATCATTTTGTTCTGAAAGTGACTGCCATGGTTAGTGCCAATCTCTTTTGGAATACCGAACCAAGTAATAATCCGATTGAATACAAAATGGGTTGCTGTAGCACCGTCGGCTTTTACGGTAGGCATGGCCTCAGCCCATTTGGAAATGTAGTCCATGGCCACAATAATATGGTGATGCCCCCTAACTGAAGCTAGTTTGCAATCCATGAAATCCACCCCCCACTTGGTCAAGGGACCGACGGTGACGACTGGATGAAGGGGCGCTAGATGCGAGTGTATATTCCAAGAAAACACCTGGAAAGGGTGACATCTCTTCACAACATTAATACAATCCTTAAAGATTGAAGGCCAAAAGTAACCAGCTCACATAATACATTGGGCTGTAGCAAGCTCAGATAAGTGACCACCACACGCCCCTGCATGGCAATCATTAAGCACCCGCTCCGTTTCTTTGTTTGTCAAGCAACGATGGAGAATAGAATACTTTCCTCGGTGATACAAAGTGTCACCGATGATAGTATAATATTTAGCGTGATGTTTCACATGGTGTCGCTTGTCCCATGAATAATGTGGAGGAAACTTCAAAGTTTGAAGATATACAATGACATCCCCATACCAAGGGTCCTCGGATGAGATAAGAAATAAGCGTTCATCCACAAAGGAATATTCATGGATGAAATCCTCATCAAGTCTCGGAAGGTCCGACATAAGCTCAGCAAACACCAACGATTTCACTGACTTCGCTGAAGCAAAATTGAGATCGAACTCCTGAAGGATCATAATCCATTTATTGTACTTCCCCCCTATAAGGCATCGTGATAGCACGAAATGAAACGGATTGATGTGCACTACAACTGTGGTTGTTCTAAGCAAAATATAGTGTCGTAACCGTTGGAATGCATGCACAGTCATAAGTGCCAACTTTTCTGCGTGAGTGTATCTTAGTTCAGCGTCTACTAGATTTCAACTAAGGTAATAGATGACATGCTCAAGGAGTGCATCATCAACCTGAACCAAGACCATGCCAATCGTCTCTTGAGACACAGCCACATAAAGTATGAAATCTCGTGAGAAGTTTGGTGGACTAAGCACAGGGGCTAATACCAAAGCTTTCTTAAGGGCATCGAAAGACCGTTGGGTTCGGTCATCCCAGATAAACGGTGTGTCTTTCTTCAACAAACGCGTGAAACCTTTGGTAAGATTAGCATAATTGACCACAAAATGACGTAAAAAAGTAGCTCTCTCTTGGAGGCTTTGAAGTTGAAACAAGTTGCACGAAGGAGGCAACTGAAGTATTTCCTCAACTTTGAGAGGATCGACTTTAATACCCTCTTTCAAAACTATAAATCCTAGAAGGCGACTAGACCTTACTGCAAAGATGCATTTATTGGGATTCAATCGAATCTTGTAGTGTATGCATCATTTGAGAATCCAACAAAGGTGCTTGGGGTGGTCCATTCTTTTACGAGAATGACTGACAAGATCATCTAAGAAAACCTCCATTATAATTTTGAGGTCATGAAAGGCATAGGTCATGGCAAGCTAAAACGTAGCTCCGACATTTCTATAGTCGAAGGGCATTTTTCGATATGCAAACGTACCCCAAGGACAAATGAACGCAGTCTTATGTTGGTCCTCGGGTTTGATTTGAATCTGGTTATACCTTGAAAAGCTGTCCATGAACGAAAAAATCTCACTTCCTGCACAAGAATCCAATATGTAATCAATGAATGGCATGGGGAAGTTGTATTTCGGACATGCACGATTTAGGTCTCTAAAATCAGTGCATACATGGATCGTTCCCTGCTTCTTATCCACAGGAATGGGGTTTGACACCCATTCGATAAGGGGAATGGGGTAGATGAAACCAACTTTGAGTAGTTTCTCCTCCTCTGCCTTGATAGCGGCTTCCTTCCTAGGGTTAGTAGCACGAAGACATTGCCAAACAAGTTTTACATGAGGATACATCCTTATCTCATGTTCGACAATACTAGGGTCTATTCCTGGCATCTCCTCGTATGACGAGGTGAAAGTTTCCCGAAGTTAAATAAACAATTCAGTGTAGATGGAAACCTCCTCAGAAGAGCAATATTCACCAATGTAAACATTCTCAATCTTTCCGTGAGTGTGAGAGATGTTGATCAGTTGAGTCGGAGAAATATTAGCCATGTTCCCCTCTACATAAATCTCATGTGAACCCAAAAGAGCCACAGGGTGACCAACCATCTCTGCAAGATTCGTCCTGAACTCTCCTTGCTTGACGAGATCGAGGTTCGGAAGGAAATAAGAGCGATGATGCATATCCTCCCAAGGTCTCTCAATACCACACATGGCCTCGATAATAGCTTCATCCAAAGGTAAAGTATCATCAAGGAAATCATTCGAACAAGATGAGTTGACTACCCAAATTGGCAGCGTAACTGGATCTTCCTCATCTGTCTGAGGAGAGGGGAGATCTGGCTCTGCAGTGGCTTGTTGAATATCCTGATAAGCAAGCTCAACAGTAGAAAGTGGCATAGACATCCCGACATGCGCAATGTCTCCAGATGTAGAACCTGTGGACGTTAAAGTCCATGGATCATCAAAGTATGAAGTTCGGAATGGTACATTATGTAAAGGAGGAGGCGCATTGTCAGAAATGGTTCCAATAAAGTTCACGAGTGTAGGGAAATAATAAGATCCCATCAATGAAGGGTACATACCAACACCCATGCTCCCAGTTGCCGGCTGAGAGTCTGTAACTTGTGGGACTACTGATCTCGTAGATATTGTGGGAGGATTAACGAAGTCCAGCTGATCGATGGTCACAATCCAACCTTCATGTGGAAAGCAAATGATCCTGAATACAGTAGACGCGATAGCTTTCATAGCGTACATCCAGTTCCAACCCAGTAAAAGGTTGTAATCGATGGGCGCATCAACCACTTCAACTTCAATAGGCACAGGTTTACCTCCCAAGCGGACAACAAGGGAAGGGATTATCCCATGTGGCTTAAATGACCTACCATCAAATGCAATGAGCATGGTCTTAGACGTGAGTAGAGGAGGAGAGCCAAGAGATTTCCAACAAGCTAACGACATCACTGACACGGAAGTGCCTTCGTCAACCACTGTTCGTTTGAAAAAAAATTGAAGGCACTCCACATGGATTTGGAAAGCCACGTGGTAAGGTAAGCGAGGTTGTACATCAGTAGTGTTGAACTTGATGACATTGGGACTCCCTCCATCTTGAACTCCTAACACACACAAAAGGGCATGCCTTTGAGAAGGACACGGCTATAAAACCTCAAGAGCCAACATGGCACATGGAGATTGGCTGAAATCTTCTACAATGGAGTAGTTCTGGGCGGCTCGGGCATTGGGATTATGCGTAGAGCGCTTAAGCACACCTTTCCATATCTGTGGCCTAATATAGGGCTTCTAGATATGCAAGGAATTATCAGGAGGAGGGGGAGGCTCATTCTCCATGCTAGGTTGTGGTGCACCATAATCACGTTGACGAGTAGCAACACTAACCTCTGATCGGACCATATTCATGCATCTATAACCACTAGTATTGGAAGAAGACGTAGGAGTCTCATTAGGTCCATAACTAGTGGTGGGAGCATGCGAAGCCATGTTTTGATGATGATGAGGAAGGGGATCCTTCAACATAGCTGGGATCTATGCCAAATGATTCGATGCTTCTTCAATTCGAGGACACAAGTGAGTAAGATGATCTTCCCCACAAAGCTTACAGGAAAATTTCACCTTACGCCTAGGTTTACGGTCCTCACCAGCATTTCTGCCTTCCCGAGGAGGGTTGGCATTCTCCTTACAAGGGGTATAGTGATTGCTATTATTGTTCCCATTATTTCCACCCTTACGGTTATTTCTCTCCTTCTTTTTACCACCAAGCTACTAGTTACCCGATGGTTTAGTCGTTTGCATAATGTGTACATCAGACGATGGGGTGGAAGTGGACAAGGTGTGAACCTGTCCGGGAGTACACTGGTTTAGTGACAAATTTTGCATTTGATTAGCCACCAAGTCTACAGGGTGAATACTTGCGGATCCCACAATGCCATCGCCATCCGGTCTAGGGACTATCTTGGGCTCATGTCTTGTTCGCGGTGCATTAGGGATGATGTCATATAAAATGCCAGACTAAGAGTATAGTAAATCTAACTGCTGGACTTTTAAGATGGCTTGTTCCTCAGTCATAATACTGGACATCAAAACATCCTTAGCAATATATGGTAGTAGAGACTTGAGGAACCATTCCAACTTAAAATCTAGAGGAATGTTGGCTTTCACTAGTCGCTTCCATCGACACCGCTCTTGAATGTCGTCAGAAATATGCATGGCCTTATTCTAACGGAAAGTAGACAAAAGTTCAGTACCAGTATCGTAATGAACCAGAAACTGGAAATGATCCAAGGAAACCGAAGCAATCTCATTGAATCCCCTAGAAGTGTTCCTAGGCAACTCAACATAACACTTCGCAGCTGCCCCCGTGACGGTGCGTTGAAATAGTCATAATCTAACGGAATCGTGATTCAACGAGTTGGAAGAGAACCAAAGGTGAAACGTCGTGACATGATCACCCGGATCCTCACCACATATCCCCTTGAACTTAGGAATGTCCAAAGGAAGTTTGGTAGGAACCAGAGGCCAACTAGGGTTGTGACACACCGTATCATTCGTGAGCTTCAAAAGATCTGGAAATTCAAACGTGCAAGGAATGGGAGCTGCGGCTGGAAAGCTTGATTATAAGCTCCCATAAAAGGTTAGTTATAAGAACCTGAAGGATAGGAATGACCAAATGCTTGACCATGAGCATTAAACTACAGATTATGTGGTCCTGACAGACCATAAGCGTGACCATGGCAGTAAGGTTGATAACCTCCTCCGACCTAACCCGTGTGAGAGTAAGCAGGTATATATGTGTTTTGCGCACCATATTTAGGTCCGTTGTATTGATGGCCAACACCGATTGTATTGTAGTAAGGTTTTCCGCCATAAGTATGGGGCATATACGTATTATTCATAGTGGGAACCATGTTGTAATAACTAGGATTATAGGGTATGTTCCCACCCCCAACGTACATGTTAGGATTAGCTTGAGCAATCGTGTGGTGACCATAAGCATGAGATGTATTCCTAGCCCCAACATTGGGGTTACTAGTAGTAGTAATGGTGGTGTTATGACCATGTGGATAAGGTATATTCCCACCCCCTACATTAGCATTACTAGTAGAGGCAACCGATGTAAAAGTATGCGGTATATCTCCACCACCATGGTTGGGAGGAGCGTTAACATTTGCGAAAGTGGTCGTAGGTTGAAGAGTAGCGACATGTGTATTAGGTGGTAGATGGCGAGTCGGGTTGCGAACAGTGTTCCTATTAGGTTGGGTAGTCCTAGGAGGAAGCCGTCTTCCAACATTAGCATTGTTAGATGGAATGTGACCGATCCCATACTATGTGTGTGAATGGACAACGTGGTGCCCGCACCAAGGGTATTACCCCCAATGGGTGCAGTGTGGCTAACACCATGACTAGTGCGAGCATGACTACCAAAAGTAGTGGAAGGATCAATTATGCTGTAATTAGGCATACCAAAGGAGAATGTGGTAGGGTTGATCAAAGGACCTATGTTGTCATATAACTCTGGCATCCCATATATATAATTATGTGGAAACGAAGGATTGAACAAGTCATCCTCGGGCGAATTTGGAGCAAACAAACCAGGTTGAGTCTCAGGTGGATCAGAACCAAACAAACTAGGATGGGTCACAGGTGGATCACCCCCCACGCCTCACGACGAGTAGGGTGTCTGAAGTGTGCTCGACTCTACCCGATGGATTCGTAGGGATTTATTCAGTATCAAAGTGTGCAGCAATCATGACATCTAGGACATATGTCTTGTAAGAATCCAAAGACTCAGAGGGAGCCCACCAGCGTCCCCTAGCAACACGACGTGAAAGCTCGACTGGTTGTAGACCATCCAATCAACGGGATTGGTGGAGGGTAGGACTCCACACCACGATATCCCCAGAGAGAATATAAAATCACAGCATCCTCTAATAGACAAATTATCGATAAAAAACAATAAATCAAAAGCACACACCTAGAGAAACTACAGCCAAGAGTAGACAAATAAAGTGGCTAAATGAGCTCCCGACACTAGAGCCGGTATGTCTTACCTAGGAGAGGCTTTAGACTCCCAAAATGTAGCTAGAGGTAACATAATCAGTTATAACGGCCCCCAGACTTTACTGCATGCATAAGGTCAAGTCCCTATACAACAACAACTGTGTTGTCTGATCGCTATCTGACTCAGGACACAAAAAGTATAACCACTACAAGTACCCTATGCGATACCTATGTAAAGCAACTATGGTCACCACAGTATAACCAATTCCCAGGGGGATAGTCACAGGTGGAATCCGTCGTATGGGCAGGGTAGCTAAGCCTGAAACTCAAGAGGGTCAAATCCCCCAAGAGTCCCTAGATACGAACAAATCCTGGAAATATCTCCCACGTTCAGCCGGTATTGGAGGGATATCTCCGCAACCAACCTCTCGTGACCTCATGCTTAACTCTTGTCTGAGTAGAGCTTCATGAGAACACCGATGTATACCATGGATTTCACCACTCGTTGGTCAGACACATATGTTTCGTCTAGTATTCTTGGATTGTTTACTCACAATGATCTATTCCAAGACTCTAAACCTATGCTAGTTGGTGTACTCTATAAATAAAATTTTTCTAATCAATTTTAAGATTAAGCGTTAATTTTAATGGTTGTGGTTACTCAAAGGATATGGTCGTGAAACTAGTGATGTATATGACTCAATAGTATGCAAAATCGTCCAAGTCTAGACTCATCTATCCAATAAAAACAATGCCACTAACATGCAAAATCAATCCAACAGTTTCAAAATAAAAAATAAAAAATGCAACTCTTTTATATTTTTTCAATGTGCAAGCAGAACCTAAATGAAAGGAGAAAGCACTCAATGCAAAATGAAGTACATGAAAGTAATTTTTTTTTTGTATTTTCGCTTATAAATGAAAGAAAAATGCAAAACTATTTTTTTGTATTTTTCAATATAATGAAATGAAAAATGCAAGCAAAATCCTACTATTCAGTTACAGAAATGCAAGGGAGATCACTAAGACAACCTAGCAAATCCTAAACAATAAGGCTCAACCAATGGAATGAGCTTACAAATTTAAAATGGGTAATAAACCAATGAGGCTCAAACCAAGAGAAAAGAGGAGTTCTGGTCTCAAACAAGGCTTGGAAGAGTCAAGAACAAGGCCACAAAAGACTCAAGAACACTCAGAATCAACCCAACAACAACCAAAGGTCATGAAACAACCAAAGCTGGAGTTGTACGCTACTGTCGAAGGAAAACCTACGGGTACCCGTGGGCTATAGTTCAGACAGAAGCAGGTATATGCGGGCAGAGCTAAGCTCACCCGCGGGTAGGGAAAAGAAAATGAACAACCAAAGAGTCCAATGTCTCAGAAAAGGGTGTTTTCTATAGAGTATCCTAACGACCAACTAATTACACAAAGCTTTGACAAACAACAACTCTAAATAAGGACTATTAATGCTCAAAAAATCCCAAAAAATGGATGTTCTCCCTAGCGGAGTCGCCATTTCTGTGTTAAAGAAAACTTCCTATGGCTTGGGGTGGACCACAACAGATAGCTAACTACCAGAAATTAACTCAATTTCCAATGCTATGCTATATAAATGACAATGCTAAGATAATGAATAAGACAACCAACCTCGATCCAAATGTTTGATGTAGATCCCCGTTGGAGCTTTCAATCCGTGCACTTGAACCTGCAAATTAGTCTTGATAGCCAATACACAACGAGCGCATATGATATATGAACAACACTAACATCATCAATAGCAACGGTCCATGATATTATAAGTAAATGCAACCCAATGTAATATAAACACATTCACAACATTGATGGACGAGAATATGAGTATTTCTATTAATAAATAATAAGAAGTACAATGTGATACGACCTCTTGTCGGCAACCAATCTGAACCAAGATCTGGGTCAATCCACTTGTGCCTCCACCACTTCAATCCTTCATGGAATGGAAAACTCAAACTATGATAGCAGTTTGGAAGGTGAACATAAAAGGTTCACAACTACAAGGATCAATGAGTTTAGACTCAAGATAGGGTAGAAATCCACTAGAGTTCTCTTGCTCTCCTTTCTCCTCCCGTCCATAAGCCATATATGCTCAATATATAGTTCTCTCAAAGGCAGGTGAAAGGACACATTGAGGTGTTTCTGGGGTAGATGGAGGGTCAAAGGTCACCCAATGACTGCTTTTTGGGAGTAAAAAGTAATTAACTAGTGATTTATACCATTTTACATGCTACCCGCGGGCTATAGTGATGCAACTCATGGGTATGCCCACTGTAATGATGCAGCTAGCGTACAGAGGAAAAAATAGAGAAAAATAGTGTCTTTGGAGGATAAAAAGTGAATTTGAGTCATTAAAATGGATCCTCTAAGCCAAAGAGTGATGATGCTCACAAGGTGGAAGATTACGTTGTAACACATCGAAGTACCATCCCAAGATTAATGTGGTAAAATAGAAGGGTTGTTGGCCAACCATTGGATGATTTGAGATAATGAGGAGTCATTGGCATAGCCCTGTTGAACAGATTGCAACAAATTTGGAACAGGCAGAGAAATAGTTGAAAGACAAACTTGGTCATCAAATTTGCGAGAAAGAGCATCCACCACCAGATTGTCCTTACCCTTCTTGTAAGTGATCTCATAGTCATAACCCATGAGTTTGATAACCCATTTTTGTTGTGCTAGGGAGGAGACCTTATGTTCCAGGAAATATTTTAGACTCTGGTGATTAGTCTTGATGCATAAATAATTCCCTAATCATAGGTATGGTCGCTAGTTCTGTACTGCATGAAAAATAGCCATAATTTATTTCTCATATGTAGAGGCGGCTAAATTCTTATAGGAAAGGGATCTTGAAGCTGGCAATACCACTGGTTCATAAAAGACACTTGCATCTCTATCCAAAATTTGTTGTAGATCCAAAGGAGTAGTGGAGACCGTTTATGGGTGCATCTGAATGGAATGGAGCTAAGTGATAACACCAAGTGAATTTGTCTTAAGGATCTTTTCTAGGCGATGTGAATTGATGATGCAGAGAGACCCTAGTTGTAAGCCCATCAATGTGTTTTTTCCCATTGACTTAAAACTGCATCCAAAGTTCAACAAAATCCCATAAGATGGGGCCAAGTGTGCATAACCATTGAGCGCCCAAAACCACATCACATCCTCCTAATGCCAAGGAAAACATATCATAGCGTAGTTTATAATATCCCATAGAGATACGCACATTGTGACACTTCCCCTTGCAAGGTAAGGTCCCCCCATTGGCAATCATGACTTCAAAGTTGGAGCAAGGATGGAAAAAAAAATCAACATGTGTGGCGATCCGAGGGTCAATGAAGTTATGAGTGCTACCAGAATCAATGAATATTGTAAGAGGGAGCTTCTTTAGGTAACCCTTGATCCACATTGTTTGTGGGGTGGTGACTCCGGCTAAATCATTTAGAGATATCTTTGGGTGTTTGTCCTGAGACGGAGGGTCAATAGGCGGCTGTTGAATATCGTCCTTATCATCTATCGTATCTAGAGCTTCTTCACCAAGTTCAAAGACAGGTGGAGAATCCACACCCAAGAGATAGAGATTTTTCTCAACACATCTATGGCCCCACGTGAATTTCTCATCACAATTATAACAAAGCCATTTTTCTCTACATGCCCACATCTCTGCTTCAGACAAATGCTTGATAGGAGTTGGTCGAGGAGCTGTCGTTATGGGAGGTTGTTGGGAAACCATATTTCTGAATGGAACAAAAATGGATTTAGAGCGATGTTGGGTTGTGATCTTGTCCTCCGCCAACTTAGCCAACCCCGGGACTTCCATCATTGTGTTGTGACAGAACATTTTAACCTCTGATCGGATTGCATCCTTGAGACCACTGATAAAACGAATCTTATAGAATTCATCAGATAATACTTCTGTGTGATTGGCTAGTTTCTCAAATTTTATTTGATACTCTCTCAGAGTGCCAATTTGGTGAAGTTTAGTGAGTGCTCTTGTGAAGGCATCAAAAGCACTAGGACCAAATCGTTGCAAAAGGAGTTGGCAAAAATATGTCCATTTTGGCTCTTCATGAACCTTGATGTACCAACGGTACCATTGAAGGGCTTCATGTTCCAAACAAAAGGATGCAAGTGGAACTTTGTTCACATAAGAAGTATTATGTAGACCACAATATTGTTCTTCCTGATATATCCATCCAGTCAGATCATTACCATTGAGGGGAGGAAAATCAAGCTTCGGCCCACGAAAACTGTTGGAAGAAGAGAACCCAATGTCTGCAGAAGATTCAGGTTGTCATTTACTATTCATGGCTGAATGTTGAAGATGGAGGATGATAAATTTCGCATCCAAATCTTGGAGTTTGGTTTTGAGGGATGCAAGTTCTTCATCCATAATTTTTCGCTCCTGTGCAGGTGACAACCATAACCATGAGTTTTTTTTTGTGTGAGTGGCTAGAAATACAAAAACAGAAGCTTCTTTAGTAAAGGAAAATTTGGATTGGGGAAAAACTATGATGGGTAATTGGGGTTTGACTAGGTTTTGGACACTTTCGGATGGATAGGGAAGCAGAAAATGGGGATTTCAGAAACAGGGTGAAAGAATGAAAAAATTTGTCAAAGAGGGACAAAGAAGCAGAAATAGGAAATGAACACTGTGGAAAAATTTGAAGGCGACTGGGTGAAAATCGAAGAAATGATGGCAAACCTTAAAAATAGACGGATGTGGGATTTCTAGCTTCGAGAAGTGGAATTTGGGATTGGGTCCTTAGGAATGAAATATGTAGAATGGGATTGCAAGGGTGTCAGTGAATTTTCAAGGGAAATGAAATTAAAACAAAGAAGATATGGCAAAAAAAATAATTTTATACTTGTTTTTTAAATTCTGGAATGGATCTGCAACGGCTCAGAATTGATCGGCAATAGTTCTGTATAGATATAATTTGCTATTGAATAGTTGAAAAATAGATATGGACCCCAACTATGCTCAGCTTCCTATCGATTCAGGGGATTCACTTGGTTACCAATGTTGTCTGATGGCTTGCATATTGGGGAAATACCACTCACTCCACGACTCAAGTAAAACTAATAATCATTTTTCCACAAATGACAGCTCTTGGTTTACCTCATGGGTGGGAACTATTCAATCAAGTAGGGGTCATTTCCCTTTTCGTTGGCAGTCTCTTTCAATGATCCAACTACTTCGGGGTTCCTATGGTACTCCTCACAAAGATTTTTAGGGCTAAGCCCAAGTACTTCCCACAGTTAAGCAGATAGGGATTATTCCCAAAGCCGAACCTGCAATTGAAAGGAACAATATAGATGCAAAAAAAATTGGCAGAAATTCCACCCAACGATCCCAAGAAAGTGCTCTAATACCAGATGTAAGGAACCTCCAACAATTAATTAATTAAAATGCACGATATATTAGAAATAACAGAACACTGAATATATTTATTGATTGGAGGCCACTTTGAGGGGGGAACCTCCTTTGAGCAAGATCAATACAAAATAACTCATAGATGCCTTCATTGGCCTCAACACGTAATTATATACTAATTCTATGCACCAATACTATGGATCAATACCATGGAACATATAATACTACGGGACGACTTACAAAGCATATGCGTCCAATACTATGGATCAATACCATGAATCATACAAACTATGGATCAATACCATGAAACATATAATACTACGGGATGACTTACAAATCATATGCGTCCAACAACAATATACTAACAAACTAAAGAGAAGGGTTGAAAAGGGTTCCGAACAATTCAACCCCATGCTTCAATAATTACATGAGGTGACCTTTCCCACCAACCTCACACATGCATTCAATGATTGGAGAATAGTAAAAAATGAGATAATTAGCTTATTCAAAGCACATGACCGAATTTAGGTGAGTTCTAAGGTTGACACTAGGCAACAACGATTTAATCTCTCATAGACCCCCTTTCCTCTTCCCCTATGGTGGAATCATAGCTCCTTTGGTGCTCTTTACACAACCATTCTTGGACCATTTTATTATTTATGCACATAATATTTACATATATTTTAAATCACTGTGACAAGCCAACCAAATAGTCCAAATAAAATATATAAATCATACATGCCTAGCTTTTCACTAGTTGGGCCTTGGCCTTGAGCTCCGCACTAGGAATTTGCACTAGCATATTTACATCATTTACATAATTTTGGTTAAATACATTCCAAGTCAAAACTAGGGGTATTATAATTCTCTCCGCATTGGGATAATACCGTCCTCGATTTTTACTCAAAATTAGAACAAAAAAGGGTATTCATATCTCATGGAATCCTCTATCTCCCATGTAGCCTGATCAGGACGAAAGTGCTTCCATTGCACCTTTACCTGTCTAATGGCTTGGTTTCGGAGCAATATCCCCTTCCTATCTAGGATGCATAGTGGCTCAATTTGGAACTCTCCCTTGATTTCCACCTGGATCACATCCTAATCAATCACATGGTTAGGATCATGTACATATTTCTTAAGCAAAGAAACATGAAAAATATTATGACCTCTAGTGTTAGCATGCAATGAAATTCTATATGCAACTGTCCTTATTCTCTCAAGTAATTTAAATGGCCCACAATATCTTAGTGATATCTTGGCACAACTTCCAAGATTCAAGGAACTCTTCCTTGGCCTCACTTTGAGGTAAACATCATCCCCAACATGAAAATCTCTATGTACTCGGTTCTTATCTGCATAGCGTTTTTGTCTATCTTGGGTTGCCTTTAAATTTTTCCTAATATTTGTAACCTCTTGTTCCATTTCATTAAAAATTTTTTATCCAAGTACAATATGTTTACCGAATTATCCCAAGTAATTGGTGTTCTGTTCCTCCTACCATACAAATCTTCAAATCGACTCATGCCCAATGATGCTTGTTTCCCATTGTCATATGCATATTCTACCAAGTGTAGATAATCCTCCCACTTGGATGGATTTTCCATCACATACATGTGTAACATGTCTTCAAGCACCTGATTTACTCTTTCTATTTTCCCATCTATTTGTGGATGGTAGGCAGTACTAAAGTTCAGTTGTGTGCCTAAGTCTACAAGAATACTTTTCCAAAAATTAGAGGTGAACTTGGTATCTCTGTTTGAAATTATTTCCTTAGGAAATCCATGTAGCTTGAAAATTTTCTTCATAAAAATATTTGCAATAGAATTTGTTTTGTATGTGGATTTAACCGGAATAAAATGTGATTCTTTTGATCATCTATCCACCACAACCATGATGAAATCATGCAGCCTCACTGTCATTGGAAAACCTATAATAAAATACATGGAAATCACTTCCCATTTCCATTCTGGAATCGACAAATGATGCAATCAACCTATTGGGTGTTGATGCTCAACTTTTACTTGCTGACATTTCATACACTTGGAAATATACTCAGCAGTGTCCTTTTTCATTCTCGGCCAATAATATTGCTTCCTTTTTGTAGCAACGTTTTTCCAGTGTCCGGGGTGACTGGAATATGGCATTTTATGGATTTCATCCATAACAATTCTTCTTGAATCTGCCACATTAGGAGTATAAATTATGTTTGTATAAACACGAAGTCTGTCAACTTCCAAATGGTAACCTTCATATCTCTTCTCTGAATTCGGTTGTTGTAATTTGTCCTTTATTTACACATACAACGTATCTTCAGCAATACGGTTAATAATCTACTTCCTTAAATTTGATTGGCAGGTATTAATGGATGCCACATGCATTTCATGTAATTTTCTACTAAGAGCATCAACCACTTTATTTTCCTTATCTTTTATGTGTTTGATTTCAAAATCAAATTCACATAAAAATTCCATCCATTTAACTTACCTAGCATTTAATATTGGCTACTCAAACAAATATTTCAGACCGCAATGGTTCGTCCTTAGCTCAATTTTTTTCCCAATAAATAGTGCCTCCACATTTTCAAAGAGTGCACTTATATGGTTGCAAGCTCTAAATCATGAGTAGCATAGTTCTTATCATGCTCTTTCAACTTCCTTGATTCGTAGCATACCACATAGTTATCTTGCATAAGAACTCCTCCAAGTCCTTATTTACAAGCATATGTGCACACCACAAAATATTTTTCTGGGTCTGCAAATTTTCGAATTGGAGCACTTGTGAGAATCCTCTTCAAAAGATAGATGCTTTCTTCACATTTCGGTGTCCACTCAAATTGTATCCCCTTCTTTTTCAAAGAAGTGATTGGATGTGCAACCTTGGAGAATCCTCCAATGAACCTTCTATAGTAACCAACAAGACCAATAAAAGATCTCACATATGTCACGTTTCTTGGAGTTGGCCAATTCATGATGGCTTCAATCTTCTCATGGTCAACCAATATTCCTTCCTCTGAAATAGCGTGACCCAAATAATGAATTTTATTTTTATAAAATTCACATTTTCTTAGCTTTGCATACAAATTATGCTCCCTTCGCAATTTCAAAGCCATTTTCAAATGATCTTCATTCTCTTCTTCATTCTTAGAATAGATAAGAATGTCATCTAAAAATACAAGAACAAACTTGTCCAAATACTTTGTTGAAAACACTATTCATGAGGCACGTGAATGTAGTTGGTGCATTGGTGAGACCAAATGGCACCACCACAAACTCACAGTTCCCATATCTTGTTCTAAAGGTTTCCTTGTGAGTGTCCTCTTCCTTGACTCTCACTTCATGGTAACTAGACCCAAAGTCAATCTTTGAGAACACCTTTTCCCCTCTTATTTGATAAAAAAGATCATCAATTCGAGGAAAGCAGTACTTGCTATTCACTGTAACCATGTTAAGATTCATGTAATCAATACATAACTTGAGTGTTCCATCTTTCTTTTTCACAAAAAGTACAGGTTCTCCCCATGGAGGCACACTTGGACAAATGTACTTCTTTTCCAACAATTCTTGTAATTTCATTTTAAGCTCTAATAATTCTTATGTAATCATCATGTTAGGTGCCTTGGATACTGGTGTAGCTCCTGGCACAAGATCAATTGTAAAATCAATGTCCCTCTTTAGGGGAAGTCCTGGCACTTCATCGGGAAACAAGTCCTTAAATTCTTGCAAAATGTAATGGTCTTTCAACTTAGGAATTTCATTTTCTATTTTCTCCAAAACATGGTCTGCATACAATTGACAACCTTTCGTACCGAATTTCTTCATCTGCATGCCTGAAATTCTCCTAACAAAAACTACCTTTGGAATTCCCTTTAGAACCCTTGGGTTTCCTTCTTCATCAATGCATTCAAAAGTATTGTTGTAGCATTCAATTTTAACTTTATGGGCCTCCATCCAGTCCATTACAATGAGAATGTTATAGGAACCGAGTGGAAAAATATTCAAATTTTCAAAAGTGTACAGTACACCCATTTCCAATGGACATTTCTCCACCATTTCCCTAACTTTCCTCTTGGTTCTAGTGGCTACTTGGACTAACCGTGATTTGATTTCCTAAAATCGCAAATCTCAACAATTTTAGGACTGATATAATTGTGAGTATATCCAGGGTCAATCAAAATAGAAATAGATTGCTTAGAAATCTTACCTTCAAATTCAACCACAGTTGAATGATGGTCTGCTTGGCAATCCTCTAGTGCTGCATAGATTATAGGGATGGTCCTTTCCACTTGACCCACAGTTTCATCTCCTTGGATGCTGTGAACTTTCTTTGCACTCCCATTCTGATGTGGATAGTTCCTAAGCATATGGTCATCCCCACATCCCCAACATTGAAGTGGCTCTCTTGGATATCTTGGCTTCTCTCCCATCATTCTAGTTGGTTTATTCACACCCAGTGGTGGCTTCCTTGGATGATTTCTAAATTGAGGAGGCTTTATCCCCTTCTTCCTTTGGTCAAACTTCTCATTCTTCTTGTCCTTCCATGCCTTATGGAATTCTAGTTTGCTTTTGTTTTTGTCATAACAATATTTTTCCTTTCTTATGGCCTCCTCTAGAGTTCGACGTTCATCAAACTCGATTCTATATTTATATGACTGGGGAATTCCACTTAGAAAATATTGAATTTTCACTTTATCATCCCTAATATATTTGACATACCTTACCAGCTCCAAGAATCTGTTTGCATATTCTTCCATTGTCATTTGTCCCAATTTCAACTCATGGAACTCTTTGATTTTTCCATCATAGTACCTATTAGAAAGGTACTTCTCCTTGAACTACCTCTTGAACTACTACCACATTCTCTTCCTTTCATTGATCCTCTTTACTTGCCTAAGGTGATCCCACCATATAGATTCCCTTCCATCTAGATTGAATATGACAACTCTTGCTTTCATATTTCCTCATCCTAAAAATCCAAGCCTCAGCTTCTTGACCATATTTTACCTCACCATAAAAAGTAGGAGGTTTGGCCTTCTTAAATTCTCCATGACGGTTTTTCTTGGAATACCTCTTCCTCTTATTCCCATGAGATGAAGATATTGAATGCTCAATGGATTCTTAAGAGTCGGATGACTCGCTAGAGGATATTTCTTGAGTATATGTCCTATCTCTAGGAATCCTTCTTGAACTATGGGACCTCTTGGGGGAATGCCTCCTTGAGATAATTCTGCTCTTTACCTGATTTTCATAATTATTCCCATCATTAATATTCCCTTGAATGTGTGTCAAGATTTGAAGCATAGATCCATTGAACTGATTCTATTCTTCTTGGGTTCTAATCAGCCTTACATTATTTGCTTTACAACTCTGCAGTTTCACCCTTAGGCCCCTCATGGTTTCTGCAATGTCTGGGGGAGTTTCTTGGTTTCTTCAACCATTGGATTCTTGTTTGAATCGATTTAATACTGAGAGGGGGGGGGGTGAATCAATATTAGATCAGTTATCAACAATTTTTACCTTCTTTAACAAATTAGCCTTCACTTAATATTAATCTTTAGTTATGCATCCAATATAAATAAATCATTCATCCATATATGCACCAAGACAAAGAACAAATAACACATTGGATTTTAATGTGGAAACCCAAACGAGAGAAAACCATGGAATGTTTCTTTATAGTGGAAAAAGAATAAATTCAAGGAACACCAACTTCTTGTGTTTACTAGTACCAACTGGAATGAGGCACCAACCCCCTAGTTTTACTGGCACCGACTTTAAGGAAGTACCAACTCCATGTTTTCTCCTAGACCAACTAGAAGGAGGATACAACCCCTTTCTCCTTACCCTGTCCCATCACACAGATATCCAATATGTGATTCTTTCTAGCTAAACTTAAATTCCACGCACTCTTCCGATCTACTGATATTAGTCCTGTTGTGCATTGCCTTCGTATGCAGTTGATTCTTTGTCACTGAGCTCCATACATCACTTAACTTCTCATTCCTATCAATTCAACACTTTTGTTGATGTCTTACTTCATGTACTGTGTGCTTGTTGACTCTGTAGTATGTAATGAGGTATGCTTTATAGATCTGCTGCTACGCAACTACATTCACCAACTGATATTGTTCCTACAATTAATAGTTTTCTATTCTAAAAAAATGCACTAGTAACAGATGGAACAACACAGTTCCTTATGTGTTAGTTCCATTTAAGTGCCATAGTATTTTAGACAATCTGCAACATGCCATGCATAAAATGATTCATCCTTTTGGTTCAATGCACTTGTCTCAGATCATCATTATCATGATGCACTTACTGGATCTTGTTACTTCTCTGTCGTCGTGCATCAGATGATCTTCTTAACTTTGCACACTTCAATTTAGTCTTCATGCATCAGCTAAACATATGCGCATCATCTGACATACCTTTGGTTCAATATTTTCACTTCTATCTTATAACATTTGTGACTATTTACATGCTATGTGCAATACCTGTCATTCAATCTTCACGTAGTTGCGCATACTTTAGTATTTCTACCTTTTAGTACTTGCGCATCCATCACAAATACACAACATCATTCTGCACACCATCTGTACTTCATTCTATTGTATGTGTTCACTTGGATCCTCACTAGATCATGTTGTTTTTGTTAGGATATTCCTATACTCCATCCTAGTCCTAGCAACATCTCCATTGTTTGCATTTTCAGTCATGCATGTAAATATTAGGGTTTGCATGCATTTTGCATGCATTCCAGTCATCAGCACCAGCACCTAACCCTTAGTGAGCTAGCCCCGAGAGCTTCCTTCCTTGCAGTTTCAGTCCTCCTAGTGACTAATGCGCCCTCCTTTGTTCCACTGCATGACAAAGGCACCTTCATCAACTACCAGTCCAGTTATATTTAGTTATATTCAGTTATCTTGAGTTACTTCCTTGATTTAAGGATTAACTGACTCTTTACTGACCTTATCACTTTGATGGACCTCCAGTGAGACTAAACTGCCTGTTCTGACTCTAGTAAGCTCCTACTGCATCCTCCACTGAGCCTCCTTCATCCAATTAGTGTCTCCATGTGCTAGTTACATTCAGTTACACCTACTACACTCAGTTAGACTCAGTTGACTGACAGTTGACAGTTACTTGTGCATTGATGACTCCACTGATGATCACAAGGACTCCTAGTTGTGCTCCGATGACACTACGGTGATCTTTTGATCACTCCATGAAGGCTAATTCGAATTTCCACCTTAGGAATTCAAATCCTCATGCTTGTACTATTTATTTGTCCATACTGTGATTAATTAAATAGTGTGTGTGAAGTATTATTGCTTCTATCTGAGTTCTACTGTACCATATTATTCTGTTGCTCATTATACTGTATTGTTCACTCTTCTATTTTTCTGCTTAATCATAATTACTCTTGTGAGGTATACATCATCTCTTAGATCTGCTGTGAGTATTTTCACATGGTATCAGAGCATGTTGAGAGTATTGTTTATCTCCATTCTTGAGAGTTTTTTGCAGGTTATTACCAAGATTTCAAGTGCAACAGTTGCAGCAGTAGTAGTTGCAGTTATTCTATATTGTTTTTGCAGGTCTTCTACAACTTCAATGGATTTAGAAGGAATCCGTCCTCTTTCTCTATTCAACTATGATGAATGGAAACCGAATATGATAGCATATTTAAAGAGCCGTGATCTCTTTGATTATTATTTTGAAAGAGAGTTCGAATCCTCTGAAGAGAAGATTGACTGGTTGAATAAAGGTGACATGCACATTGGAAGAATGAAGCTTACTATGCCAGATTACATATTGCTCCCAATCATTATTGATATTGAAACTCCACAAGAGCTATGGGCCCATCTGGATGAAAGATTCGACAAATAGAATGAAGGTTTTGGTCTAAACCCCTTCAAAAGCAAACAAAGTGATGCATTCGCTCCCCTTGATGGTCTCTCAGATCATGAACCAATATTATCTCATATTGAAGTTGTTGACAAAGAACTTGCAAATTCTCCACTCATGCTCAAACTTTCTTCTCTTTCTGTGCCAGCTCAAACTCTAGATATTGCAGAAGGTCCTAAATCCTCTCTTGCACCAGAGTCTGTTGGTTTGCATCATCATCACACGATTATTTCGGAGGTAAAATCAGCTATTGGAGGTAATGCATTCGCTCCTCTCAAGCAATCATCTCTGTTATACTACTATATGATCATTAATTCATGCTTTCAAAAGGTTATTGAAGATTATGGCCATTGCCATTCGCTTGGGATAAATTCTCATGCAATTACTAGTTTTGATCTCACCTCTCATGGTTCAAAGGAGATCTCAAGAAACCATGATTCAAGTCTTGGATCTAATTTGGATTCTAAGCAATTACTGCTTGGGATAATTTCTCATGCATATGATAGTTTTGATCTCACCCCTGCTGGTTCAAAGGAGATCTCAAGAAACTATTTTTTAAGTCTTAAATCTTATTTTGATTTCAAGCAAACATGTAATAGTTATTTTTGGCATAATCTCACCCATGGTGGTTCAAAGGAGAAAATAAAAGACTATATACACTTTCACAGATTTGATCCTACCTCAGCTGATTCGAATCACAGGTTCAAGGATCATTCTCATACTGTTGGATTTGTTCTCATCACATTCGATCTAAAGAGCAAGTATAAGCACATGCTTTTTGAGCATGATCCACTTCTTCCCAAGAAGAAGATACCTCCAAACATATGACCAAGCATCACACCTGCTTGAGTTTGGAGCATTTATTTTTATGTGTGCCTTACAGTCTATTTTTTGAGGAGGGGGTATGTTTCCCATGAAATTTTCCCACTTCCTTGGTTTATTGATTGTTATTATTCATTGTATTGGGTGACCTTTGGTCCTAGTTACCAAGGCCCAGGATGGATTAAGGGGGGGTGTTAGGATATTTCTATACTCCATCCTAGTCCTAGCATCATCTCCATTGTTTTCATTTTTAGTCATGCATGCAAATATTAGGGTTTGCATGCATTTTGCATGCATTCCAGTCATCAGCACTAGCACCTAGCCCTCAGTGAGCTAGCACCGAGAGCTTCCTTCCTTGCAGTTTCATCCCTCCTAGTGACTAATGCGCCCTCCTTTGCTCCACTACATGACAAAGGTGCCTTCTTCACCTATCGGTCCAATTATATTCAATTATATTCAGTTATCTTCAGTTACTTCCTTGATTTAAGGATTAACTGACTCTTTACTGACCTTATCACTCCGATGGACCTCCAGTGAGACTAAACTACCTGTTCTGATTCTAGTAAGCTCCTACTGCATCCTCCACTGAGCCTCTTTCATCTAGTTAGTGTCTCCATGTGCTAGTTACATTCAGTTACACCTACTACACTCAATTAGACTCAGTTTGACTGTCAATTGACAGTTACTTGTGCATTGATGACTCCACTGATGATCATGAGGACTCCTAGTTGTGCTCCGGTGACACTCCAGTGATCTTTTGATCACTCCATGAAGGCTAATTCGAATTGCCACCTTAGGCATTCGAATCCTCATGCTTGTACTATTTATTTGTCCATACTGTGATTAATTAATTAGTGTGTGTGAAGTATTATTGCTTCTATCTGAGTTCTACTGTACCATATTATTCTGTTGCTCATTATACTATATTGTCCACTCTTCTTCTATTTTCCTGCTTAATCATAATTACTCTTATGAGGTATACATCATCTCTTAGATCTGCTGTGAGGATTTTCACATTTTTTTCCTCAATCCCTTTATTCCCCGAACATAAATCTCTATCTTCCAGCTGAAGCTCTTATCATCTCACCATCAAGCTTACTTCAAATCTCCAACTTGCATCTTTATTTATACATGTCCTACACAGATTGTATGTCCACAAGTTCGTTGTGGAATCCCTTCTTCCATGTTTCATGGATTGTGCTTCTTCCACATGCCATCTTATGCACTATTGATGTGTCATCTATTGTGGTTCTTGCACATCCATGGTCCATGACTTAGGTGGGACTTACACCTTGGTGGTGTTCTCTTGCGCTCTT
The DNA here is from genome assembly GCA_027924585.1 of Larix kaempferi. Taxonomy (NCBI): domain Eukaryota; kingdom Viridiplantae; phylum Streptophyta; class Pinopsida; order Pinales; family Pinaceae; genus Larix; species Larix kaempferi. Next base: position 1,285,676 of record BSBM01000972.1, read on the forward strand.
AAAGATCCATCGCTTTGAGGTATGTGTGCATTCTTGCTCTTCAACTTGATGAGTCTTTTAAAGTCATTGTACCATCCCTTGTGGATGTTGTGCACTTGATGTATTAACACTTTGTATAAAATGCACATAAACCAACTTCTGCTTTGTGGGACTTTGACCCTCGCAACTTCATCACTTGTGGGACTTGCGCACTTGTTGTACCATCAGTTGTGGAATTTTCTCATAAACTAACTTCAACCATTCTACACTTCTAGGAACTTGTGCACCCTTTACAAACTGAAAGCATCTTGATTTAGCAAGACTTGTGCACTTTTGGGACTATCCAACCATAAGCTATTTGCGCACGCCCGATTTTTTACCAAGCAAAGCTTACATATTCCAACGTCTTCTTTCAATACGCTTGCACACTTGTACCTCTGCTTAACCAACTCCTTTGATACTTGTGCACATGTACCTTTGTCCAACCAGTTCTTTGAATCCTTCCATGAGAGAGTATGACTTGGTGGACTTTATATCTGCACAAGTATCACATGTAGTAGAATACATTACTTATTTGCTTCTTTGAACTAGATCTGCATGATGTACCTTCCTTATGTACTTCTTCAAAATCATCATGTACGATGTATCCTTGGACACACATCTTTAGACTGGATGCAACTTATAGATATACTTCTTCAGAATGGCATCCATGTCCTTCACCATCTTGCGTATATACTTATTCAAAGCAGCTTCCATATACTTCTTCAAATTATTGTAGGAATGTAGCATCCACTTTGACATCAGTTTACATCAATGACTCAAGCTAAATCATTTGACCAGGGAAAATTTTAGGGGCAAATTATAGCCCATGGGAGAAATTATAGGGGTCACCAAGAAACCTTGGGCGAATTTTTAATATGAAACGGGTTTTTTGAAATTTAAGAAATTAGTCCACATTTTATGAATCCCCATATGGTGAAAAATCAAATAGCCCAGCCAGTGAGAGAGGGAAAATGCAATTTAGCCCCGTGAAAGACGGAGGAAATGGTTAGTTCTCCCCTGTCATTCTCGTAATGGAGTACAAAGGTAGTTAGTTCGCCAGTAAATTTGCATTCATGGAGGCGTGAGTAGTTCATTTTCCCATGGTTTTCATTCATAGAGGGGGTTGCTAGTTTATTCGCCTCAATTTCTGGACCATAAGGCATTTTCACTGGTTATTTTGCTTTGGATTTGAGGTTTTCAGTTGAATTCACTCCCCAAATATGTATTTTCTAATTTTTGGGCCAAATATTCTGTGGGATTTGATCAATGGAGGTATTCATGTTGTTTTTAACCTCCCCATTTTGCGGTTAATGATAAAATCAGGGGTTTTAACTCCCAAATTTGTTAGTAAGATGGTAAAATGTGCAATGGTCTAGTGATTTAGTGAAATGGGGACATTTTTTCCCCTATATAACGCTGCAAGAGTGAACAATTTATCCCATACAATCCCACATGAAGAATCGTATGATTCGTATCTTTGTATGAAGCTTGATTTGGGTTACAATTTTACAGTGGCTAAGTGGAAATCAATTCGACGGTGGCTGAGTGGAAAATATCTTCATTTGTTCAAGGTTCCCTGGGGTTTGCAGTCTTTGACTCTTTATAGAGGTTAGTTTCCATAGAAAATGTGTTTTCACCAACGCTTAGCAGCTAAAGCTTAACAAATTGTCTTACATTTTTGTTGTTGTGCATGTTGGTGGTTTGAGCTACAAATTTAAGTTTATTTTTACTCGATCAATGTCTTTTGAATAACTAAGAATTTATATGGAATTCATTCAGTAAGAGAGTTTGTTTTGTGATACAATGGTCATCGTGATTGAACCAGATTTATGGTGGATTTTCTTTTTTTAGTTTACTTTGATTCTATATAATCATAGTTTTCATGCCCTCTTAAAAGGTAGTTATATTGGTATTGGTGTCAACTAGGTTGCAAGAAAGAAGAGGTGAGCCCACAAGAGTCTAGTCTAACGGCGAGTAGTGAAGTGGTCACTGAAATCTATATTCAAAACCATTTTGGGTGTCACTGTCAATGTCCTAAATATAATATTTTCAAACATATAAAATAAAAAGGATGAGGTGATCTCCTTAAATTTTTGAAGGGTGACGAAACAATGAACGATTTTGATGAACCGGAGAAGAATTCCATAATGTATGACCATATTACAACACTACTCAAATTTCCTTATGGTTGAGGATACACATCACTATTATAGAAGTAAGTGCATGAACCATATGCCAAACTTATCCTGAACTCTGAATGCAGAGACATAAGAATGCCACAGTCAAAGTGGGGAAAAGCATAAACACATAAAAAAAATCCATTATCAACATATCCTCCTTCAATCCTAACGTGTGAGAAACCTAGCAACGAAGTATGTTTAACATTAGACTGAAAATAGATAGATTCATCGATGTTCCATATTCCTTTGATCTCAAACAAGAGCTCTCTATAAAATATCATTGTGATTTTGATAGGTTGTACATTCTTATGGGGCAGAAAGTGATAGAGTAGAGAGCTTGGTATTCCAAGAGAGGTATTTCCTTATGTATTAAATCATTTCATACTTCAATTTGGTGCTTTGGTTGCATGTCACCAGTTACTTCATTTCCCTTATTTCTATTATTTTATGGTTGAGGGTTCTAATTGGGGTTGTAGACCACCCTCCTCCTTAAGCAAAATGTAAATATCCCATGGGACCAAACACATCCCTTTCTCACAAGCATACTTAGCCCACAAAAATGTCCTTCTAAATTTTTTAGTCTTCTAGAATCTAAACTAAGCCTTGCTAAGTAGCCAATATAGAACCCACTCTCATCTCTATACCCTATTAAGGAATCCAAATATAGTTAGATATCTCTTTTTTGAAGTTTCAACATATAGCTCATGATATCCTTCATGATAATACTACTTGTGTCTCTCATATTCCTAATCACCGTAGTATATTATTTTTATTTCAATTGAATTCATCCATGGTGTTTGAAACAAGAATTGTCTCTCCTTCCTAAGGTATGGGGGGGGATACAGAGCACATTCTCCATGTCATTTTGTAGTACCAATGGTCTATGTTTTGATAAGTTAAATAAATCAAAGTATTGGTTCAAATAATTGACTTTAAACTTCAAGAACTAAATCACACTTTGAATTCTTTTCCTCTTTGAAGTGGATTTGTAGTGAGTAGCAGCTAGTTTGCATGTTAATCATGATTGTATTGAGGCTTCCTTGGATGTAGCCTGTTTTTTTTTAACCTTGTTTAGTTTTGTCTTGGCATTCGTATGACTCGTCACTTAGGTCTTCTCCTTAGAAGTTTGTTCGAGATAAAACATTTATCCTCTAAAATTAAACTGTTGGAAATAGATGGGGAAGGAGGCCACTTTCAAAATTGAGGAAGGGATCAACAACTTGAACATCAATATGAAGTTTTATTTATTGTTGTTGAACTATTGGATGCGCTCTTGTACATTTCATTGAATATTTTCCAAAGTTGCAATCAACAGATGTGCAAATCATGTACAACCCTGCAGAGCTAAAATGTAGTCTTATTGACTTTATGAGGTCATCCCAATTCAAAATTGCATTCTGAATCCTGATCTTGCTCCCTACAAGTTTTAATTTTGCAATGTCATCTTTTTGAATCTCAAATGTGTTGTTGTGTTCTATCCAAGTCTCCATGTGAACGATTCTCAAAATTCTATCTTGTTCATGACTAGCAATCACAATGCCAAACCTTGAACTTGATGTCAACCTTGACACTAGATGAAAATGAGGAAGGTTGGATGTTGATCCAGTCCTTAAGAGAATTCATTATTCTGAACAATGTCTACATGGTTTCTGCTAGTCTTTTTTCCATATTCAGGTCTTTGTCAGAAAAGGTGTTTACTATTTATTAGTTTGTCAATTTATTGAAAATATAGGTGAATGATGAATGACTATAAAGGAGGATGACCAAGAGGAAATTTGCAAAGTATAATCCATCACACTAAAATAGATTTGTTGGGTCACTATAATTAGAGCACTGGTGACCCAACTTCTAGGAAGAAAAATGATTTTTTATAAATTTATAGCAGTGTACATAGAATTTGATCAACGATTTTTGCATTCCTTATAAAATTTTGTGTTTAATTTCTAGACATAATCCCTTAATAATACTACAAAATGTTCAAAACAGGAATTCAATGCGATATAGATTTTCATAGTTAGTTAAGGCACCTGTACGATGACCTAATCCTGGTTGGGTAACTTTTACCCAATTCATTTTCCTGTAAAAGAACCAGTATTTTCAGACCATATTATTTATAGATAGTATTGTATGGATGCCAATTTGTTAGTAGATAGACTTAGTTGGGGTTTTCATCACTATTTCTATGCCCTCTGTTGGCTCATCTCTACTTGATGATGTGAATAGATATATTTCTTTGAGAAACATGAAATTTATTATTAGCATGGATGGGGCCAGTACAGTTTCCTAATCAACTTTGGCACCATCTTCATATAACCTCTCATCCCATAGTACCTTTATTGGCTGATAACAGTTCAACAAATTATCAAATTCTATTTGAATTACATCTAGAACATGAATAACTTCAAGCCTAAGTCTCTTTAATTTTCCATTGTTTTTGCAGCCAATGTAGAACCTCAATGAGAGGCAACACAAATTAGTACCACAAGAAAGGTTAAAAACCATTATAGATTGTCCTTCAAACCAATTACAGACATCTAGCCACCCAACAAGAAGTAAATTATACCAGTATGATGGTGGCTCAGTGGAAAATATCTTTGTTTGTTTAATGTTGCCTGGGGTTTGCAGTCTTTGACTCTTTACAGAGGTTAGTTTCCATAGAATTACATAATGTATGACCATATTGAAACAGTACTCAAATTCCCTTATGGTTGAGGATACACATCACTGTTACAGAAGTATATGCATGAACCATATGCTAAACTTATCCTGAACTCTGAATGCAGAGACAGAAGAACGCCAGAGTCAAAGTGGGAAAATCATAAATAGGTAAAAAAAAAAAAAATTCATTATCAACATATCTTCCTTCAATTCTAACGTGTGAGAAAACTGGAAAAGAACTATGTTCAACATTAGACTAAAAAGAGACAAATTCATCGATGTTCCATATTCTTTTGATCTCAAACAAGAGCTCTCTATAAAATATCATTGTGATTTTGATAGGTTGTACTTTCTTTTGGGGAAGAAAGTGATAGAGAACTTGGTATTCCAAGAGAGGTATGTCCTTATGTATTAAATAATTTCATACTTCAATTTGGTGCTTTGGTTGCATGGCACCAGTTACTTCATTTCCCTTATTTCTATTTTTTATGGTTGAGCGTTCTAATTGGGGTTGCAAGCCACCTTCCTCCTTAATAAAAATGTAAACATCCCATCAAACCAAACACAACCCTTGCTCACCAACATACTTGGCCCACAAAAAATTCCTTCTGAATTTTTCAGTCTTCTAGAATCTAAACTAAGACTAGCTAAGCAGCCAATATAGAACCCACTCTGATCTCTATATCCTATTAATGCATCCAAATATAGTTAGATATCTCTTTTTTGAAGTTTCAACATATAGCTCATGATATCCTTCATGATAATAATACTTGTGTCTCTCATATTCCTAATAACCCTAGTGTATTATTTTTATTTCAATTGCATTCATCCATGGTGTTTGAAACAAGAATTGTCTCGCCTTCCTAAGGTATGGGGGAAAAAAAAATACAGAGCACACTCTCCATGTCATTTTGTAGTACCAATGGTCTTTGTTTTGATAAGTTAAATAAATCAAAGTATTGGTTCAAATCATTGACTTTATAATTCAAGAACTAAATCACACTTTGAATTATTTTCCTCTTTGCAGTCGATTTGTAGTGAGTAGAAGCTAGTTTTCATGTTAATCGTGATTATATTGAGGCTTCCTTGGATGTAGCTTGATTTTTTTTTTAACCTTGTTTAGTTTTGTCTTAGCATTCGTACGACTCATCACTTAGGTCTTCTCCTTAGAAGGTTGTTCTAGATAAAACATTTATCCTCTAAAATTTTACCTTTGGAAATAGATGGGGAAGGAGGCCACTTTCAAACTTGAGGAAGAGATCAACAACTTGAACATCAATATGAAGTTTTATTTATTGTTGTTGAACTCTTGGATGTGCTTATGTACATTTCATTGAAGCTTTTCCAAAGTTGCAACCGACTAATGTGCAAATCATGTACAACCATGCAGAGCTAAAATGTAGTCTTATTTACTTTATGAGGTCATCCCAATTCAAAATGGCATTCTGAATACTGATCTTGCTCACTACAAGGTTTAATTTGGCAATGTTATCTTTGAATCTCAAATGTGTTGTTGTATTCAAGCCAAGTCTCCATGTGAATGATTCTTGAACTTCTAGCCTATTCATGACTACCAATCACAATGCCAAACCTTAAACTTGATGTCAACCTTGACACTAGATGAAAATGAGGGAGGGTGGATGTTGACCCAGTCCTTAAGATAATTCATTATTCTGAACAATGTCTACATGGTTTGTGCTAGTCTGTTTTCCATATTCAGGTCTTTGTCAGAAAGGTGTTTACTATTTATTAGTTTGTCAATTTATCAAAAATATAGGTGAATGATGAATGACTATAAAGGAGGATGACCAAGAGGAAAGTTGCAAAGTATAATCTATCACACTAAAATAGAGTTGTTGGATCACTATACTTAGAGCACTAGTGACCCAACTTCTAGGAAGAAAAATGATTTTTTATTAATTTATAGTAGTGTACATAGAATTTGATCAACTATTTTGGCATTCCTTATAAAATTTTGTGTTTTATTTCTAGCCATAATCCCTTAATAATACTACAAAATGTTCAAAATGGGAATTCAATGCGATATAGATTTTCGTAGTCAGTTAAGGCACCTGTACGATGACGTAATCCTGGCTGGGTAGCTTTTACCCAATTCATTGTCCTGTATAAGAACCAGTATTGTCATATTTTATTATTTATAGATAGTATTGTATGAATGCCAATTTGTCAGTATCTTGGCTTAGTTGGGGTTTTCATCTCTATTTCTATGCCCTCTGTAGGCTCATATCTACTTGACGATGTGAATAGAGATATTTCTTTGAGAAACATGAAATTTATTATTAGCATGTATGGGGCCAGTACAATTGCCTAATCAACTTTGGCACCATCTTCATATAACCTCTCATCCCATATTACCTTTATTGGCTGATAATAGTTCAACAAATTATCATATTTTATTTGAGTTACATCTAGAACGTGAATAACTTCAAGCCTAAGGCTCTTTAATTTTCCATTGTTTCTATAGCCATTGTAGAACCTCAATGAGAGGAAACAAAAATTAGTGCCACAAGAAAGGTTAAAAACCATTATTGATTGTCCTTCAAACTAATTATAGACATCTAGCCAACCAACAAGCAGTAAATTATACCAGTACAATGGTGGCTAAGTGGAAAATATCTTCATTTGTTCAAGGTTCCCTAGGGTTTGCGGTCTTTGACTCTTTACAGAGGTTAGTTTCCATATAATTCAATATTGTATGACCATATTTAAACACTACTCAAATTCCCTTATGGTTGAGGATACACATCACTGTTACAGAAGTAAATGCATGAACCATATGCCAAATTTATCCCGAACTCTAAATGCAGAGACATAAGAAAGCCAGAGTCAAAGTGGGGAAAATCATAAATAGGTAAAAAAAAAAAAAAAAATCCATTATCAACATATTTGCCTTCAATTCTAATGTGTGAGAAACCTGGCAAAGAACTATGTTTAACATTAGACTTAAAAGAGACAGAGTCATCGATGTTCCATATTCTTTTGATCTCAAACAAGAGCTCTCTATAAAATATCATTGTGATTTTGAGAGGTTGTACTTTCTTATGGGGTAGAAAGTGATAGAGAACTTGGTATTCCAAGAGAGGTATGTCCTTATGTATTAAATCATTTCATACTTCAATTTGGTGTTTTGGTTGCATGGCACCAATTACTTCATTTCCCTTATTTCTATTGTTTTATGGTTGAGCGTTCTAATTGGGGTTGTAGACCACCCTCCTCCTTAAGCAAAATGTAAATATCCCATGGGACCAAACACATCCCTTTCTCACAAGCATACTTAGCCCAAAAAAATGTCCTTCTAAATTTTTTAGTCTTCTAGAATCTAAACTAAGCCTTGCTAAGTAGCCAATATAGAACCCACTCTCATCTCTATACCCTATTAAGGAATCCAAATATAGTTAGATATCTCTTTTTTGAAGTTTCAACATATAGCTCATGATATCCTTCATGATAATAATACTTGTGTCTCTCATATTCCTAATAACCCTAGTATATTATTTTTATTTCAATTGAATTCATCCATGGTGTTTGAAACAAGAATTGTCTCTCCTTCCTAAGGTATGGGGGGGGATACAGAGCACATTCTCCATGTCATTTTGTAGTACCAATGGTCTATGTTTTGATAAGTTAAATAAATCAAAGTATTGGTTCAAATCATTGACTTTAAACTTCAAGAACTAAATCACACTTTGAATTCTTTTCCTCTTTGAAGTGGATTTGTAGTGAGTAGAAGCTAGTTTGCATGTTAATCATGATTGTATTGAGGCTTCCTTGGATGTAGCCTGGTTTTTTTTTAACCTTGTTTTGTTTTGTCTTGGCATTCGTATGACTCGTCACTTAGGTCTTCTCCTTAGAAGTTTGTTCTAGTTAAAACATTTATCCTCTAAAGTTTTACCTTTGGAAATAAATTGGGAATAGGTCACTTTCAAACTTGAGGAAGAGATCAACAACTTGAACATCAATATGAAGTTTTATTTATTGTTGTTGAACTCTTGGATGTGTTAATGTACATTTCATTGAAGCTTTTCCAAAGTTGCAACCGACTGATGTGCAAATCATGTACAACCATGAAGAGCTAAAATGTAGTCTTATTGACTTTATGAGGTCATCACAATTCAGAATTTCATTCTGAATCCTAATCTTTCTCCCTACAAGGTTTAATTTGGAAATGTCATCTCTCTGAATCTCAAATCTATTGTTTTATTCAAGCCAAGTCTCCATGTGAATGATTCCTGAACTTCTAGCCTGTTCATGACTAACAATCACAATGCCAAACCTTGAACTTGATGTTGACCTTGACACTAGATGAAAATGAAAGAGGGTGGATGTTGATCCCGTCCTTAAGAGAATTCATTATTCTAAACAAAGTCTACATGGTTTCTGCTAGTATTTTTTCCATATTCAGGTCTTTGTCAGAAATGTTTTATTAGTTTGTCAATTTATTGAAAATCTAGGTGAATGATGAATGACTATAAAGGAGGATGACCAAGAGGAAAGTTGCAAAGTATAATCCATCACACTAAAATAGAGTTGTTGGGTCACTATAATTAGAGCACCAGTGACCCAACTTCTAGGAAGAAAAATGATTTTTTATTAATTTATAGTAGTGTACATAGAATTTGATCAATGATTTTGGCATTCCTTATAAAATTTTGTGTTCAATTTCTAGCCATAATCCCTTAATAATACTACAAAATGTTCAGAATGAGAATTCAATGTGATATAGATTTTCATAGTCAGTTAAGGCACCTGTACGATGACCTAATCCTAGTTGGGTAACTTTTATCCAATTCATTTTCCTGTATAAGAACCAGTATTGTCAGACCATATTATTTATAGATAGTATTTTATGGATGCCAATTTGTCAGGATCTTGGCTTAGACTCATCTCTACTTGATGATGTGAATAGAAATATTTATTTGAGAAACAAGAAACTTATTATTAGCATGTATTTGGCAAGTAAAGTTTCCTAATCAACTTTAGCTCCATCTTCATATAACCTCTCATCCCACAGTACCTTTATTGGTTGATAACACTTCAACAAATTATCAGATTCTATTTGAATTACATCTAGAACATTAATAACTTCAAACCTAATGCTCTTTAATTTTTCATTGTTTCTATAGCCAATGTAGAACCTCAATGAGAGGCAACACAAATTAGTACCACGGGAAAGGTTGAAAACCATTATAGATTGTCCTTTAAAGCAAATACAGACATCTACGCAGCCAACAAGCAGTAAATTATACTAGTACGAAGCTGAATTTCATCCACAATAATTTTTCAGTCCAAGAATATAGAGTTTAAGGTAAAAATAACCTTAGGTATCCATACCCTAAAGTTAATGTATGCAAGTTAAGCGATTGTATCAAAACTCAAATCTGTGCAACACAAACGTAAGCCATTGTGTTGGAATAAATGGATAGGTGGACAACCACATAAACCTAATAATATGAACTTGCAAGGTCAATCTTGATTTGTTACCATGCATCGATGTGCATGAACTGCTAAAACTGGTGTTAGAAATGATAGTAGCTTTTAGATCTCATCTTGAAGTTGATTCCATTGATCTGATTGCATTTAGATCATGTCAAGGGATGAGATTTCCATTTAAGATGATGTTAAGAACCCAATATTGGTTAAGAATTTCTACATCCACACACATTTAATGGCTCCCTTTTTTTTCCTATTTCTTCATTAACCCAAGTTGGTGATCCCTCTCTCCCCTCACTCTAAGTACCGACAATGATGGTCACTCTATGCACATTTGGTAGTCATTTTTTAATCCCATTTCTTCATCAACACAAGTTAGTGATCTCCCTCTCCTCACTCTGGGTACTGAATGCTGAGTCTCTCCTCATGCATTAATTGACTAACTGACATGAGCGGATAAAATATTTGAAGTTTTATTGGGAATGTGGCTTTTCAATAAGAACCCTAGGAATGTCAATGATCTCAATAATAACCTGTACTATAGGAATGTTGTTCATCTTTATTCGGCCTCAGATGTTAGAAGAAATGGATCTCGCAGACCATGGCATAGCTACATCATCATTTTCTTTCTAGTGCATGGATCCATCCCTTTTTTGCATCTCTCTCCTAATGTAGTTTCCCACTCTCATAGACTAGGGTTTTCAGGCTTTAGCATAGATCCATATTCTACTTTCTGTATCTTGCTTTTTATCGGAGACGGTTTAGTGCTACAGCTTTGTATTGACATCATTGCAGTCAGCAGTCCCATTGACCTACTTTTGTTGTCATTTTTTGAACATTAATAAAATTATCTTATCTTATCTACAAAAGCACTGGACCTGTTGTGGGCCAGTAGTACATCTCACCTCATAACAGATCCCAGGTTAAGATGGATCTATGCTAGTTATTAACAATGTGCTTCTCAAATATTTACTTAGTGTTCATCCAAGAATTTGGAAACTACAATAACATATCTTAAATGACATTTAAAAGGAATAGAAAATCAGAAGATCAGCCAAAGCTCTTTCATATGCACAAATTAAAAACAGTTATTCGCACTATAAATATCACAATCAAACAATATTTGGCATTGCATCTCTCCAGCCTTATATGTTCCACACTGCCAACATAGCGCCTAAAACACAGCCATAAATAAATCCTTTAAAACCCTCTCATAAAAAAGGATATGCTCAATAAGTTTTCCCCCTTGATGAACCTTCCATAAATGGAAATTTCATAGTTAGAGACCAATTAAGGTAGCTGCACTCTTCAATATGTTCAATAGATATCATACACAAATAATTAAAGAGCTCTTTCTTATCAGTTATTGTCCTACAAAGTGTTGATGTATTTGTAAATTCAGAAGATATTCACTTGTATATTACATTTGTACTTTATTGTATCCCTAACAGAGATGTATTATTCCTCTGATTGGAAGTGTCGTCATTTGTATTTGCAAGTGTCGCAAGTTACATTGTAAGTGTCGTAACTTATATTTGATGGGTTATTATACCACCTGTGTGAGGTTGGCCTTGTATGTGTCATGTGGATGGGTTATTAGGCTTCCTTAGGAAGTCAGCCCAGTTAGGGTTAAAGGTAGGTCAAGTGTAGAGAGTGTGTGTCTCTCATTCTATTCATTCACTCACTCATCCAACTCCCATAGTTGAGAGAGAGGAGTGTGCACAAGTTTAGGAGGAGTAGCTGCTGGAGACATCTATCTTTTCGGGATTGATCCTCGTGATCTTTGTATTGGGGCTTATTCTATCTCTGAGGAAGTTGCGGGGTTTTTTACCCTCTTGGTTTTCCCCAGTGAAATGCTTTGTGTCCATTGTCTCTTGTGATTGTTATGCTGTGCTTTTTATTCTCTTCATGATCCTAGATAATATTGAATAAAATTATCGAAAATTTAACATGGTATCAGAGTGGTACTAAGAAGAAGACACTATGCAGCTGCGAAAGCTAGGGCTTCTTAATTTTTGGGTTTCTCTCCACAGTTCATCAAAGGCAGGAGGCTAGACTGACTCTCCTGGCAAGGGTGCATCTTTATATCGAGACAAAGTTCAATTATGAGCATTTTCAATTTTTGGCCTATCACTTCTGCGGGAAATTAGGGTTTTGGAGAAAGTTGGAATTTTTGGAATCTGAGATCATGGCTGGATGCTCCTTAGAAAAATCGAAACTTAGAGACCAAGATTGAACTTTTTGGTTGGGCATAACCCCGGTCTCTATCAAACCCTAGTTCAGGATTTTGATTAGAAAAGCGAGAAATTAGGGTTTCTGCAAAAGTTGGAATTTTTTGAATCTGAGACCACGACTGGATGCTCCTCAGAAAAATCGAAGTTTAGAGACCAAGATTGAACTTTTTGACTGAGAAGAACCTCGGGAACCATCAAACCCTAGTTCAGGATTTTGACAGGAAAACTATAAACTACAGATCCAAAGTTTCAAAGTCAATTTTGAGGGGTCAAATTTTGGAGATTTAAAAATTGAAGTATACCAACTTGATCATCTCAGCAAGGCACATCTTTCCATCCAATCAGAAGTTTGAATTTTTAGGGTTTCTCTTGCAAACCCTAATCCAGCTCTAGATCCAGTTTCAGCAAATCAAGTTGTAAGACCTAAATTTTTTATTTCCATTTGAGTTTGTCATTAATATATCTCACCACACTAAGCTTTAGGATAAGCTTGAAGGGGCTAATAACTTCCGATCATGGAAGTATAGGATTGGGTTAATCCTAGAAGAGAATTAATTGGATACCTACAAAAGTGAAGAGGTTCCAATTCCAGAGGGAGATGAGGCTGAGGCCTTACACAAGAATAACTTGGTTAAGGCCAAGAGAATCATTGTTGATTATATCAAAGACCATCTCATACCCCATGTGTCTTCCCTAAATACACCTAAGGAGATGTTTGACTCCTTCACCAAGTTGTTTGAAGGAAAGAATATAAATCGGAAGATGACTTTGCAGAACGAATTGAAAGGGGTAAAGATCCAGAATGGAGAGACCATCCAATCCTACTTTACTAAGGTCTCTCAAATCAAATAACAACTTGAAGCTGTGGATGAAGTAGTGGAGAATGGAGAAATTGTCATGACCACATTGAATGGCCTACCTAGGTCATGGGACTCCTTCATCTAAGGTATTTGTGCAAGAAAGAAATTGATCTCTTTCAGTAGACTGTGGGAGGAATTTTCACAAGAAGAAGCTAGGCTTGTGGCCTGAGAAGAAAAGATGGGAAATGAAGATCAAGCTCTCACAGCACACACCAAGAAAAGTAAGTTCAAGAGGGAGCAATCTTATCACAAGAGATCTTTGCACCAACATCAAAGAGAGAAGAAATATATGAGATGTTTCACTTGTAATGAGAAAGGACACTTTTCCTCAAAATGTCCTAAGAACAGAAAGAGCTCCAACAACAACAACAACAATAAGAGCATCAAGAAGAGATATCATGCTCATGCTATTGAGGATTATGAACCTCCCAGGAAGAAGACTAAGGTAGAAAGTGAAGACTCTTCAAGTGACGAAGAGTATGTTATAGTCTATGCTCTGACAGGTACTGGAGTAAGTTATAGTCTATGCTCTCACAGGTACTGTTACACGTGGGTGTAATGATTGGCTTATTGATAGTGGGGCTTCCAAACATATGACAAGATTTAAATAATATCTTATGGACCTATCTGAACATGAGTCACCTCATAAGGTGAAACATGGGGATGACTATCAATACCCTATAAAAGGAAGTGGTGAAGCCTCCTACAAGTTAGACTCTGGGAAGTATTTAAAAATGAAAGATGTTCTATATGTACCTGGACTCAATAAGAATATTCTCTCCATATCATCTTTGGATGCAAAGGGGATGAGAGTAGCATTTGTGGATGGCCAAGCTCTTATGTGGCTAAAAGGTAAGACCATAGATGATGCAGTAGTGATTAGAGAGAAAGAGGGAGGATTGTATAAATTGAAGGGATAACCTAAACAAGCCATGGTACATGAATCCATGGATCCAAGTGAACTTTGTCATAGAAAACTTGCACATGTGCACTATGTGAAAATCCTCACAGCAGATCTAAGAGATGATGTATACCTCACACAAAATAATTTAGGAATAAGATTAAGAGTGGTGTTGGCCAGAAGAACTGTCTTAAGCCAACTAGAGAAAAACAGTCCACACACTCAACTTAGTATAGTTTTGTATGTGTTTGGAATAACTATTTCTCACAGGATTTAAGGCTGCTGCCTATGTTTTGTGCTCTCAAAGATAGAGAGTCTCCTAAAGTGAGCAAATCTCAAAAAAATGAACGGTTAACAACTATCAAAAATCCTAAAACTACTTATGTTCTAATCCTAAAGACTATTTAGAAACCAAAATTAGTGATTACTAGTATTATTCTATGATAAACTAAATTATGCTAATCTATCTAAAGTCACCATTCCTATCCCGGCCAAGAGCAAAGACTTGTTATTTGACTAAAAATATGAAGTAAGACAATATTCACTAGTTACCATTTACTGATAAACATACTAAACAATAAAAGTGAATCTAAATTATTTTATAATAGATAGAAAAAGAACTATTATAAAATAATCTATATATAAAAACTTCAAACCAAAAGCCAAAATTTACTAACAGGATTATGTCATTCTGAAAACATGACAGATATAATTAAACTAACTTACAATTAGAACAAGATCACTCTGCAAACAAGATAATTACAAAATTTGATTAACCATTATTGAAATCATGGAAAAAGTTCATCAACATCAATGAGTAAGCAAATCAATTAATGATTCAGATAACATTAGCATTCGAATTTCTACTGAAAACATTTCACATAGAATATAAAGACATTTATATATGAAAAGCAAACAAGATAACAAAAAGAGAGATGAATCACACAGTATTGATAATCACACAGTATTGATTATCCAAAACTTAGCTAAGGTTTCGGTATCGTGGCACATTTGACAGTCATTAGAAGAAGTTCATGAGACAATCTATGTAAATAGAATAAAAAAGTATTGCTGTATAATAAAAGATCCCCAATCTCTTAGAAATCGAACCAATAGGAGAAAATAATAAAACTTCTGGAAAAAAGTTCCCTTCAACCTTTACAAATGCTCTCCATGGCAGTGTCTCCTCCACTCTGCAAATAGAAATTTTACAAAATAGAACCAGAACAATGAAAACAAGGTTTCACTTATTCTGACGAGACCCCCCAAGCAGAGAAACATACAAAAAATCTAAAAGAAACTAGTTTCGTCCAGCTTTCTGGAACGTTCCCCTCCCCCCTATGCAGTCGAAACTCAGTCCTTTATATAGGCAATGGAATACAATGAAAATATGGTAATCAATAGCAACTGTGCCCTGGCGAGAAAATGGCCGATAAATAATATAATCAAACAGATCCTTCCATTGGTCCCGTTGGCATCTTCTGCTTGTAAAGCTTCAAATAATTTATTGATTGCGGTGTATATCTTTCGGGATTTGAGAGTGCATCCTCATAAAACTATATCTTCGCATGAACCAATAGTCTTCTAACCGAACAGACTGGTGAAATTAATCCCAGTAATTTCACTTTTGTACCGGCGTTGCATTCAATGTTTGGAGCATGTTAACCTCACAAAACGAAGTCCCTACAAGACAATAAAAAATAAATTAATCATATTTAAATTCTCATCAAACATGCACAACAAATATACATATGAAACAACCAAAAGAAAGATACAGCGCGAGCTTTGTCAACATGATGATAACCATATCAATATTCTGAAGGATAAAGTAAAAGATAAGAATTTTCCCTTTTGTTTTACTTCATGAATTCACCATATGTTCTCCGTTCTTGGGCGTAAACAATATTGTATCTCTGAAATTTCATTGCCTTAATCGACGCAACTGGTGATCCATGTCCTGTCCTCAACAAACTTTTAATGTGGCAGCAAATGGAACAACCACATTAATTTATTTAGCATAAATTGGCTATAGATGGCGCGCTATCTTCCACGATATCTTCTCTTTATAGGTGTGATCCAATGAGAGTAATCCCTCAATAATTATGTAGAATATTCTTTTAAGGAAAATGGAGAGATCTCTATCTTGTAGCAGACTTTCTGGCAGCGTGAGTATATCGTGGCTTTTATTGAAATTGTTCAGTTGGTTTCTTTTGCAATGTTGGCAAGTTCTCCTTCAGCGATTTGACATAGATCATTCTGGCAGTTAGACAATGAATTCATAATCTTCCTTCATAGAGACACGTTTTCCATTAGAACTGGGATCCTTTCAATTCAGTTAATTTCCTAGTAAAAAATAAAGGTCAATGCTAGCTGTCCCTTTCTTGGATTACAATCCCTTTCTTGGTGGCAGCGATGAAGTCGTTGTAACAATATTTTAAGGACCATTTTATGTTTACACGTTGCCAATTCGGTGCTCTTGTCTATTGAATTGATAACTTTGAGCCTTAAGTCAAACCCAAAATATTATAACCTGCAAATGTCATAACGCAAAGTTCCTTCTCATACACACAGTTTACCAAACGAATACGTCGAATTCATTATCATTAATGTCTGCAATCAGAAATTCAGAATATATATTAGTGATCTTTATATCGGTACCATCTGAGCATCTAAAGTATTTTTTTTGTTTACGACGATTACATATCATTCGTGTTCTTCTCTTACGAGCTACCATTCCAATCCTTATAATATGGCAACCGTACCCATATGCAGTCCCACATAAATATTTTGATGAATTCAATGAGAAAGCGTTCCTTTTAATAGGAACATAGCATAAAGAGCTCAAGTAAATAATAACCTACACTTTGCAGTGCGTGGAAGTTATCATCAAGTAATTGATTCGGTGGTCAAGTATGGCTATGCTTCTGACTTAAGAAATAGATTCACATTAATTTGCATGTCACATCTTGTTGTGAAAACAATCAGAAAATACAAGCATTGCATGCAAACCAATGATATCATTATAAAAACAAGAATTCGACAGCATAAAAGAATATTTAAATAATAGTGCTTTGAATTCCTAAGATACAACCTCACCAAAACTTAACACTCTATCCCATTGATGTGTTTTTAAACTTAATAATAATAAGCTGGTTATGAGTTCGTATCATAATAAAAGAACTTTGTCATAAATCAAAATGTTGGAATATGATCCAAAATAATGAACAAAGCTTATTAAAGTTTTGAACAAATTCACTTTTCAACTTGGAATTATGTTAAGAATGAAAAAGGTTTAGGCTTATAATATACTCTTGGATAATCAATTTTTGTATGTGATGATAAAGCTTTCCTATATTCAATATAATAATTTTTGCTTTCCATCCTTTAGTTGCAGCTATGTGATTAACTATTAATAGGAATTTCATAAAGCATAATCTTCAAACCTAGTAATAAGGTCTTAAAGTGGTAAAAATAAAAGGTTTGAAAGTAACCATTAAAAAAATTAATCTCTTAAAACTTTACTTAATAAACTTTTAGGATTGAGCATATCTCTAGGTGGACTTTACAAAAAAAAAAATGATTTAATTTTCTAAGACAATTATAAGAGACCCCTTTTTTTATATAAAGTACGTATAATAATGAACTAAAGTCACTTCACATATTAGTCATAAAAAATTATATGATTTGTGAGAATTAATGTTTTCTATCAAAATGAGACTCATTGACATGCTTTTAAAAGATGTAACAATTATGCATCATGAACGAAAAATCAACTTGTTGAAATATGAATTTGATCCAATCAAGTCAACATAAGCATGTGATTGACTTAAATGGGATAAAATTAGGATATTCAAGCATGATTGAGAAATCAGAAAGCCAAAAGAATCAAACGACAAAAATCACCAAAACATCGTGAGATGAAAACCAAGCCCAAAGAACAAGCAACGCAAAGAATGTGGATCCAAGAAAAGAAGCCATGGAATCACATGTCAAACCAAGCAAGATAAAATGAAGAAAACCTTAAAGTTAAGTATTTACAAAATTTACACGAGGGCCACTTTATTTGCAAAATCAAGGGGAGTTGTTGGGGTGCCAACAAATGGCGACATGCTGGGCGAAGCAGTTATCTCTGCCTTGAAAAGATAGTGTTGTACATGTATAAGGAGATAAAAGATAAGGCTTTTAACAAGAAGAAATCTTTCTCTAAAACATGTGTACCACATTAAGAAGTCAACCTTTTAAAGATTTACCTAGCTGTAATTGATATTTTAATAATGCCCTTCTAACTATCATTTGGAATGCAAAGATAAGTACTAATTAACAAAATATGTTCTTCATTGAAACACGCTCTAAATGAACAATTTGTGATGACAAGAAGATCTTATATTAATGTTTTGCCTCCAATACCACAGGCATGGCCCTGCTGCCAGCAAGCATCTATAGCCTCGACAGGTTTACCTTTTAACCCAATAAGCTGCTTTTATCCCATACACTAGTTAAATATGCAAAGCTTATCAATCCTTGTTAAAAGATTTGCATTTATAGAAAGAAGCTGGAAACCACTATCATGACTTGGTGATCAGATTGTGACAGTGTCATTCACATCAACTTATAGATAATGAGCGGGTTGGCTCGTGATGAGACCCCCCATCTTGCAACAATTTTTATGGCTACAAGCCAGTATCCTGGCTTGGTGACCAGATATTGATAAAGTCATTCCATAAGAAGGTATGATCATGAAAAGGTCGGCTTGTAATAAGACCTCCTTTTTTCCAACTCACTCCTAGAGATGTTAAAGAAAAGGATTGGGCTATGCTTAAAGTTAATCTCATAAGAGATTACTTAATGGATGGGGAAGCGACTATACTCCTTAAGAGAGCGGGATGGCGTTAAGAGGTTTGAGATGATAACAGTGCAAGCCTCACTGATTTGCTCCTAAAGAAGTATCCAATTAGAACATAATGCATAAATTAGTTATAATAGGTTTGCGTATTAATTTGTGATAATTAGAAAGATAATCAATGTAGCTAGGTTTATGTATGAAGGTACAACTTGGAAAGTGTTCCACCACGGGAAAATGGATAGCCTCTTCTTGAAAAACACCTTGTAAATATTCCTTCACATACAAGACTTCAAAAGATGTAGGCTTATAATGACAAACTTGCCCCGGAGTATCATTAATTAAAGATCAACAATCCCCTATCAATTAATTTTAGAAAAGGTTGATAAATAAAACATGATTGAAAATAAAGAATTGTAGAATCGATTGGAATCGTTTTTTCAATAATTAAGATTTCAACCTTTCACCCCATTATCAAACTAAGAAATCCAAGCCTAATCAAACAAACCAAACTAAATATAAAATCAAAAAGAAAACCGAACTCTATTTACAACGAGAAAACCAAGATGAAAAAGACGAATGCTAAACTGTGCAGTTTATAGTGATAATTTACAACATGAGTGGGCTATGTTCATAAAGTTCTTTATGTCAAAAGAGATTAAAAATTATGAATGCATTCTTTATAATTTACTCCCCTAAAAATTTGTGTTTGCTTTAAAACTACACATTCCCATATGTAAGCGTTTTGTCATTAAGTCTTAATAGTTATTGATGGCAAATAAGACTAAGACGATGTGACTAACATATATGAAAGCATGAGTAAAATAATAAAACAATTGGAAGGGGAGTAGAGTAGTGTGAACTTCCCTGAACAGTAGCTTGTCCTTTTGTACTCATCCTGAAATCATGATATTGCTTAAATAACTGCACATTATTCAACAGAAGTAATCTATCTGCAAAAAGAAAAACAAAATGAAATTAAACTAAATATAAACCTACTCCTACACTACATATGTACAATAAAAAAAATTAAGTGAAATTAAACAACCAATGAAGCCATCGAAGCATTTTCATTCTTGTAAAAAAAACATCACTTTCAATTAGTAAAAGAAAATGATATGTTAATAATAGAAAATCAGATGCATCATGATTACCACTAAAACCTTTACTTATATATACATAAATTAAAGCCTTACCATTGAATGGAAACATCTTGAGGTAAGAAGCCTCAAGCCCATCTACAACTCTATCATGAAAAATATAAACATGAGGATTAATAGATGAGTGATCAAAGTGAACAAAGTTGTGTGATTGAGAAATTGTACAAGATGAATGGGGATCTTTAGTAATCATTGGTTGAAACTGAAATAAGTGACTAGAATCAAATGAGGTATCATCCCATATTGTGTTAGACGTGTCTTCATCAAATGAATGGGAATCATGATTGGTTTGAATGAAAAATTCAGTTTCAACTAACTCATTGTTTAAACAAGGAGATCCTTCATTAATTGCGAGAGGTGATGAATCAATAAAAGGTGTTTCTAAAAGTATATGACTCTCATCATTGCATTTACCAAAAGATTCATAAGAATAGAGTTTTTTCTCTCCATCCCCAAAATAGAATTTATCATCTAAAAACCCATGAGAATTTTGCGCATCAGGATCAAATTCTATTAGATGTGAAAGATTATGTGAAAGTATCTGTTGATAACGAATTTTCTTTGAAATAAAATTTTTCTTCTATTTGAGTATTTGCATTTGATTTTAAATGTTCATTAATTTCTTCTCCTAAAATCAGATCAATACCCTTTACTGAAAAATATGAACATGACGAATTATCTTGTTCATTGCAAATAGGTAACGGTATAAATGAAACACAAGACCCATCAGAAAAATGAGATTCGGGAATGGAATCCCTTAAAATAATATCTTGGTCTTGCTTAATTAATGTAGGAGAAGCTTTTTCAATATAGATTTCAGATTTAGTCTCTTTCTCTTCTAAAAGAGTCATAAGATCATGATGTGAATGACAACTTTCTTCGTTTAGTCTTTGAGTTTTGTTCTTATTAAGAGAAGATAAAGATGAATTACCCTTCTCAAAAGGGATATTACCATTTTCTAATACATTATATTCCTTATGATTAAGTGAGGTGAAAAAAATTGGACAATATCGCTGATCTATAACTTCTGAACTTTGATTAGAATCAATCAAAATATCCTTATATGAAGAAAATTGACTTTTATCTGATTGCTTTAATAGATGGCGCAGCAAATGGAACAACCACACTCATTTATTTAGCATAAATTGGCCGTAGATGGCGCACTATCTTCCACGATATCTTCTCATTACAGGTCTGATCCAATGAGAGTAATCCCTCAATAATTATGTAGAATATTCTTTTAAGGAAAATGGAGAGATCTCTATCTTGTAGCAGACTTTCTGGTAGCGTGAGTATATCGTGGCTTTTATTGAAATTGTTGAGATGGTTTCTTTTGCAATGGTGGCAAGTTCTCCTTCAGTGATTTGACGCAGATCATTCTGGCAGTTAGACAATGAATTCATAATCTTCCTTCATAGAGACACGTTTTCCATTAGAACTGGGATCCTTTCAATTCAGTTAATTTCCTGGTAAAAAATAAAGGTCAATGTTAGCTGTCTGATTGGATTACAATCCCTTTCTTGGTGGCAGCGATGAAGTCGTTGTAACAATATTTTAATGACCATTTTATGTTTACACGTTGCCAATTCGGTGCTCTTGTCTATTGAATTGATAACTTTGAGCCTTATGTCAAACCCAAAATATTATAACCTGCAAATGTCATAACGCAAAGTTCCTTCTCATACACACAGTTTACCAAACGAATACGTCGAATTCATTATCATTAATCTCTGCAATCAGAAATTCAGAATATATTAGTGATCTTTATATCAGTAACATCTGAGCATCTAAAGTATTTTTTTTGTTTACGACGATTACGTATCATTCGTGTTCTTCTCTTATGAGATACCATTCCAATCCTTATAATATGGCAACCGTACCCATATGCAGTCCCACATAAATATTTTGATGAATTCATTGAGAAAGCGTTCCTTTTAATAGGAACATAGCATAAAGAGCTCAAGTAAATAATAACCTACACTTTGCAGTGCGTGGAAGTTATCATCAAGTAATTGATTTGGTGGTCAAGTATGGCTATGTTTCTGACTTAAGAAATAGATTCACATTAATTTGCATGTCACATTTTGTTCTGAAAACAATCAGAAAATACAAGCATTGCATGCAAACCAATGATATCATTATAAAAACAAGAATTCGACGGCATAAAAGATCATTTAAATAATAGTGCTTTGAATTCTTAAGATACAACCTCACCAAAACTTAACACTCTATCCCATTTATGTGTTTCTAAACTTAATAATAATAAGCTGGTTATGAGTTCGTATCATAATAAAAGAACTTGGTCATAAATCAAATATGTTGGAATATGATCCAAAATAATGGACAAAGCTTATTAAAGTTTTGAACAAACTCACTTTTCAACTTGGAATTATGTTAAGAATGAAAAAGGTTTAGGCTTATAATAGACTCTTGGATAATCAATTTTTGCATGTGATGATAAAGCTTTCCCATATTCAATATAATAATTTTTGTAATAATTTTTGCGTTCCATCCTTTAGCTACAGCCATGTGATTAACCATTAATAGGAATGTGATTAACCATTAATAGGAATTTCATAAAGCATAATCTTCAAACCTAATAATAACGTTTTAAAGTGGTAAAAATAAAAGGTTTGAAAGTTACCATTAAAAAAATTAATCTCTTAAAAGTTTACGTAATAAACTTTTAGGATTGAGCATATCTCTGGGTGGACTTTACAAAAAAAAAATGATTTAATTTTTTAAGACAATTATAAGAGACTTTTTTTTTTATAAAGTATATATAATAATGAAATAAAGTCACTTCATATATTAGTCATAAAAAATTATATGATTTGTGAGAATCAATGTTTTCCATCAAAATGAGATTCATTGAAATGCTTTTAAAAGATGTAACAATTATGCATTAGGAATGAAAAATCAACTTGTTGAAATATGAATTTGATCCAATCAAGTCAACAGAAGCATGTGATTGACTTAAATGGGATAAAATTAGGATATTCAAGCGTGATTGAGAAATCAAAAGCCAAAAGAATCAAACGACAAATATCACTAAAACATCGTGAGATGAAAACCAAGCCCAAAGAACAAGCAACGCAAAGAATGTGGATCCAAGAAAAGAAGCGATGGAATCACCTGTCAAACCAAGCAAGATAAAATGAAGAAAACCTTAAAGCTAAGTATTTAGAAAATTTACACGGGGGTCACTTTATTTGGAAAATCAAGGGGTGTTGTTGGGGTGGCAACAAGTGGTCAATGTAGTAAGATGAGCAATAGAATAATAATACAGTAGAACTCGGATAGAAGCAAAAATACTTCACACGCACTAATTAATTAATCACAATATGGACAAATAAGTAGTACAATGCATGAGGATTCGAATGCCAAGGTGGCAATTCAAATTAGCCTTCATGGAGTGATCAAAGGATCACTAGAGTGTCATCAGAACACAACTAAAAGTCTATGTCATCATCAATGCTCAAGTAACTGTCAAACATCAGTCAAACTGAGTCTCACTGAGTGTGGTAGGTGTAACTGAGTGTAACTGGAACTAACTAAATGAAGGAGGCTCAGTGGAGGGCGCATGAGGAGCTAACTGAAGTCAGAATCAATAGTCTAGTCACACTGGAGGTCCATTAGAGTGGTAAGGTTTGTTAAGAGTGAGTCAACCCTAAAATCAAGGAGCGAACTCAGTTAACTGAAGACAACTAGATTGGTTGGTGAAGAAGGTCGCCTTTGTCAAGTAGATGGTGATATGTGGGCGCATCACTTGCTAGGAGGGCTCAATCTGAGTGTAAATAAGCTCCTAAGTGCTGGAACACTAGGGACTAGGTGTTGGAGGTATCAGCCTAATGACTGGGCAACATGCAGATGCATGCAATGCTTGCAGAATGCATGCAAGACTGAAAATGCAAGGGATGAAAATGCTGGTAGGACTAGGATGGAGTATAGGAATATCCTAACACCCCCCCTTAATCCATCTCGGGCCTTGGTAACTAAGACCAAAGGTCACCCAATATAATGAATAATAATAACAGTCAATAAATCAAAAAAAATGGGGAAAACCTCATGGAAAAAATACCCCCCCTCAAAATAGACTTTAAGGCACACACAAAAATAAATGCTCCAAACTCAAGAAGGTGTGATGCTTGGTCATATGTCTGGAGGTATCTTCTTCTTGGGAAGAAGTGGATCATGCTCAAAAGGAATGTGCTTATACTTGCTCTTTAGATCGAATGTGATGAGAACAAATCCAAAAGTATGAGGATGATCCTTAAACCTATGATTCAAATCAGCTGAGGTAGGATCAAATCTATGAATGTGCAAATAGTCTTTTGTCTTCTCCTTCGAACCATCATGGGTGAGATTATGCCAAAAAGAACCATCAAATAATAGTAAATGTTTTGAATCCAAATCAAATCCAAGACTTAAATAATGGTTTCTTAAGATCTCCTTTGAACCATTTGTGGTGAGATCTAAACCATTGAATGCATGAGAAATTATCCGAAGCGAATGGAAATTGCCATCAAATATCATTGTTTTCTTGGAATCCAAATTAGATCCAAGACTTGAATCATGGTTTCTTGAGATCTCCTTTGAACCATTAGAGGTGAGATCAAAACCAGTAAGTGCATGAGAAATTATCCAAAGCGAATGGAAATGGCCATTATCTTCAATAACCTTCCGAAAGCATAAAATAATGATCATATAGTAGTACATAAGAGGTGAGTGATCAAGGAGAGCGAATGCATTACCTCCAATGGCTGATTTTACCTCCGAAACATTCAATAGATCATGATGCAAACCAACAAACTCTGGTGCAAGAGAGGATTTAGGACCTTTTGCAATTTCTAGAGTGTGAGCTGGCACAGAATTCGAAATAGAAGAAATTTGGAGCATGACTGTAGAATCTGCAAGTTCTTCTTCTTTGTGGACAACTTCAATATGAGATATGTTTGATACTGGTTCATGACCTGTGAGATCATCAAGGAAATCGAATGCAATAGTGGGCTTGCTCTCAAAATGCATTGGACCAATCCCTTCATTCTGATTGCCAAATATTTCATCCAGGTGGGCCCATAGCTCTTTTGGATATTCAACATCAATGTATTTGTGTACCATGCATCGAGACATAGCAAAAATCATGGTTGCACGGACAGTGTCACCTTTATTTAACCAATCAATCTCTTCTTTAGAGGATTCAAACTCTCTTTCAAAACAATAATCAAAGAGACCACAGCTCTTTAAATATGCTATCATTTTTTGTTTCCATTCATCATAGTTGAATGGAGAAAGAAGAGGGATTTCTTCTTAATACATGGAAGTTGTAGAAAACCTACAAAAAAAATAGAAAATATCTGCAACTGCTACTACTGCAAAAATGCAGAAACTACTGCACTCAAAATCTTGATAATAACTTGCAAAAAACTCTCAGGAATGGAGATAATCAATACTCTCAACATGCTCTGATACCATGTGAAAATACTCACAGTAGATCTAAGAGATGATGTATACCTCACAAGAAAGAATTTTGGAATAATATTAAGAGTGGTCAATGCAGTAAGATGAGCAACAGAATAATAATATAGTAGAACTCGGATAGAAGCAGAAATAATTCACACACACTAATTAATTAATCACAATATGGACAAATAAGTAGTACAATGCATGAGGATTCGAATGCTAAGGTGGAAATTTTAATTAGCCTTCATGGGGTGATCAAAGGATCACTGGAGTGTCATCGGAGCACAACTAGAAGTCTATCTCATCATCAGTGGAGTCATCAATGCTCAAGTAACTGTCAACCATCAATCAAACTGAGTCTAACTGAGTGTGGTAGGTGTAACTGGAACTAACTGAATGAAGGAGGCTCAGTGGAGGGTGCATGAGGAGCTAACTGAAGTCAGAATGAGAATTCTAGTCACATTGGAGGTCCATTGGAGTGGTAAGGTTAGTTAAGAGTGAGTCAAGCCTAAAATCAAGGAGAGAACTCAGTTAACTGAAGACAACTGGAGTGGTCGGTGAAGAAGGGTGCCTTTGTCAAGTGGATGGTGAGATGTGGGAGCATCACTGGCTAGGAGGGCTCAATCTGAGTGGAAATAAGCTCCCGAGTGCTGGAAGACTAGGTACTAGGTGTTGGAGGTATCAACCTGATGACTGGGTAGCATGAGGATGCATGTAATGCATGCTGCATGCAAGAATGCATGCAAGGCTGAAAATGCAAAGGATGAAAATATTGGTAGGACTAGGATGGAGTATGGGAATATCTTAACACACTGTAGAGCACTACCAATTACAATCAAAGCAGTAGAAGGTCTTCCTGAAATCCAGTCAAAGAATGAAGGTGTTTGCAAAGAATACAAAGAAGCAATTCCCAAGTAGTGAAAGTAAGGAAAAAGGAATCTTGGAGATTCTCCACTCCGATGTATCCGGTTCAATGCCATCCAGTTCTCTGAGTGGAAAACTGATAAGAATATCAAGACCTTCAGATCCGACAATGGCGTAGAATTCACTTCAGCAGACATCAAGAAGTTATGCCATGATTCAGGGATTAAGAGGGAGTTGACCACTCCTTACAATCCACAACAAAATGGAGTTGCAGAAAGGAAGCAAAGATTGAGAGAGAGTCCACCCAACAAACAAACAAATATAAGTATTTGAATTTTCATTTCTTATATATCCGATTGTTTAAATAATATTGTTGAATGATGTATATACTTATGTTCCTAGACTTAGATTGAGTATTATGCATATTAGAATAATTGCATTAATGAACAGTATACTACTAATATTCATGTGATGGGTAAGTGGCCTATGGCACTATACAACATTCCATTGCTACTTATCTAGAATAAAACCTCTTTGCTGACATTTTGGGAGTAGAGCAAACTCTTAACAATGTTCGGGTAGAGATGGAAGGCATCTAGAAATTTACCGTATGAATACGGGATATGGATGAATGTTGTATTGAAGCATTGGCTAAGATAATTGCATGACTCTATGACCTATGCCTTTATGTGTAAGACTTTGTTCTGAAAATTATGAGAAGTTTCTAATCATGCAATTGAATTTGACTTGTAGGAAAGATCGTGTACAATCATCTACAAAAGAAGGACTACAAAATTTGTTCCAGCAATGAAGTTCAAGAAAACTATCTATTGAATATATTGAAGAATCCGAAGTTCCCAGGATCCGGGATGCAGTAATGGAAGAACTCCATGATCGAGGAATACCAGTCGATAATGAAGAATGATGTTTGGGATGTGGTCCCAAGACCAGAAGGGAAGTCTGTTGTGACTTCCAAGTGGATCTACAAGATCAAGCATGCTGCAGATGGCAGTATAGAGAAATACAAGGCAAGGTTTGTGGCTCGTGGATGGAAGATACACCAGATGGATCTCAAGCCAACTTTCTTGAATGGTGTAGTCGAAGAGGAAGTGTATGTAGAGCAGCCACTTAGTTTTAAGACCCATGACAAGGAGTCATATGTGTGCAAGTTAAAGAAAGCCTTGTATGGCTTGAAGCAAGCACCTAGGACATGGTACGACAAGATAGACAACGTCCTCTCCAGTTTGGGATTTGCCAAGAGTAAAGAAAATTTCAACCTTTACTAAAAGGTTGAGGACGGCAATCCAATGATACTCCTATTGTATGTGGATGACCTGTTTTTGATAGGTGAGGATAGGTTGATTGCTGACACGAAGAAGAAGCTTACTGCCGAGTTCGAGATGAAGGAATTGGGTATGATGCATTACTTTCTAGGTATGGAGGTGTGGCAGAGTGCAGATGGAATATTCCTTGGACAATGGAAGTATGCTGTAGATATCTTGAAGCTATTTGGGATGATGGACTGCAAGGCCATGGCCACACCTACGACATCGAACCTGAAGTTATTGAGTGATGCGTCATCAGAGTCGGTTGATGCCATGGTGTATCGTCAGATGATTGGGTCCTTGATGTACCTGACGAACACGAGACCATATATTTGCTTTGTGGTGAACACCTTGAGCCAGTTCCTGACGGATCCTAGACATGTTCACCTGATTGATGTAAAGCATATTTTGAGGTACCTGAAGGGTATGGTTGATTATGGGCTCAAGTATGATGCGAATCAAAATTTTAACTTGGAGGGTTATATTGATTCATATTGGGCAGGCAGTGTTGCAGATAGGAAGTGCACTTCGGGGTGCTGCTTCAGTATGAGATCAGGTGTGATCTCTTGTTTTAGCAGGAAGCAATCCCGCATAGCACTGAGTACAACTGAAGCAGAGTATGTCATAACTTGTTCAGCTAGTTTTGAGGCAGTATGGCTAAGGAAGCTACCATACTTTGACAACCAAATTTGTGTGAAGTTGTCTGAGAACCTGATGTTCCATGACAGGTCGAAGCACATTAGATCAAATATCACTATATCAGGGATATTGTGCAGAGAGGAGCAGTGAAGCTCTAGTATGTTGCGATGGATGAGCAGATTGCAGATGTGTTGACCAAACCACTAGCCAGAGTGAAGTTCAAGTACTTTAGAGAGAGGCTTGGTGTTCTTCAGATAGAAGATAGTTCGAGGAGGAAGTGATGGGACACATTTGCAGGAGCCATTCCAAGCATGGTGGTAGGAGGATCCGTACCATGGATGTGAATGTAAGAGCTGTGTGATGAGCATCAAGACGATTCTCTAGATGATGTGCATCAGGATAATGTACTATATGATGATGATCAGGATGATCATGTGATGATGATGTGCATCAGGATGATGTACTATATGATGATGATCAGGATGATCATGTGATGATGATGTGCATCAAAATGATGTACTATATGATGATGATCAGTATGATCATGAGCATCAGGATGATGCTCCGTGGGAGGATGATCAGGTTGATCATGAGTATCAGGATAATACTCCGTGGCCGTGGACAGGTTGTGCGATAAGTATATAATATTTCCCTGAGAGATTTGCAGATACTCTTGCGAGGTTTTTCCTTATGGCATATAATAGTTCCTTGGGAGATCTGGCAAACGCTCTTTCGAGGTTTTGCTTGGAAGGACATATAATATTTCCCTAGGAAATTTGCATATACTCTTGCGATCTTTTTCCTATGGAATATAATAGTTCTCTGGGAGATCTGGCAAATGCTCTTTCAAGGTTTTGTCCATGGCATATAATAGTTCCCTGGGAGATATGATAGGTTGAGCAGTAAGCTCGTAATCAGTCCTAGGATTCTCTTTCGAGGTTTTGCTAGACCACATGTAATCAGTCTTGAATATCCGATAGGTTGAGCAGTAAGCTCGTAATCAATGCTGGGATGCTCTTTAGAGATCTTGCATATCGCAAGACACTCTTTTAAGGTTTTGTGGAGGCCACATGTAATATTTCCCTGGGAGATCTGCTAGGTTGAGCAGTAAGCTCATAATCAGTCCTGGGATGCTCTTTCGAGGTTTTGTTGACGCACATAATCAACCCTAAGGATTCCACAGGATGGCTAGCTCATAGAGATGATGAAGACCTACAAGAGGCTAGGCCTACATCTAGCATGAAAAAGGGCTGGATCTGTAGAACTTCCTATGACGAGAAGAATTGAGAGATAGCCCAATGATCGAGATGAGGAGTACAGCAGCAGTGACGATGATGCTCCATGATCCAGTGACAATGATCCAACTCTAGAATTGAAGACTTGTGCATATGTGTATTGATGACCTGTGACAAGAGAATACCTTCCTAGTTAAGAGGGAGTGTTGATGTATTTGTAACTTCAGAAGATATTCACTTGTATATTACATTTGTACTTTATTGTATCCCCAATGGAGATGTATTATTCCTCTGATTGGAAGTGTTGTCATTTTTATTTTCAAGTGTCGCAAGCTATAGTATAAGTGTTGTAGCTTATATTTGATGGGTTATTAGACCACCTCTGTCGGGTTGGCCCTGTATGTGTCATGTGGATGGGTTATTAGGCTTCCTTAGGAAGTCGGCCCAGTTAGGGTTAAAGGAAGGTCAAGTCATTGTATAAATAGAGAGTGTGTGTCTCTCATTCTATTCATTCACTCACTCATCCAACTCATATAGTTGAGAGAGAGGAGTGCACATAAGTCGAGGAGGATTAGCTATTGGAGATATCTATCTTTTGGGGATTGATCCTTGTGATCTTTGTCTTGGGGCTTATTCTATCTCTGAGGAAGTTGCGGGGTTTTTTACCTTCTTGGTTTTCCCCGGTGAAATGCTTTGTGTCCATTGTCTCTTGTGATTGTTATGATGTGCATGTTATTCTCTTAGTGATCCTAGATAATATTGAATGAAATTATCAAAAATTTAACACAAAGAAAGTTGAAGAAGGAATTGTATTCTTGCCTATTTTAGTAAAAGAAAGCATTAACAAAGAAAGATGCATTGACAAACTACTCTGCACTGCAAGAGTGGTGCTGCACGTCCTTAACTATGAATGAAATCTAAGAAGAGATTCCCTGCTATTGGAAAAAAGGGCATTGCAATACAGAGTTCCTAATTTGAATAGTGTTTCTCTGAGAGCTATAGAAGAAGGCTTAATTGGCTCATCAGTAATCCTTATCTACAACTTTAATTAAAAACAGAAATTCCTAGCAAATACATTTGAAATATGCTTTAGACTATACAAAGCAATATGGGCATTAAAAAACACTGAAGAGGAAAACACTTGAAACCTACTTGGGATAAAATAAGGGATCCAAGGAACAAAGGAAAACGCATGGGCATGATGAGACTAATGCAATTAATGAATTCCATGAAAATGGTAGTGACAAGAAAAACAGCTAAAGCTGGATTGCATGGAAACATTGACACATCAATCAAGAAGTCGTGAAACCTAAATTCTCGCCATCTATAGGGAATGAGGGAACATTTTGGGGTATTTAGACAAAATCAAGTGTAAGGGAATTCTGCAAGATTTTTATGAGACGAAGGCTAAGAATGCTACATCCTCTAAAGCATCTAGGAGGGAACCAATCTAAAAACCTTGTTGGAAGAAATTCAAATACAGTAAAATTATTCGGTCCTTCTTGGGCCTTTCACCTTCATTGTCCTTCCCATGTTCAGTAGAAATTTGAGGAATGGCAGTGTTGTGGGCCACACTTAGTTTAGGATGGGGAGCCTTCTTAGTTCTTTCTCTCAAACCCCAAGGATACCAAGGGAGGGAACAAAACATTAGTCGCTATAAACTCTGAATATTTCCTGACTAGTACAACTGAGGGCAGTACCAGTATTCTATTTGAGATAAGGAAGTGTTTCAACCAAAGCCAATCATGAGAAGTAAGATGAAGCTAAAGCAACAGAGTATAAGGATTACTCAATAGTCCTATGCAAGGTGCAATCACTGGTGAATTTGTAGTAGAAGTAGAACAAAATCAAGGATATTCAATTCCATTTTTGATGGATTCCATAAGAGTATATACAAGCACAAAGACCTTGGAATGTCCTCCTTAATTAGTTTTACAATATTTGTTGGCACCTTCTTCTGTTGACTTCTTTGTTAGAAGATAAATGCTAGTTTTGGTTTGGATGTTATATTTTGACCTGGAATAATTTCTTGTAAGATACTTTTCCATGAACTAATGTAACTATTGACCATAATTTACTTAATAAATTCAAGCTAAAGTGGTAATTTATGGTGTAAAATTTGACAAGAAAAGTAGTTTTGGGTGCACTTAGACCTCCAAAATAGTGGCAAACAATCATGAAAATAAATGCAAATCATCAAGAAGGGATTCTCATGAATTATGGGCAGTATGGTATCAATCCAAGAAGCTTTATCACAAAAATATGGTGTCAATCCAAGAAGCTTTCTCACTAATTGGCCTTTGTTAATAATAAAAAACATATTGGACCCAGTTCAATTTACATTGAATGGAGACCATAACTACACTATTATTACTCTAATGGATTCTTCATCCCCTATGACACCCTTAGGGAGGATCCCAACACTCCATCCCATTTCAAAAGAGTTTTCATAAACACTAGTATTGAGGATGTACAACCATAGACCTAGGCCCTAGGTACAAGTGTTGATCGTAATGTTGAAGTAGTCCAAGGAACAACGATTTCATGTATAAGGGCTAGCCACAATGATGTAGTTAGAGAATATTTTCCATAAACCTAGGTCCCATGTAAAACCCTTGTCTTCCACACTAAACTCATTTTATAGTCCCATCCATAAGCAAAGGTCCCATGTATGTAATGTCCCTTGTTACGAATTTTATTAAAATGACAATTTTTCACTCTTTTCCCTAGTTTGACCTTTGACTAGTTTGGATCTCTGGGTCCCAAATTTGCCCCAAATGATGCCAAATATTCTGAGAAGGTGTATGAATGATATTAGAACATAAATATGTGTTTCAAGGATGCCTTTGGACCTTTAAAATACTTCTTCAAATCCTCTTTCAATTCCGATCAATGTAGGTAACTTTACTAGTGATTTCCCTTTGACTAGTATTGGTCTCTAGGTCTCAAATTGACTCCAAATGCCTTCAAATATTCAAGGAAGGTGTATGAATGATATTAGAACTTGAATATGATTTTTATGGATGAAATATTGTCACCAAAAGACCTCTGCAAACTCTCTTAATATTCTGGACCAATTATGCAATTTTACTAGTAATTTGGGGTTCAAATCCCCATGGGGTAAGTACTGAAAATGGCTTCCCAAATGCCTCCAAACCCACTCAAATTTATGAACAGAGATATGTAAGGTGTTAAGTATGTTATTAAAGTCTCATATGAACCATTAATGGATTATTACAACTGTTCTCACCCTCTCCCATTCAACTGCAAAAATCGCCAATTCGACCCTTGGGGAAATGACACTATTTCACCTCCCAATACAACTAAACTGAGTAAAAATGCTTCAAATTCTCAAGTACAGTACATGAAACTTGTAGAAGACATCCATGGAAGTATATTTATCACAAATATATCATATAATAATCCATTCATTCGAAATCATCAGCATTACATTGATTCACAATAGGGTAGTGGGGAAATGGCACTGTTCTTTCATTAAAATTGAGATTTATACATTTCTACTTGAAATTTCGACCTGAAACTTTCTGGAGATGAAGAGAAGAGTATTTAATTCATATTAAAAAAGAAACGGGGCATTAAAATCTCCCCCAGAGAGTACAATAGCTCACCAAAAATGCCCTCCCTTAAGGATCAAGAATATGCCATCAAAACTGGAAATGGTTGAAGGAGTGAGATACAATAGAAGAAACCATGAGCTTCCCTGTAGCTTACACCTGCAAATAAATACTCCATTAAAGCTCCAAATGAAAGGTCTGAATGGCCTTTCCAATTACCAAATTGGATGGGAATCTTTCACCCTCGAAATTGGCCAAGGCAAGAAACTAGTCATCCACTAGCTCTCCCTCTTCACAAATGCAATTGCAAATTCTACAAATGATCAAAAGATGGTTTCATTCTTTGTTATTGACATTTATAAACTTCTAATGTCCTCCATGGGTCGAATTCCTTCTAAGAGACTCATGCCAACTCATGTTGGGAAGAGATTCCAAAGAACGCCACTTGTACAACAATTCCTAGTCTCCCACTTCCATGAAATCACATGTGGAAGCATCATAGCTGCCCTAACACCCTTGAGCACCCTCTTGGAGTCTATTTTTAGCCCTGACATGTCATATATGTCATATGTCAGCCTCCAGGTCTGATTTGTGTCATAGGTGTCATAGCATCTTCATAATTGTTGTCATAGAGCTAGGGAATCTAGCCCAAGTGTCTCACTAGCTCCAAATTGTCTCTCCCTCTTCCATGGGAGTTACTCTTCCTCTATATTTCGACCTTGGATGAGTCATGCAATGAATAATACCTTTTGGACTCCCCCAAGTATGTTACCATTCACCTTGAATTCGAATTGGTGAGAGAATGATGCCAAGTGTAGTGGGGAAATCTAGCCATATGTGGGTCCCACTTCCTCCATGTGTCTTCATGATGAAATGCCACTTTGATTTTCACTTGTATATATTTATTTAGCTCCTTTATTAAATATTTATTCCATTCTAATGTTCAGACATCATTTATTATCCCCATTATTCCAAATCCCAAAGCTTCCACCCCAAACCTAGGAAACTA
Source organism: Larix kaempferi (assembly GCA_027924585.1). Lineage (NCBI taxonomy): Eukaryota > Viridiplantae > Streptophyta > Pinopsida > Pinales > Pinaceae > Larix > Larix kaempferi. Next base: position 1,320,091 of record BSBM01000972.1, read on the forward strand.
GTAATTTTCCTCCTTGGCAATTATTTGACTTTTAGCATCAATTTGACAAACTATAATGAATAGGGCCAATTTGAATAGGCCATTGTGACCCAATACCAAATGTGGGACATGACAAATCCTCCCTTCCCAATATTGCTTGTCCTCAAGCAATTTTAAACGTGGGTGTTGAAGAACCTGCTTTCTGTATAATTCTTTGAAGTTGCCATTGAATTGCCCAACCTTGAGTCTTTGAGTTTCCATGAAGATTTTAGAGAGGAACCACCATGCTTTTTGTTGCACTACTCTGATTAAAATCACTTTATTAAGTGGGGAATCCATCTCCCATACTACTTGCTTCCCAAAAAAATATGAAACCAATGAGATAAAAATTATTCCAGGGTCTCATTGCTTGTATTGCACCCCAATAATTAAGAGTGCTCTCCAACCCACACCATTAGTTAAGAGGATTCCTGGATCTCATTTTCTTGTATGCATATTTCCAAACATCATGAGTACCAAATATATATCATCAAAGTACATAACAAAATAATGAAAATGTACATCAAGGATATGCTTCATCAAAGAGTCATGAAAGTGCTTATACCTCCAAGCAAGTAGACCACCATTTTCCAAGTGCATACAAGCTTCAAGTGACCAATCAAATCTGCTCCAATGACATAGGTGAGGATCCCATGTCCTATAATGCTGCTCCAAAAGGATGTGATATGCATCAAAATGTTCAACCATGTATTCTTTCATCCAAGAAGTGAACGAAGAATCTCCACTAAAATCTGAACCAAATAATGAGCAGAAAAAACAAGGAGACTTCAAATGACTCAGAGAAGTCTCACCCATACATCCATGAATGTGAGAATCATAAAAATATAACAAAGTATGTGGCTGCCAACAAAAATGTTCTCCAATCATAAATCTATTCTCCCAAGTGTTGGATGAAGTTCCTCCAACATCAAGTGGATCAAGTGTTGAGCAAGAAAAACCATGAGTCTTCAAGTGACTCAAATGCATATCATAGATGCATCCATGTAGATTTGCATCATCATAAAGTGACAAATAATGTTGATTCAAATGTGAAGAAGAATTTGTTCCAACCATGTCATCATAAAAGGTAAATCTAGGAGTTCTATACTCCTCATGTGGCACCATCAAAAAGAACCCTTTCACCCATACTTCATTGAGACTAATACTGCAAAACATGGAATTGTAGGATGTAGGAGAACGAACTAACTCACCCAAATGATCAAAAAGTGCAGAATTTTCATCATGGAAAGAATCCATGTGGGTAGTATCATGCAGCTCCTTCAAAAGTGGGAAACCTTTGTCATAGATTGGTTCCAATGTAGAGGAATCATGCTCTTCTTTAAAAATTGCATAACCTTCATCAAGAGACAATTCAAGTTCGTCTTCCACCACATCAACTATTTGGATCTCTTCAAGTTCATCTTCAAACACATTAAGCGCATTCAAATTCCCACATTCCTCATGATCCACCATGTCGTGAGAATCCTCCAAATAATCTACCATTTGACAATCTGAAACATAGGAGGAAAAACAAGTATCTTGCAACTTTTCAAGAAGTTGCTCCTTTTGAATTGTGAGCTTATGAATATCCTCATTATTCTTCAAGGATACATCATATAACAATTCATTAAGCTCAAACAAATGGTTTCTATCAGAAAGAAAAGACATGAAATTACCTTTGATGTTGCACATTGCTCTTTGAATCTTCTCCATGTCTTCAATGAAGGATGTTTCCTCCAATGAAGTAGCTCTCCAACAAGAATTTGACACCAATGCTTGAGTGTCATGGAGAATGCTGAGGGAATCTTGGATCTTCTTTTCATTCATTTTTAAGGACCCTTCAAGAAAATGAGGTTCTTGCAAATGAACCTTCTCATCTTCTTCATTTTTTCTTGGACCAACTTCATGAAGCTCAAGTGGTGATGGGGAAGTTGATCTTGGTTCTTCTTCAACTGCTACAAGGTCTTCATTATCATGCTTACTGGAACTTGGGATTGCAGCAACACATTCAAAAGTGATCTCTATGTCACCAACATAGAGGTGTGAGCACCCATCAGTAGGTACTCCTTCATAGTTTAAGCATCCATCAGTAGATGCTCTTTGGTTCATGTCTAAGCTAGAAGGTGTCTCGAAATAATCTTCCATATTTTCAATAGAATCTTCTTCATGCTCTTGTGATGTCTCTTCATTTTTCTCCTTCAAGCAAGCTGATGCATTTTTCCCCTTGTTTTCCTTAGGATCAATATCTTTGGAATCTCTTTTTGAAGAATTCCCAAAATCTCTCCTCAAGTGGGACATAATTTCATGCACACATGTATGATACTCACTCCAAGGTTCTTCACAAGAAGGGCATAAACCTTTCTTTAATAACTCCACATCTTCATTTTTGGGCCTATTTTCAAAAACATGTTCAGCAATGTACTCAAAAGACATGGCATTTTGTGTATTTTTGCTAAAAGCAAGATATTCTTGATATTTTTGATATTGTTGGGGCAAGGTTTTATATTTTGCTCTCCATCTTTGGAACTCACTCATAGAATTATCCTTGGTTGGTGTGACACACTCATATTCATCAGATTTAAAGTCATAAGAATAATCTTCATTTCTCTTGAAATTGTAAGAAGTGTTGCATGATGGCATCTCTTCCTTGTACCATTCACATTCTGCTTCATATTGCTCATAAGCATCTGCATATTCCTCATAAGAATTGTACTCATAGGATTCATCATAATAGTAAGACATGGATACCTATTATTCTTAAATGTATGTACCTAATCCACAGGTGCAAGGACCATGCTCTGATACCACTTTAATGTCCCTTGTTAGGAATTTTATTAAAATGACAATTTTTCACTCTTTTCCCTAGTTTGACCTTTGACTAGTTTGGATCTCTAGGTCCCAAATTTGCCCCAAATGATCTCAAATATTATGAGAATGTGTATGAATGATATTAGAATATAAATATGTGTTTCAAGGATGCCTTTGGACCTTTAAAATACTTCTACAAATCCTCTTTAAATTCTGATCAATGTAGGTAACTTTACTAGTGATTTCCCTTTGACTAGTATTGGTCTCTAGGTCTCAAATTGACTCCAAATGCCTTTAAATATTAAAGGAAGGTGTATGAATGATATTAGAACTTGAATATGATTTTTATGGATAACATATGGTCACCAAAAGACCTCTGTAAACTCTCTTAATATTCTGGACCAATTATGCAATTTTACTAGTAATTTGGGGTTCAACTCCCCATGGGGTAAGTACTGAAAATGGCTTCCCAAATGCCTCCAAACCCACTCAAATTTATGAACAGAGGTATGTAAGGTGTTAAGTATGTTATTAAATTCTCATATGAACCATTAATAGATTATTACAATTGTTCTCACTCTCTCCCATTCAACTGCAAAAATCTCCAATTCGACCCTTGGGGAAATGGCACTATTTCACCTCCTAATACAACTAAACTGAGTAAAAATGCTTCAAATGCTCAAGTACAGTACATGAAACTTGTATAAGACATCCATGGCAGTATATTGATCACAAATATATCATAGAATAATCCATTCATTCGAAATCATCAACATTACATTGATTCACAACAAGGTAGTGGGGAAATGGCACTGCTCTTTCATTAAAATTGAGATTTATACATTTCTACTTGGAATTTCGACCTGAAACTTTTTGGAGATGAAGAAAATAGTATTTAATTCATATTAAAAAATAAATGGGGCATTAAAATCTCCCCCAAAGAGTACAATAGCTCACCAAAAACGCCCTCCCTCAAGGATCAAGAATATGCCATCAAAACTGGAAATGGTTGAAGGAGTGAGCTGCACTAGAAGAAACAATGAGCTACCCTGTAGCTTACACCTGCAAATAAAGACTCCATTAAAGCTCCAAATGAAAGTTCTGAATGGTCTTTCCAATTACCAACTTGGATGGGAATCTTTCACCCTCGAAATTGGCCAAGGCAAGAAACTAGTCATCCACTAGCTCTCCCTCTTCACAAATGCAATTGCAAATTCTACAAATGATCAAAAGCTGGTTTCATTATTTGTTATTGAAATTTATAAACTTTTAATGTCCTCCATGGGTCGAATTCCTTCTAAGAGACTCATGCCAACTCATGTTGGGAAGAGATTCAAAAGAATGCCACTTGTACAACAATTCCTAGTCTCCCACTTCCACCAAATCACATGTGGAAGCATCTTCGCTGCCCTAACACCCTTAAGCGCCCTCTTGGAGTATATTTTTAGCCTTGACATGTCATATATGTCATATGTCATCCTTCAGGTTTGATTTGTGTCATAGGTGTCATAGCATCTTCATCATTGTTGTCATAGAGCTAGGGAATCTAGCCCAAGTGTCTCACTAGCTCCAAATTGCCTCTTCCTCTTCCATGGGAGTTACTCTTCCTCTATATTTCGACCTTGGATGAGTCATGCAATGAATAATACCTTTTGGACTCCCCCATGTATGTTACCATTCACCTTGAATTCGAATTGGTGAGAGAATGATGCCAAGTGTAGTGGGGAAATCTAGCCATATGTGGGTCCCACTTCCTCCATGTGTCTTCATGATGAAATGCCACTTTGATTTTCACTTGTATATATTTATTTAGCTCCTTTATTAAATATTTATGCCATTCTAATGTTCAAACATCATTTATTATCCCCATTATTCCAAATCCCAAAGCTTACACCCCAAACCTAGGAAACTAGTAATTTTCCTCCTTGGCAATTATTTGACCTTTAGCATCAATTTGACAAACTCTAATGAATAGGGCCAATGTGATTAGGCCATTGTGACGCAATACCAAATTTGGGACATGATAGTGTACAAGTCTAGCCTCAAAGTTGAAGCAGTCTAAGAATATTGTTCATAAACTCGAGCCATGTGTCTAGGTGCTCATGTTGACTACAAACTAATGTCAACTCCTTTTGTCACAAATGGTTGAATATGGTGCTCTTAATTCCCACCATGATCATGTGGATTGAAATTAAAAGAGTTTTTTCTGTCCAAAGTATTATGAACATAATTGTAAAGGGTCAATTGTGGTTTTGGCAAGAACACTACAACTAGAGAAGATGTAAGATGAACATTGGCAATTATAATGGGATACTTACTTCCTTCAATGGTTTTTAAGGTGCATCCTCATCTTTAAACTTGGTAGCCATGTCTCATGTTTCTTTTATTGTTGTAGTGATCTTATTTCTTTGTCCATGTGTCCAATAAAATGTCACAAAAATTATCTATAGAATCTATGGAATTAGGAGGCAAGCTCCTCACCCTTTCTTTGGAGTCTCCCTCTAATGAATCATATAACATTCAAATTTTCAATTTCTCTATTATTTCACATAGTTTTTAATTCTTTCTTTTCATGACTTTGTGGACACCATTACATATAAATTTAAATTTTAGAGGCGATGGGCACCAGGAAAGTGATGCTATTGCATATTTTGAATCTTGATTTTTATGAATGCCATTTTTTCTAGTAGGTATTTTAGTAATGAAAAATGTAAATAAAAAATTAGTTTTTTAACACATAAGAAGTAAAAACTTGTATTTATCTTGATGGATTTATGTCTAATTTAGGAGTTAATCATGGATGGGTTTAGGTTACTAGGTTCAAATTTTCTAGCCTCTAGAATTCATGTCATTATGGATAACTTACAAACTGTACTAATTTTATATCGTTTTCCTCATGCAGGTTTCACTTTGGGTTTCTGAATTGATTTGATATATTAATAATTGTGGAATATTCAACGAAATGTCAAACAATGATTTGTGGAAAGAAAGCATCAAAACAGAGGGATGTATTATCATACTTTCAAAAGCATCAATCTAAGAATCTATATTCTCTTTATGATTCAAACTCTTTTGAGCAACCCATCAATGAGAGAGATGTCAACTCTTCTAAGAATGCATCTAATATCCATATAACACATGATAGAATGGGTTCCTCTAGTGAACAAAGTGAGATAAATGAAATTCAACCAGAAATTGACAATGACAATGTTGAAGGTTTTACCTTGGAAGGCAACAAAAATGATTCATCATCATGAAAAAGGAAAAAAGGTCAATGGGACATAGGGAGAAAATTCCAATCAGAATGGGCCTCAAAATTTCCATTTATTGAACCAATACCTCCAATAAATGAGAAAGAGGCTTTGCGAGAAGTTAAATGCATTGTATGTAGTTGGAAACTTGGAAAGGTAGTAAAATTGCAAATGAAGTTAGATACAATAGAGAAGCATGCAGGAAAGTTGTATGTTAAGAAAATTGAAAATGGTGAGGAGAAGTCTATTACCAAATGGAAATCTTATGAGGAATGTTGACATGTCAAATATCAAGAAGAATATAATAAATACTTAGTAAGCAAGAGTAAACTCGAGGCAAGTGGAGGAACCATCACATCACTATTTGGAAAGACAATGGAGAGAAATTTGTTATCCAAGACGACACAATTAAGCACCATATTTCACATATTATCTAGAGGTTGTCCTATAACAGATTATCCAAATTACAAGAACTGTGTATATTTTCCTGAAGTATCGAATTTTCCATCTTCTCATTGGTCTATAATGAGTGGTTGGGAATGGGAACGATATATAGCTCAAGTAGAAAAAGATGATTTGAAAGAGAAGATTGCAAATGCTAGGTGTTTTTCACTATCTTTGGATGAAGTTATAGCTGTCAATAATACTTCATGGATCGGCATGAGTATTTATATGGTTAATGATCATATTAGGCATTCATATTTACTTGGGATTCATAAAATGAAGAAGAGTTCTACAGCTGGAAATATTTATGAACTTGTTATTATGACTTTGAAGGAAATTGGTGGTATGGATGATTTAATGATTGCAAAAGGGTTGGTATGTGTCGGATCCGATGGAGCATCAATCATACAAGGACAAAGGAATGGAATTTGTGTCAAACTACAACTATCAGCTTCACCATTTATGATTAGTATTCATTGTATGGCTCACAAGATGAATCTTGCATTTACTATAGTAAGTAAGTTTCCACTGGTTTCAAAAGTTGAAGAACTTGTACGTGAGACTCATGCATACTTTTGTCATAGTCCCAAGCAATTTAAAGAGTTTCAACAATTTGTTGACGGTGTTAGAAATGGAAAAAAGCTATTAAAAGATGTTGATACAAGATGGATCTCATTGAAGGGACTAGCTCAAAGACTATTTAGTGAATACTATTCATTGGTAGGGGTGATGTATGAACATCACTTTAGTGTAGACAAAGCTCAAGATCTTCTCTTTCGACTAACTACTATAGAGACATTGTTAACATTGGCTGGAATCATTCCTTTGCTTCATGCAATGAATGTCCTTGTGAAAATGGCTCAGAGTCGCACACTGTATGTTGCAGAGTATACAAATGCAAGAAAATTGGCATGCCTTGCATTGGATAATTTGTATACGATGCCAGAGTCTTTTATGGGTCAAACATTTAACAGTTGGACTACTATCATTGATATAGAAAAGAGTGAAAATTATTTGAAGTTTGATGAAAAAGGGAGACTATGTATGGAAGTGCGTGGGTATATGGTTCTCTTTTATTATGTTAGTAAGATGGGACAAACCACCAAAGAGTGCCATGTGTCAAGAGACCAATTCAATGATATTGTGATTTCAGTGAGACACAACTTGATAGAAATTGTACAATGACTATCATTAGAGATAAGAGAACAATTTCCCTGAGATGACTTATTGGAAGCTATCTCTGTGGTATAGCCTCATTATTGGGACTCTAAAAAATATATAAATGCTTTAAAAGTTGACTTTCTAGCAAAATTGAATACTTTAGTGCACCACTTTGGTAGGAATATTAAGGTACAAGGAGAAGAGATTGGAGGTATATTAGATTCATCAAAATTACATCAACAAGCCTCTTGCTTTGCTCAAACAATGTCAGATCAATATCATGATTTGCCAAAACCTATAGAATATGGTGCAGTGACCAAATTATGGACTATTTTAGGTGAAAGTCAATACCTACAAGAAAACGTGTCAGAGTATTTCAAATTAGTCGAATTAAGTCAAACCATAATTTTGGGACCAATGGAGGATGAAAGAATGTTTAGTGCATTGTCATTCTTGAAGTCAAAGTTAAGGAACAAGATTGATAAGAATATGGATACTTGTTCAAGATTATATGTAACAAAGTGTGACATTACCAATTTTCCATTCAATAGAGCACTGGCACTCTGGAGATCAGATTGTGAGAGAAGAGGAGAATACAATATAACAAATGTCTCCAATGAACTTGATATGGAACATAATGTTTTGAAGGCTCATAATGATATTTCATCTACAAAAGTTGATGTTCAAAATGTAGAAAATGAAGAGTGACATGAGAATTGGGAATTTGATATGCCACAAGATATAATCTAAACCAATATACATTGGCAGTGTATAAATAATGAATGGAATTTAATAGATCATGTGACTTTTTTTAGTTTGACTTCGATGTTCCTCTATTCTTGGAGTAGGTTGGAAAAGGAAAATTCTTGATGGGAGAAAGATTACCATAAATAAATTTGAAGTTGCATTTCAGGTAAAAATAGGTTCTATAGTCTATACTTTGTATTAAATATAGTAATATTAGAGATACATTTCCTTGATGTAAGCTATTTTAAGTTTGATGTTTTGATAGTTAACTAATGTATTATTTTTTTTCTTATTTGTGACAGAAAATGAAGTTGGGACCTATCTATCCATAGATAATTTCCTAGTATTAAAGGTTAAGTAATTAATTTAACAATACTTCCACTTAGCAAGAATGGGCTCATTCAAAAGTTAAAACTCAAGTACATGGAATTGCTTGTATTTCTACCTTTTGATATCTTGCAAAATATGAAAGGTTTGCTTGTTTCTTACATTTGGAGCATTTTTTCAAGTTTGGAAGTTTGCATTTATTTTGGTTAAATATATTTTTATTCCCTTGATAATTGATTGCGGTTTGAGCCCTTTGTACTAGTTTGATTTGTTTCATAAATTATTTGTTTTTTTCTTACATTTGGAGCATTTTTTCAAGTTTGGAAGTTTGCATTTATTTTGCTTATATTTTTTTATTCCCTTGATGCTTGACTATAATTTGATCCCTTTGTAGCCCTTTGAATCATTCAATGTTTTTTTTAAAATAATTATTGTTCTCTTTAAATATTTGATGGTTCAAGGAAAGATGCTTGTATCTCCTTTCACTTTGTAGCATGACTTAAGCATATTCACCATTTAGAATATACTATGTTTATTTTATATTTTTTTTAAAGGTGTGTTGGTATTTAGAAAGGGAAATGAGATATGAGTTGCTAAGCGAAGAGAAAAATGGTCTATACACTAGCTTACTAGGTTCCTATGCATCCATCGTAGGAGACCTATTGGCACGACACCAACATTCCTCTAATGTAATTGGAATAATTTTCATCTTTCCACATACTATCAATATAGTATTAACTTGAATATCAACACCTACAGGGAAGCATAATGCCAAAGGAGCATTCCAAACCTTGCTACTATACAGGTTGATTTATAATCAAATCCTTGCTACTATGAACCTAGATCAACAGTTCTGCAATGGTCAAGGATTTGGGTAAGCTGAATCAATTGGTTTTTTATGTAGAGTTCTTCTTATATTTCAATAAAGTGTGGTTCTAATTTAATTTATCTATTTCTATTGGCATCTACAATATGGAGGGGATTTTTTGTGTGGGAAATATCTGATTTTTTGTTTGTTTTCTAAATCTGTTTGAATTTTGTTAGTTTGCATAATGTGCTGACTTTTCCCCTCTATTGTTGCAGGAGAATATCAGAAGATGTGTTTGTATTATTTATGACCCGGAACGTTCAGGATGGGTTGTTTTGGCAATGAAGGCACTGAAGCTCCAAGAGACTTTCATGGATCTCTATAAGAGTAACGATTTCACTGGAGAAAGTACTCTCTTTTTTTGTGCTAGCAATTTTGGTAATTATACATTGATTTGTTGATTTGAGCGTCTCTGAGGAATCACTTTGAATGTTGATTTTTTTTACAGGTTGAGGGAGAAGAATTTGACATGGGTGGATATATTTGAGGAGATTCATGTATGTAATTGTTATGCTGCTCTATGTCATAAATAAACATTTGTTTTCCATTTCTTTATGAAAATTTAGCACCCCAAAAAATATGCAAATAGTTAATCTTTTGCATTGATAGCTTGGATAATTCACTTTTAAACACATGCTTATCTGGTTACAATTTGTTTCTTTTAAGAGGAAAGTGATTGTCTTATTTTCAGTGAAACTTCCTTTTAGCAATCATATAGATTACATGCATAACAACTACTTATGCATATTCTCAAATTTTGAATCTATTGTATGTTTATCAATTATATGTGGACAACATAGAGAATCCAACAAGAATGCATTTATTGGTCCTCGCCTATATCTTGCTGCAAAATGAAAAAATGTATTTTCTGCTCTTTTCAAACTATTTCAGACCAAAAACTGAGTTTCTCATGCTTAACTATCATTTTGTGCAATGCAGGTTAAAATTTCAAACTCTGCACTTGTTAGCTCAATAACGGCTGAGTTGGAAACTGATTCACTTGTTTCCCAGGTATAGACATTTTAGTTTACTTGACTCATACATTATGGCGTCGAATTAGAATTAACGATTCAGTGTTGGATTTCCATTATAAATACTAATCTTGATTGTTCATTTATTTTCCCTTGGCAAGGTGACTATGACAGGCTGGTTTTGTCCACAAATCCTTTGATGGAAAATAATCTTGAGTTTTTAATTGATTGCATGGATGATCTTTCTATGGAACAACAGAAGGTTTGTACATTGTTTAATGGTGTATTTCATCTTTGTCATTCGCTTTTTTCTATCTTTTATGTTATCCCTTTGCTCTTCATAAATGTGGATACTCCTCTAATAGCCTCTATCCTCTTTCAGTTTCAATATTATTATCGTAATCTTTCATGATAGCAAGCTCAACAACATGCTTGGTTGCAAAAAAGCAGGTAAATTTCCCACCAATGGCATGCTACTCATTTGTCGTCTCATAATTCAAGATTTTGTAACTATATTATGTAGATTCAATGAATCCACGGCCTGCGTTTGTTTTCTCTTTTAGACCATACTGATAATATTTTCTATTTTCCATGGATTCTTACTCACTATTGCTTGTGATTAACAGAGCAGACAACATGGCACGTAAAGCTATTGGTGAAGAACCATTACCTGAAGAGGATCCTCCAAACCCTGTCTTCAAGCCAATTATTGAACACTCTAGGCTTGAGAACTATCTCATCACCAATCAAGTTTCCAAGTACTGTGACCAAATAAAGGGGTACTCTTTAGCAGTTTCTGAATTGAACCTTTGTTGGGGGGAGAACCCACCCAAGACAAGTGATGAAATAGGATCCAAAAGCTCAATCTGACTATCCTGGGAAAATATGCAAAAAGTGAATATTGTTGTTTTTATTGAACTTTGTTTCTAGTTTAGCATGCTTTTCTTGCACCAAAGAATATTCCTCTAAAATATCTTATGTTCCCTTATCTAGTACATCACACCTGTGTTTCAATGGAAGGCTTTGGATTGTGCTACAAAATATTTTCTGCTGATTAATTTGATATATTTCTATTCTTGTTTTAAAGATCATTTTAGAGGGACAAAATGTGGGATGAGATTATTGGTGGGAGCATATTTGATTTTTTAACATCTACGATGCATGCATACAAATCCAACAAAGGCTTTGTCAAATTAAACCCAACTTTGGTGGTGCTGGATGATGTCTCGTAAATTGATCACCTTGAAAAACTCTTGTATGAAGGAAAAATGCTACAAGACACTCAGACACTCATCACAACTAGAAACACCATTGTTGTTAATTCTGGTTATCGATATGACCTACAATGTTTGAGAGATCCAGATGCCATGTCCCTTTTCTGCTATTCAACATTCTATTAAAAGTCCATTCCAAAAAAAATAGATGACAACATAGTCAAAGAGCTCCTTCTGCCTTCTATTTTCAATGCAATACGACATAATTCTTGATCTTATTGTGGCAGAATGACAATGAAACATATTTGGAATTAAGGATTAGCCTCTATAAATTAGGGTGTTAAATATGCTAACCAATTGGAAACACTTTTATTACAAATAAAAGTAGAATGCAAATGATTACTGGCTAATAATAAGGTGATTAGAAGATCTTTGCATGGTCAGCCTCCTGGAGCATGGATTATTGCGAAGGACAACCCATATATGAATATCAAAAAACAATGCTTGCATGGAAACACGCACATATACCTTGGAAGAAGAAGCCCGAGAATTTTTTTGGACATGGGAATATTTCTAGAGGCCAGAAAATTCTCTACAGGTCCATTTGTAGACTTGGGGGTTTATGATCATAAATTTAAATGGATAGCTGCCTTTTACTATCTTAATAAAATTTGTGAGTTGAAATCTTGTGAATCCGGTGAACAATCAAAAGTAATTCACTCACACATTTGTTTTTTCACTGCTTGTTCTAGGTTAACTTCTTTGGGGCATTTGGACTGGTTTGTGACATAGAAGGTTTATTCAAAGCTTCTTTCCAAAATGATAAATTCAAAACCTAACATTGGATAAACTAGTTTAAAGCATAGCTATGAAATAGATATATCAAGCAGAACTACTGGTTTTGTGTTTATTACTAATCACGGGTTGAGCAATTTGTATCAAAATGCCCTCTTCTTGAAAACTTGAAAGTGAAACAATGTAACAAGCTAGGAAATTTGAAAATTTATGCCGTTAATCTAAAGTAATTAGATTTTACATGAAGTTTTTTTCCAAGGTAACTGAAATTGAAATACCTGCAACTGGCAAATTTCATAGTACATGCTTCTTTGCTAAATTTGTCTTGAAAGGTAATCCATTTAGTAATGGCTCTTCCTCTAGAGCTAGAAGGCAACAATTAACTACTTCAATTAACAATTAACAATTTAAAGTGGCTTGTAGAGCATCCCAAGGAAGGAGGAGCTCCGATAGGGTTGTCAGTAACTTATGGTCTTCAAGACTGCCCAAAATTCATCTCGACTACCACATGAAGGTAGGTATATGTCAAACTACAAGTGCACTCAGAATGGAAGTTTAGGGGTCTTAGACTACCACTCATCACTTTTTAGTGGCTGCCATATGACTTTTGACCGTTGTTGTGCTCAGAACTGCCTACACAGTGCCCAAATTTGAGTATTAGAGCATTTTTTATGCTGGAATCAAGCTTAGAACCCAAGATGAAGGTTGTTTGATTACTGAGAATTCCCTTTTTAACCCCAAATTAGATAGTTCATGTTTCCCCGGCTCTGAAAATAACATTTATATCAATTTCTTTTAACATTTTTCTTTTTCTTTAGGAACATAATATTTATTCTTTTGTTTATGTTATAACTGTGTTCTAGCACTTTGAGGGCATAGTTTACTATTTCCTTAGTTACAAACGGGAATTTGTCTTACGTTATAGCAGTTCTCTCCCCACCTTCCCTTGGCAGACTCATTTTCTTGAATGAGAGCTATTCTTGTGATGTGTGATATTTTTTTGATGTGATAAACTTGAGTTAGGGGTTTTTGAAATATGTTTTATTACAATTATTGTATTTTTCCCTTGAAGAATGTCTTGTTTGATCCATCTTTTCCTTTGGATACACAATACATATTTTTATATTTATTTCTAATATTTTTGCTATGTTAATTTATGTTAAATTTTCATTTAGTTAGATCTTCACTCAAAACCCTATCATCTAGGAAACTAAGATAGGTTAAGCTCCTATAAAAATAGTGAAACTTTAAATGCTAGATCTACAAACACATAAAATCTTAAATCAAAACAGAAGACTGTATAATAATCAGTATCATCTTATGTGCAACAAGTTGTTATGAAATTGAGCCAACATCCCTTATTAGACCTGAAATGTTTAAACTTTTAGACCTGAACTTTTGTTAGTGCCAACATCCCTTATTCCTCAGAGTATAGAACTGGTAATATTTGCAGAGTTCTACTTTTTTATGAAGCCTTTGAGGGATGAAATCCTTATTAGCTTTGTAAATATAATGAAGGGAATTGCCTCCCCAAACCCTATTCTGAACCATTATTGGGAGTTTCAAATTGGATATATAATGTTAAAATTTGTAATTTTAAAATATATTTTGTTGTGCCATCTCCTGAAATTTGTTAATCTCTCCAGCTATGCCTGAAATGTGTGCTTATGTCCCCAAAATGTTGTGAAATGTAGCTTGAAATAGATATATAGAGCTTCTTTACAAGAATTTATTTTATAGATATTTTATTTTGGAGAAAAAATTGAGGATAATAATTGTATAACATGCAAGCATTAAAACACATGGATCTTTAAGGAAAATGTGTCAAATTAATGGACTTTAGTTCTAGCCTAGGCAGAGATGTGACTTAGACACATAGTTCATGAGTTCCCAATTTTGAGCGGTGGTTCATATTAGTTATTTTTGAGATTTGAATTAGATATTTTAATTTTACAATGATATTATTTTTCTTATCCTAGACATCAGCACTGCAATTGGAGTAGCGTTTGCAGCATGTACTCATGGATAAAATTCTATATACTCAAATCCGTAATTAGGAACATTGTCGTTGAAGTTGATACCAAGTTCTTTTTGATTTAGTAACATGGATTTTCTTCTATGTTTCATGTGGAAAGACCTGACAATGTTGGAATACTTCAAACACTGGCAATGAAAATGAAGTGCAATCTTATCTTTTTGAATGTGATTTAATCAGTCAACGGGTCTCAGTTTTTTTGTAGTCCCTAGAGGTGGTGCAATTTTAGATTGTCATAAATTGTATATGGTAGAAGGTGAGTTCTTAGTGTTTCATTTCATTGAAATTGTACACTTGACACATTCCTTCATTCCAATAATTTTGTTTTTTGTTTTCTTATATGTAAAATTCACATTTATGTTGGTGCTATGATGCATTATTTGCTTCAAATTATATGTATTCGACTTTTCATTCATGTGCAAGCATTATGGCATACTAGGTTGTGAATAAACTTGTTTAGGATGGAAGCACTTAGTTTTTTTCCCATAAAAATACATATTTTTATTTAAGAAGAATGAAAAATATAATTGATTGATGCATAAAGCAAAAAACAAAAAAATGTTTCAAGTGAATATTTGAAATACTATTCCATACTAGTCTAAATACCTAAGTGAAAAACTCTAAGAGACAACAAAATCCATATAGTGTACATCATCTTATAACTACAAACCCCAAAGGTGCATTAATAACCAATAAGACCTCCGGTACAAAATATATTCTATCAACCATTCTTTGATCACAGATTTCCTCCAATGAAAATGAATGAACTAGTAATATTAAGCCCTCCTTGGAAAGATCGACAGCTGTAGTGTTAAGTTCTTGAAAAATATGAGTGAAAACTATATGCTGGAAACAATTGGCCACTTGTTTTAGCTACAAATCCAAAGAAGCAAGATTAATATTCAAAATTTGAGATAGGCCATTCATCCAATGGATTGTTAGTGAGAAATCACCAAATATCTATAGTTTCCTCATATCCTTTGCCTATGCAAACTTCATCAAAAAATATAGAGAACATAGCTCACCAAGATTATTGGTCCCCTGACCAGCATTTTCTTTGAAGTCCTGGGAGTTCCTTACATCTTTTGAAGTCCTTCATTTTAAACCATTTAATGAAAAATGATCAATTGTAAGACCTTTCCAAAGTGCACAAACACCAGCCAATAATTCCAATTCAACCCAAACCTGAGAGTTGTAAGGACATGATTGAAAAAGGTGTAAATTTGTTTAATTGTTGGCTTTACATAACATACATATGCATGGCCCCACTTTACCTCTCTTATGAATTTGAAGCCAAGTTCCATTTAAAGCTATCAAAATGTGTAACTTTTCCTTTGTCAGAGCATTTACCTTCCACAATTTGCTCCAACACCACTTTTGATCATCAACCCTTTGGTCAAACTAAAAATAATACCCTAGTTTGAGAGTATTGTCTGGTGACAGTTCTTCTAGGCCATCAATTATAGATAATAATCAAAATGACATAGTTTTTGAGCCTAAGAATGAGTCATCTGTCTTGTCTGGAGCCATTTCACTTCAATTATGGGGGAATGAGGTGAAGCAACATAATTGGGATTATTAGAGAGCTTTTGACAGATGGGTTTGGAGTGACTTTTTTCGAATGCTCAAGGTTATAAAGTATAATCCAGATATACTGCTTCCTTGTGAAAGCTGTCAAGATCTTTACTGGCCAGAGGAAGCGTGGCGTATGCTTTACCACACAATTTCCTATTTTCGTTTGAAAGTTGGGATCAAGAGTTCCAGGAAGCTGGTGGCGAGGCTGGCCCAAGAATAGGGGGAGCAGTAGGGGAAGCCCCTAATGATTACACTGACGTTGTGGTTGAATATGAGGAAGAAGAGGATGGTGATGATAGTGATTTGGATCAGGTGCAGGAAGAGAGTGATTCGGAGAATGATGATGGTTGTGGTCGTGGCCCCGTTCAAATTCTCACTTGACAACTGGCAGAAGGATGTTCTTGTTGGAAATATGGCAGTTACACATGTTGGCATTGATGGCAAGAAGATTTTAATGTCTTCCATAACTATGGTAATGAAAGAAAATGTTGGTGAACTGATTAAAGGAATTAATACAAAGGAGATGGCATTGGCATTGATAGAAAATCAATGTGCATTGGGCATATGAGTAGTGATGTATGTTGAGGGATTCAAAGAAGGTTGTGGTTCGTGAGCTTCTTAATCTGCGAGAAATGGTAGATACATATTCACTGGAGAATTGATAAGAAGGGAAAGTATCGAAGGATGCAGGAGCTGCAGAGGATGATAATCATGAATGATGAAATGGTGAAGCATGCTTGGAGAGGGATATCAACAAAATAGAGATGAAGAGGTGCTGGATGATTCAACCTAGCCTCTGTGAATGGTTTAGAGATGCAAGAAAAGGTATCTGTGCTTTCTCATAAGATTGAAAAAAATAAACTGAACTTTGTTGAGGGAAAGAGGTCATATATAGTATAAGTAAAGTGTACCATATACTAGACTATGGAATCTATGCTTACTCATTTACAAAAGAGTGGTTGAATGAGCTTAAAGTTGAAGATAAAGCCAAACGAGAAGCGCAAACCATGAAGTCACTCTTAGTTTCTGATGAGCGTAATTTCATGATCAACAATAGAGGTGACCAGGTCTAGGTATATGATCTTGTCGGAAAGATAGTTGCTCTGTTTTTCTGTAACAAGTTTTCCTCAACCGCCACTACAGATCTTATAAAGGTATACAATGAACTTAAGGAAAGAGATGAAGCATTTTTGATTGTTTGCATATCTAGATACAAAAATAAAGAGGACAAAACCATGCCATGGTTGGCTCTTCCGTTCAGAGATCAAGCTTATAAGGGCCTAAGAGTTCCCAGAAGGGGCCAATGACGCCTTCAGAAGGAGAGCCAATGTGAGGAAGCCCATAGGCCTAAAGTTTGGCCATGAAAGACCAAGCCCGCAGTTTTAAAGGCAGTGAAGCTCGCAGAAGGCATGAGAGAAGCTCATGAAGGTTAAGGAAAAAGAAGAAGCAACTATTAATGTCAATGCTGAAGAGATTCTGAGATCGTTGGATTAAAAAATCAACCGTGGAGATTGTTTTGACGATTGGGATTTACCCCACATTGATAGTGCGATTAAGTCAGTATGTGTTTATAAAGCCCGGATTTAACATTTCTATTTGACGCGGAGAGCAAGGGTATGGTGGGGGCTCTGGGTGCTTGGAATCCTTGAGAAGTCACCAGCCTGGAGCCCAGGACGGCTTTTCAGGCCCCCTACCTTTTGGAAAAAGTGACAACAACCGTTGGTCTGTCGAGAAGATGATCTCAATTGTTGATTATTTTTTTAAGTATTTGCATGATGGTCATATGGGTGATCATGGGTGTAAAAGAGTTGGAAGAGAGTGTGTTTGATAAGTCGACAAATATGGTGAAAAGCCATATTTGGCTATGACATCAAAGTTAATCTCAGGTTGATCATGGGTGTAAAAGAGTTGGTAGAGAGTGTGTTTGATAAGTCGACAAATATGGTGAAAAGCCAGATTTAGATACGATATCAGAGTTAATTTAAGGGTGATCGTGGGTGTAAAAGAGTTGGCAGAGAGTGTGTTTGATAAGTCGACAAATATGGTGAAAAGACATATTTGGCTACGACATCAAAGGATCTTGTAGAATCCCGCAAAGGCTCGAGGGAGCCCACAGAAGATGAAGGTAAGCCTGATGGTGGAGGTTATGATGCTGGCACTGAGAGACATGAGACTTGCGAAAGGAGTCTCTGTGGTGTTGCATTGGAGGTAGCCGTTGAAACTGATGATATGAAAATATCTTTGAAGGAGTAGTCCCCATATGGAAATTGGATTTGAGCAAGAAACATCCACGTGAAGAAAAAAAACCAGCATGAGCTAGGAAGACACTTTTGTATGAGTAATAACCTTATAAATATAAAATTTTCTATATATATGAGCAAACAAAACTATGTTTTGAAAGTAAAAGATTTCTTGTATATATGTGCATGTGGAGGAAATATAAGTTTTGAAAAGCTCAAGGACTTGTGTATGTGTAATTATCCCATAAATATACATGTTGTTTTTATATATGGGAAAACAAAAATAATTTTTGGAGGAAATAAAAGTTTTGAAAAGCTGAGGGACTTATGTATGAGTAGTCATCCCATAAATATACATGTTTTTTTGTATATTGGCAAAGAAAAATCAGTTTTGAAAAGTCAAAGGTCTTGTGTATATGTATATGTGTATGTTATAAGTTTTGAAAAGTAAAAATCTTCAAAAGTTTTTTTTTAAGTTGAAAGTTTACTTTAAACTATTTTTGGGAATTGAAGCTACGAGCCAAGACTTCGGGTGGATTATTTACTGAATAAAATTTATGTGGAGTCATTGTGTGGAATAATACTGAAAGTGTCGAGTGCAAAGTTTGAGGTGGAAAAATTCAATGGAAAGAATAACTTCGAACTCTAGAAGATTAATATGCGGTATTTACTGGTGCAACAAGGATTGTGAAAGGCGGGTGGCGAGCATGATGAAGTGACCTACAAATATGACATATGAAGATTGGGAAGATCTAGATATGAGATTTCTCAATGCTATTTGTTTGTGTTTGGAAAATGACATTATATTTAACATTATTGGAGAAGAGATGATATCATGCTTATGGATTAGATTGGAAAACCTTTACATGACGAAATACTTGATGAACATGATCTACTTGAAAAGGTAGTTTTATAGTTTGTGAATGAAACAAGGTATAAAAATTACTAATCATTTAATTGTTTTTGACATGGTGATTTCCCAATAAACTAGTATGGATGTAAATTACAATGGCAAAGATAAGGAAAATTTCACACTATTATGTTCGTTGCCTGAATCTTGGGATCACTTAGTCACATCTATGTGGTTTAGCTCAACAAATTCTCTTGATTTGATTTTGTTGTGGGAACTTTGTTGTCTAAGAAAATCCGAAGAAAATCTAGTTTACAAACCTCCACATCAGAAGTACCAATGGCTAAATATCAGCCCACGGAAAGAGGGGAATATTAGAGAGGTACATCAAGATCTAGAAGTCAAAATCCTAGAATGAGTAAGGGAAAATGTTTGTACTACAACAAATCAGGCCATCTCATGAAAGTTTTCTAGAAGAGGAAAGAATCTGAGGATGACTTCCCTAAGGAAGTTAATCGAGTTGAGGTAAGTTCAGGTATTTTTGATGAAGTTTGATCTATTTATATATCCCTCAATAACATGAGGATTGGTTATTAGACTTTGGTGCTTCTCATCACATGTGTCCACATAGAGTTTTGTTCTGTACTTATCAAGCTATTGATGATGGTGTTGTTATCTCTGGCTATGATTGAAATGTGTGGTTGGGAGGAATTAATACACCCTAATTCAACCCTTATACCTTTAGACACTAATTAGAAACTTTTAGCAAACTTGCAATTCTCAAGGAGGGAGGAAGGGGAATAAAACTAGTTGAATTGGATAGTTGAAAACCCCACTAGTCCAGTGACGTTTTGGCCTTCCAACCACTGTACGGACTTCCATATTTTCTTATATGAGACTTGGAACTGACATAGGACCTCAAGGGAAACCCAATTGCATAATTATATTAGGTTTTAGGGTCTTCTACAACTCCCAAAAAAAGTAGGTTGTATGACATTGAAATAGTGAGAACTGGTCAACAAGATCATAAATTTTAATGCACAAAATTTTAGCAAAAATCCAAGGGTATGCACACAACATTTGGGTCATTCATATTAATTCATATGCAGCTTGAAACATAAGCTAAAACTCATAAAATATCTGATATCAAATAGACACAAAGTCATCACAAAAACACCATATAAGTCATTATGGTAGTATCTTTGATCATATTTAAAAAATAGATACTACCATAATAAGTAAGAGCAACCACTCCTAAAATGTCCACATTTGGCCATCACACATTTTCAAAGTATAAAGCAATTTTTTTCTCATTGCCAACCCCTAGACCTTATATGGTTGCCTCTTTCCACTACAGAAACCATGGATCAAATAGAAAATTGTTTTCTTTTCAAATTCCAAGAGGTACAATAATAATAGTTGTATCTTCTATAAAGGTCCTTCCATCCTTCATTGTAAACTCTAACTCTATTATCTATTTTTGGAGACAATATTATCTATATTTGGAGACATTTTATGGCAACCCTTTTGGGGCATGATTTTGGTTACTCTCATGATTTTATTTATTTTTGGTTTCTTCTTTCTATTATTGGTATGATAATATTTGGAGAAGAGATGAGAATATTGACCTTTTAGGCACCCTTGGTTAATTGAATCCATGAAGCTTCTCATTAGCATCTGGATTCTGAATTTCCCTTTTAGTAAGATATCAATTATAATCACAGGGGAAGTTATGCCTGCCTGATTTGGATGCGTTCTCTTTCCAAGTATGGAATATTTAGAGAATAGATCTCGAAAAAATATAGAGATCCTTATATTCATAATAAAGACTTGTGATGAATATGTAAAGCACATAGACCATATGAGATACAACATCCAAAACATGCATGGGAATAGATGGTAGTAGGTATTGCGTTCACTGCTATACTCACACATATGAATAAAACTATAGTTGAGAAAACCTTTAGGTTTTATCCATCAACTATTACGTTCCTAAACAAGACATTTTCTCACAAGATTTATGTATTGGCCCTTAATTTTCAAACCAATCCCTTAATTTCATAATCTAGTCATATTTCTAGCATGTATGTTGCATTGTTAAAAGGGTCATTAGTGCTAAAGTGGATTATTATGTTAATTAGGACCCAATTACTACTTAGGGTGAATTGGATCCATGGTGAATCTAATGGTTTATGTGATTAAATCCACTTGCTATAAATAGGGAGAGGTCCCCTACTTTTGTAATTAGTAATTTCTTTCATCAAATACAATATTATTTATTTTTGGATACATTTTCCCTTTTAGGGCATGATTTTGGTTGCTCTCATGATTTTATTTGTGTCAAGCAATGCTCTATTGAAAGCTTGGGAAAGTG
Source organism: Larix kaempferi (assembly GCA_027924585.1). Lineage (NCBI taxonomy): Eukaryota > Viridiplantae > Streptophyta > Pinopsida > Pinales > Pinaceae > Larix > Larix kaempferi. Next base: position 1,341,769 of record BSBM01000972.1, read on the forward strand.
TGCCTACTAGGATAATATTTAATTTGACCCTTAGCACCTCAAGAGTGTTTCAAGAGTGTTACCTCACAAATCAGCACCCTTCTGATTAGGTCACGAGGGTTAGTGCTAATATTGGAAACTTCACAGGAGATGCAATGTTCTATCACCTAGGATAACTCTTGTCTTTGCATCATTTTCTGTCAATCATTTGTCATCCCACTATATCTTCCATGCAGCTCATTCTCTTTCATTTATTGCTTCACTTGAACAATTCATTATTCTTTCACTTGTTTCTTGTTCAATATTTCCTTTGCTAAGCGACATAGGGGAGTGCAAAAGTCAGCTCCCTTTGGGTCAATGGGGTCTATCCTAGGTGGCTAAAGCATGGTGTTTTGATCCTCTCGACCCAAGTCTGATCCCCACTTGTGACATACTTGTCGCTTGTGGGTCAATTTTCCTACACAATATGTTGTTTCATGTGGATGGGGGAAAGGTACTAATCTTGGGCAAGTTTGTTGGAATAGATCCCCCTAGTCATGACTACTTAGCCAAGATTTTCCATCACAAATCTATGGGTGCAATTCCTTTGTTGATCTAAGCAATTAAAAAAATTCATCTCCCAATACTATAATAATAACAAGAAGAAAACTCTAATAATTGCAGGGAAAACTACAAATAGAAACTCAATTAGTAGAGGAAAAAACTGTAAGTAAGAAGAAGAGGCAATTGCTATCGTCATCAAAGCTATGAATGACAATCTCCACTCGAAGAACCCCTCTAATAATGTTCCTCCCTGCCATGTCCATGTTGAGCACATCCTAAAAGCATTGCATTCCATGAGACTGTATTTTCGCTCTAGCACGTGGTCAAACACTTTATGTGCATCCTCCAAACACCCACGTTTAGAATACATGTCTCCAAGATCCACTCATCTTTGCTTGGATATGAAGGCTTCATTAAGGCCAAGACCATTTTGTATTGAGACCAAAACTTGAAATAGAGCAATTGAACTCAACATTTGAAGAAGCCTTGAACTCATAATTGACAAGCAGAGTGCCATTCAATGTGTTTTATAGATCAATGAAAGATTCGCCAAATTTTTACAATATTTTATAATTCAGTTAAATATTCGCCAAGTTTTTACAATATTTTATAATTCAGTGAAATATTCGCCAAGATTTTACAATATCTTATAATTTAGTGAAAGATTCGCCAATATTTTACACTATCATATAATAAAATGAAAGATTCGCAAAAACTTATATATACATATTATATTATTGATAAAATCGCCTTCAAATTTTCCTATATATTGGGTAGATTCACCAATTTTGTATACATATAAATTTGGGGGGGGGGTTCTTAAAATCATCCCTACTCCAATCTCTCCAATCTCTCTTTCTCTCTCTCTCTCTAAACCCCTAACCTCCACTCTGTCTTTGTCTCTCACTCTCCCTCTCTAAGCCCTTAACCCCTAACTTCCAATCTCTCTCTTGCTATACCTCTAACCCCTAATCTCTCTTGTTGAGTATGATTGTCATTGATGCCAAAAGTATTCATTAATGACAAAGGATATGATGATATGGAATGTATCATGATGTGGCATGTGTGATGAGTGTGCAAATCCATCTGATGGTGTTATATTACCTTCATGATATCACTGTTACAATTTGACATCATTATATAAAGGTTTCGCAATTTGGTGAAACTGTGGAAATTGACTAAGTATTGAAAATTAGTCTAAGTTTCTCTAGGAAAATGCCCACTACCTCGTGTATTTGATTGATTAATTAATTCTAAGGATATAGGAATGTAGATTGTTGGTTTGTCCATCCAACCATATGATTAGTTTTCCAAAACAATCATTGAGGGTGAAGATATTGACTTGGCAAAAATGCCCTCTAGCATGATTTACATTGTTCGAGTTAAATGCCTTCAAGGGGCGTGGGATATGCCTACACAATGCACTAATATATTCCTGCACAGGGGTTTATATATGCCCACAAATGCATTAATAATATTCCCGCACAAGGTTTAATAATATATGCTTGTAAAGGCATTAATACATGCCTGCACAAGGCTATAATCTGAGGCAGTTGTGCATATAAATAATCTTGGTGGATTGTTGATCATTCCAGAAAGAGATCAGGAATAATTTAGTAGTGTGAAGGTGGAAACTAATATGCGAGAAGTTAAGAAATGCGTAGAGGATTTTAATCATGCTTGATCGAAAATTAGTCAATAAACTAGGAATTAATTAACCCTGTGTGAAAGGTTGTGATGATGGAAGGGATGCAATGATAAAAATGAGACACCATTCTTAATTGGAAGAACGCAAAGATGAATGGAAACGATGCATGAAAATGCACAATGGTTTGGTCTCATATAAGAATATATAAACAAAATATTGAATTGAAGGAAGAAGGTCTCTATAGTCTAGTTCGAAGTAGCAGCAAGAAAAGACAGATACCAAGAAAATGAAGAATAACCAATGACAAAATTGAAGAAATAAGAAGATATGGAAATCTGATAAAAACAAGTAAGGGTGGTTGGTAGGTGCAAGGACAGGATGCAAGCCTGTAGGGGGTCGTAGCATTCTTCCAGTTCTGCTGGTAAACAGGGTGTTGGTGCATCCTTTAGTCGTTGCTGAAAAATTTGGGTGTTGGTGCATCCAGCAAGTTGGTGCCTATAAACTATTTGTAAATATAATTTTTCAGTAACAGAAAGAATTGGTGGTTTCCCCAATTGGGCTTACATGATAATATTGTGTGTCATGTCTTCATTGTCGATTATGTTTTTAAGTTATAAAAATTTAAATAGATAACATGATGCTGATTCACCCCCACCTCTTAGTATTACTTGATATTCAAACAATTGGTATGAGAGCAGTCTCTTAACTAAAAGTTTAAAACACTTGAAGAGAAATTTTTTTATCACTATGGATCAACAAGTAAAAATGTCCTCCAAGGTTCCAATATTTAGTGGAGAAGATTACGTGTTTGGAGCATCAGGATGAGAAGCTATATAACATCTCTTGGATTACATGTTTGGATGTCTATAGAAACAGGGTACACATATCCCAAAACCCCTCCCATGGATCTTGAAGGAATAAAAAAAATTCAGAAGAAATGCTAAAGCTGTTAATGCAATCTTGGCTGGATTAGACAGAACAGTCTTTGCCAAAGTGATGCATTGCAAAACAACAAAGGAGATATGGGACAAATTGCAGAATATCTATGAAGGAGACACCAAGGTAAAAAGTGAAAAATTACAGACTTTTAAAACCCAATTTTAAAGTCTAAAAATGAAGGAAGAAGAAAACATTTCAAAATACTTTGAGAGAATTGATGAAATTGTGAATGCAATTCAAGGGCTAGGAGAAGAATTGGAAGAAAAAGAAATAGTTGAAAAAGTACTAAGATCACTTCCAAGGATTTACAATCCTAATATTTCCACACTAGAAGATAGAGAAAATATTGACAAACTCACCATGGAAGAACTATATGGAATTCTCATAGCTTATGAAATGAGGATTGGGTAAGACAATTCTCAAAAGAAGGAAGCAGCTTTTAACGCATCAAAAGTCGAAAATAAATCTGAATGAATTGTCAATCAGAAGACTCTGATGATGAATAAGGACTTGTTGTTAAAAATATTAAGAGAGGTACTAGAAGGTTCAAATGGAAATTGCCCTTAAAATGTTTTAATAGTGGGGGAATTGGTCACTTTGCTTCCAAATGCCCTTATCCCAAACAAGAATACGATGATGAGTGCCGTGACAAATTCAAGAAGAACAAAAAGATTTTTAAGAAGAACAAAAATAATACCTTTTATTCCATGGATGATAGTTGCTCAAATGAGTCTAGTGAAGATGAAGAAGCAGAAGTTCTATTCATTGGAATAGAAAATAAAATATTTGAAGAGGTAGAAGGTGTGGTAGATCTTGAAGCAGAACGTGTAAGTGCTCTTGAATAATTAGGAAAGTATAAAAATATGTACAAAAAACTAAAAATTCATATGACATAATTTGAGGAGAAAAACAATGATGTAGAAAGAATTATTGTTGACTTAAAAAATCAGCTTTGAAGAAGCCAAAAAGGTTGAAAGTAATCTAGAACAACAACTTAAGAAACAAGAGGAAGAATTAGAAAAGTTCGAAGCTGAAATGATCTTGCTTAGAAATAAGACTGATGAAGAATCCTTTCAATCAAAACTTAAGAGTAGCTCAAAAACTCTAGATGACATCCTAAGTTGTCAAAGATCATTCGATAATAAAACTGGACTAGGCTATGACAAAGGAAAGAAGTCAGAACAATCCTCTTTCATACATAAAAAAGGAAATAAAGAAGTTATGCTGATGCACTTATGAAACCAGTTGTAAAGGAAGATAGTAAAAAATTAGCTCACTCTCAAAATTAAAGCAGGATAGATAATGTGCCAAGTAGACATCAACAACTCTTTTTGGGAAATTGTTATGCCTGTAACAATTTTGGACATATAGAAATTGTAAACTAAATTCTCCTATTGGGAAAGGAATTACATCACAATCTCTGTTATATAAGAATAATGCTGTAAGAAGCAATCCAAAAGGAAGAAGCTATAACTATTTTTCTCCTCTACATAATTATAGTATAGAATGTTACAAATGTTGTAACCTAGGACACATATCTAGAAATTGTAAACTAGTGATTCCTATGAAGAATGACACCACAAAATATCAAGGAAATGAGGAAAAGAAGGTTTGGAAGAAGAAGGAAGATGTAGAATGTTCAATAGCTCTATGTGCAATAGAAAAAAAAATATGGCATGTGGATAGTGGATGCTCAAAACATATGTCAAGAGACCCACACAAATTTATAAGCCTAAAAAGAAATAAAAAAGGAAAAGTCACTCTTGGAGATAATCTATCCTCTAAAATAATTGGGAAGGCTATAGTGGCTCTTATAGACAAGATGAAATTTGAAAATGTTCTGATTGTAAAGAAATTGAAACCTAATCATTTAAGTGTGAGCCAAACATGTGATCAAGAACACATATGTATATTTGATTCCAAGAAGTGTGAAAACAGAAGAAAAGATTCAGGTGAACTTGTTGGGACTACTGTGAGAACTCCAAGCAATGTGTATATTATAGAAAATGAAGAACAATGCTATATGAGTCAAATTGATGAAATTTTGCTATGGCATAGAAGGATGGGACACTTGAACTTTGACAATATTGTAAAAGCTAGTAAGAAGGGAGCTGTAAGAAATTTACCAATGATCATAAAACCACCAAACCACATTTGTAGACACTGTCTTCATGGGAAGCAAACAAAAACAAGCTTCAAGGTAAAAGAGCATACAACCTCTCATCCATTAGAAATAATTCACATTGATCTTTGCGGACCTACAAGGACTAAAAGCTTTCAAGGTGAACATTACTTCATGTTACTAATTGATGATTATACAAGGATGACGTGGGTGGCATTTCTTAAAGAAAAATTAGAAGCCTTTATGAAGTTCAAAGCCTTCAAAGCACTTGTTGAAAATGAGGAAAATATCAAGATTAAATGTCTAAGATCAGATAATGGTGGTGAGTTCACCTCAAATGAATTCAATGATTTTTGTGAAACTCATGGAATCAAGAGGAAGTTTTCAGCCCCAAAAATTCCTCAACCAAAATGGAGTTGTTGAGAGGAAAAATAGGATTGTCCAAGAAGCAACTAGAACTATGCTAAATTAAGCAAAGCTTCCTAATGGCTATTGGAGAGAAGTAGTAGATACAGTTGTCTATGTACAAAACAGAGGACACCTCAGAGTAAATAGTGACAAAACTCCTTATGATCTATGGTTTGGAAGACCAGCTTCAGTTAAATATTTTAGAGTTTTTGGAAGTAAATGTTACATAAAAAGAGATGATGATAATCTAGGGAAGTTTCACTCTAGAATAGATGAAGGCATATTTATTGGATATTCTTCCCCCAAAAGAGCATACAGATGTTATAATCTAAGGTTGCACAAGATCATAGAAAGTGCAAATGTAACTATAGATGACACTAAACCAATAAGAATACAAATCCAAGAAAGTCTGGATGTTGAAGAAACTGATGATGAAGAAAAAGAAGAAAGTTTACAAGAAGAAGATATTCTTGAAGAAGAAGAAGAGAAAGTAGATAATGAAGACTCCCCCGGATCAGACACAAAAACACCATCCAAACGGGTTCAAAAGAATAATCCTGAAAGTCAAATAATTGGTAGCAAAAATTCGGGAGTTCAAACAAGGAGAAAACAGTTTTATGATGAAGAACAAGCACTACTTTTGATAGTAGAACCCAAAACCTTTAAATAAGCTTGCAAAAGTGAGAATTAGATCAAAGCTATGAATAATGAACTTGATCAAATAGAGAAGATCCAAACTTGGGAACTTGTCCCAAGACCTAAGGACATGAATTTTATTGGAACCAAAAGGATCTTTAAAAACGAGTTCAATGAGGATGGTCATGTGATAAGGAACAAGGCCAGATTAGTATGCAAGGGATATTCTCAAGTAGAAGGTGTTGATTTTGAAGAAACTTTTGCACCTGTGGAAAGACTTGAATCCATTAGGATGTTTTTAGCTTTTGCATGCTACAAGAACTTTAAATTGTATCAAATGGATGTAAAATTTCATTTCTTAATGGAGAACTTGAAGAAGAAGTATATGTTGAGTAGTCTGAAGGTTTTCTCTTATAAAAAAATAGAGATTATGTTTGCAAACTTAAGAAGGCACTCTATGGTCTTAAACAAGCTCCAAGAGAATGGTTCTCAATACTTGAAAAGTATTTAAAGTAGAAAGGATATAAAAGAGGAGCCACTGACAACAATCTATACATAAAGTTTGAAAACAAAAATATGATCATTGTTGTAGTCTATCTAGACAATATCATATTTGGAAGTGATCTACAAATTATGAGTGTAAACTTTGCGTCAAAAATGAAGAAGGAATTTGAAAGGTCAATGTTGGGGGAACTAACATTCTTTCTTGGTTTACAAGTATCTCAATTAGAAAAGGGGATCTTCATCTCTCAAACTAAGTATATCAAAGAGATGTTGAAATAGTTCAAAATGGAAGAATCCAAACCTGTTAGTACTCTTATGGTCACTGGTTGTAAATTGAGCAAGGATGATGAATCCTTAGAAGTAGATCATAATATGTATAGGTCAATGTTTGGTAGTTTATTATATGTAACCACTATAAGACTAGATGTAATGTAGGCTATAGGTTTGGTTGCCAGATTCAAATCAGCCCCAAATGAAACAAATGTGGTTGTAGTAAAAATAATTCTTAGATATCTAAAAGATACTATGGTATCCAAAAAGAAATAACTTCACTCTAAGGGAATTCACTGATGCAGATTGGGCAGGAAGTATTGATGGCAGAAAAAGCACTAGTGGAGCAACATTTTACTTAGGAGATTGTTTGGTGTCATGGCTAAGAAAAAAATAGTCTTCCATTTCACTATCTACAGTAGAAGCCAAGTATATTTATGTTGCATCATGTTTTACACAAGTCATTTGGATGAAGCAAACATTGGAAGATTTACTTGTTAAATATGAGGATCCCATTGTTATACATTGTGACAATACAAGTGCTATAAACATATCCTAAAATCCTGTTATGCATTCTAAGACAAACATATTCCAATCAATATCATTTTTTAAGAGAGCAAGTGTCACAAAAGGTTTTCAAACTGGAGTATGTTGATACAAAGGAACGAATAGATGATATTTTCACTAAACCACTGCCTAGAGACTCATTTGCCTATCTTAGGCAAAAACTGGGAATGATCTCTCTTCATTGAGATAAATTGAAGATGGTAACCCTGTCACAAAAGGGACATAGTGGATACGGGGAGAAATGGTGAGAAAGGCATATTTATGAGTCTTTGTCATTAATGTCAAAAAGGGGGAGAAAAAATTGAAAATTTGTTGTCATCAATGACAAAGGGGGAAAATGTTGAGTATGATTGTCATTGATGTCAAAAGTATTCATTAATGACAAAGGATATGATGATATGGAATGTATGATGATGTGGCATGTGTGAGGAGTGTAAAAATCCATCTGATGGTGTTCTAGTACATTCATGATGTCATTTTTACAATTTGGCATCATTATATAAAGGTTTGACAGTTTGGTCAAACTTTCGAAATTGACTAAGTATTGAAAATTAGTCTAAGTTGCTATAGGAAAATGCCCACCACCTTCTGTATTTGATTTATTAATTAATTACGAGGATACAGGAATGTAGATTGTTGGTTTGTGCATCCAACCATATGATTAGTTTTCCAAAACAATCATTGAGAGTGAAGATATTGGCTTGCCAAAAATACCCTATGGCATGATTTACACTATTCCAGTAAAATGCCTGCAAGGGGCATGGGATATGTCGGCAATGGGCTTTAAATATGCCCGCACAAGGCATATATTAATATATGCCCGCACAAGGCATTAATATATGCCCACACAAGGGTTTATATATGCCTGCAAAGGCATTAATAATATTCCCGTGCAAGGTTTAATAATATATGCTTGCAAAGGCATTAATATAGGCTCACACAAGGCTATAATCTAGGGCAGTTGTGCATTTAAATAATCTTGGTGGATTTTCTAGTAATCCAGATAGAGATCAAGATTAATTTAGTAGTGTGAAGGTGCAAACTAAGATGCGAGAAGTTAAGAAATGCGTAGAGGATTTTAATCATGCTTGATAAAAAATTAGTCAATAAACCAGGAATTAATCAACCCTGTGTGAAAGGTTGTGATGATGGAAGGAATGCAATGATAAAAAGGAGACACCATTCTCAATTGGAGGAACACGGAGGTGAATGGACACGATGGATGAAAATAAACAATGGTTTGATCTCATAGAAGAATATATGAACATAAGATTGAATTGAAGGAAGAAGGTCTCTAGAGTCCAGATCGAAGTAGCAGCAAGAAAAGACAGAGACCAAGAAAATGAAGAATAACCAGTGACATAATTGAAGGAATAAGAATATCTGAAAATCTAATAAAAACAAATAAGGGTGGTTGGGAGGTGCAAGGACAGGATGCAATCTTGTAGGGGGTCGTAGCCTTCTTCATGTTGTTGCTGGTAAATAGGGTGTTGGTGCATCCAGTATGTTGGTGCTTGTAAACTATTTGTAAATATAATTTTGAAGTAATAGAAAGTATTGGTTTTTTTCCCAATTGGGATTCCATGATAATATTGTGTGTTATGTATTAATTGTTGATTATGTTTTTAAGTGATAAAATTTTAAATAGATAGCCTAATACTGATTCACCCCCCCCTCTCAGTATTACTTGATATTCTAACATATCTCTCTCTAAAAAACCGTAAACCCATTTGTCTCTCTCTTGCTAGACACCTGACCACCAGTCTCTCACTTTCTCTCTCTCCCTCTAAAATCCTAATATCTAGTCCCTCTCTCTCTCTAAATTCCTAACCACCAATCTCTCTCTCTATATATAAAACATTAATCACCAATATCTTATTTATCTATACACCTTACCACCACTCTGTCTCTTTCTCTCCCTCTCTTTCTCTAAACCCATAACCTCTAGTATCCCTGTCTCTCTCCTTAAACCCAAATCCCCCAATCTCACTCTTTCTATCTCTTTCTCTAAATGACCAATGTCTACTCTCTCTCTCCCTCTAAACCCCTAACCCACTCTCTCTCTCTCTCTCTAAACCCTTAACCCCAATATATCTCTCTTTATACCTAAAACCATAACCATGATTCTCTCTCTCTCTCTCACTCTCTATAAACCATTAACCCTCAATATCTCTCTCTATACCCCTAACACCCAATATCTATCTCTCTCTCTCTATATAAACCACCAATCTCTCTCTATAAACCCCTAACCTGGATTCTCGCTCTCTCACTCTCTCCCTCTCTCTAAACCATTAAGCCCCAATATCTCTCTCTCTAAACCCCTAACCACCAAAATCTCTCTCTCTAAATCTTCAACCATTGATCTCTCTCTTTATAGCTATCTCTTTCTCAAACCCTAAATTTCAATCTCTCTCTCTCTCTCTCTCTCCAGACCTCAAACCACCAATCTCTCACTTTATCCGTCTCCAAAATCCTAACCTCTAGTCTCTTTATATCTCTTTCTCCCTTTCTCTCTCTCCCTCTCCCTCTCACTCTCTAAACACCTAACCATCAATTTATCTCTCCCTCCCTCTAAACCAAAAATCTCCAATCTCTCTCTCTATCTCTCTCTCTCTCTCTAAGCCCCTAACCACCAATATCTCCCTTTCTCTCCCTCTTTTTCTCTAATCCCATAACCTCCATTCTCTTTCTCTCTAAACATGCAACCCAAAATACCTCTAATCCTATATCTCTATCTCTCTAAACCTGTAACCCCCAATACCTCTAATTCTATCTCTCTCTCTCTAGTCCTCTAACCTCCAATATCTCTTTCTCTCTCTGAACGCCTAACCCCTGTTTTCTCTCTCTAAACAATTAACCCCCAATATCTTAATGTTTATCCAAAAACCCATAACCACCAGTTTATTTCTCTCTCACTCTCTTTCTTTAATCCCCTAACCCCCAATCCCCCCCCCTCTCTCTCTCTATGTGTCTCTCTCTCTAATCCCCCAACCTCTCTCTCTCTCTCTCTCTCTCTCTCTCTCTCTCTAAACCCCTGACCCCCAATATCTATCTCACTAAACCCATGGCCTCCAATATTTCTCTCTCTCTCTCTCTCTCTGACTATCTCTCTAAACTAGCTATGGGTTATAGGTTTTAAGGGTTGGGTGTTTTATGATAGCATTTAGGGTTGATGAGAATTAGACCTTATAAGGGTTAGGGGTTAATTTTTATTTAGCTAGACACTTTTGATGTTATGATTAGGTGGTTAGGATTATAGGGGTTAAGGGACATTTAAGTGTTAAGGAAATGGGGATATATGATTATGTGTTAGGATTTAGGAGTTTTAGGGGTTATACTAGTTTAGGATTATAGTGGGCCAAGAGTTTGGGGATTTAAATATAGGGGTCATGGATTTATGGTTATAAGGATGAATATTTATATGTACAATAGGATAATGCGAGTTAGTGATTTTGTGTAATAATATATACATATTATAGGATTTGTGGGTTATAAGGGTTACTAGATAGGGATTCTAATGATTAGGGGTTATAGGGTATATTGGTGATAAGGGTTAGATGTCAATGGTTATAGGGGTTACATTCCTATTATCATTAGTATCACTACTCATAACAGAGGATATGCTTGAGAGGTCATGTGTAGTGGACTAAGGAGTTGCCCTTGAACTTGGATGATTATATTCTTATTTTAGGGATTAAAGCCAAGGTTCCATCCCTCAACCATGTATAGGGACCAAACACCCATACCTAGAATCTAAGACATTAGAATGGCCACACCCATATTCATACTTGGAATCAAGGCTAGCCTAAGGAAATCCTATGGCATGTCTTTAGGTGTTATTCATGGAAATGGATGACTAAATCTCCTAACCCTTGTGGTTAAGGAGAGAAGAGAGGGGTGAGGGAGGGAGGATAGATTGGGAAGAGTGGAAGAGAGGGGAGCGATTGGGTGGATAGGAAGAGATGGGGGGGTTTAGGGAGAGATAGAAAAAATGAAGGTGTCAAAATAAATGCGTGCACACATCTACACATGCACGCATTTGGGCACATGCATGTTTAGATTCATTTTTTTTTGGCGCCCTTGTAGATTTGGTACTAGCTTCAGATTACCAAACCTAGAGGCTCAGTTTGAGTTATGGAAGAACACACAAATTTATGTAACTTCATGTTTTTCACACTTAGTTCCGCACATGCTCCACTTGTGCACTACTGATGAAATTGCACACACTTGTCAAGCTTTGTGTGCAGATTCTAACTATATATTTTGTGAATAGATCTGTTATTGTTTTCTATTTTTAATTCATTTTTAAGTGCACTCATGTCAAATTTGTAAAAAACATAGGTTGTTTATTTGGGCTATAACTTTTGATTGGATTACATATTTCGAAAGCGGAAAAGAACCCGCACAAGAGTACAAGAATACCTACAAGCTAAAAAAAATAAAATTGATTGATTATGTTATGACTATGATATGGTGGACCAACACTCGACCATGTTGTTTTAGGGCTTCATTAAATTTCGTAAGTTTAAAAAAATATAAAATTAACTTTTAAAATTTTGGAAAAATAGCCCTGCACAAGATCCGTATGTTGCCTACACCTCTACATATTTTTTTCCTCGTAATTTGATAATTTACATAACAAACCGGTGGACCAACACAAACATATGCATTATGTTTTAGAGAAAAAATAACATAACAATCTTAAAATAATGACATTTTCGGGTGGTTATACCATGTTTCCATAAATAAAAGTTATCTATTTTAGAAGGTGATATGATTTTCTACATTTCATATTTTTACACCTAATTCTAAAAAGTTTTGTAGGTACCTCTAATAATTCATTTTAATGATCATATTTTTATTTTTCCATCATGCCATTGCAACTAACACATTATAAGTCAGTATCATTACCTTGCACCAGCCCATTAGACCAATTAGCAAATTAATGAACTAACATTTATTAACGAAATAACATATATTAACAAAATGACATGTTGAAAATATGACCTCAGTGTTGGTTGTTTCCTCCTCAGATACGACAACACCAAGTACACTACCACACCCTATAGAGGCATGAAGCTCCTGCAAGATTAAAAATTGTATATATTAACAATATTTTCATGTGTACAATATGAAAAAATATAATTTGAACGACATTAGTGGTTTAACAATTTATGTTACACCAAAATCTCGACATCATGATTCATGTGTCATCTCCATGCCTTAATCCCTGAATTTTCATGGGTTAAAACATCAGAAGGAAGGTTGTTGTCCTTTCCATTTACCGCTTGTAGTCACCTTGACGCACTCTTCCTTCATGCAAGGAGTGTCAAACTCAAGGTGACACACTCTGCACCTTAGCATAGCGCATTGCTGACACAGTGTGCCTTTTTATAGGGCACGGTGATCTACTTCTAACGTAGGTTTCCTTCATCCAAGGTGCGTCGAAGTTGGTTAAAGTGGATAAAAGGAAGCTTCAAGCGATTTCTCGAAGCTTGATGATGTGGAGGCTTATCCCTAGATGCTTGTATAGGTGGCTCTCTATCCCCTAGCCTAGTGGGATGATCCCTTATACCTCTCCCCTAAATCCTCAACCTATTCTATCCCTTTATCCCTATATATACAACCCCCTCTCCATTGTTAAGGGGGGAACTATTATGCACCCTCAGGCTGGTGGATTTCACTAAGGATCATCATCTTCATCCATAAGAAGCTAGGAGAATTTGTATCTCTAAGGCAAGATTGTTCATGTTGGAGTTGTGACGTCAAATATTTGGTTGTAACTCCCCTCACTTTGTATCTGCTGCAATTTACATTAATATAAACATCTTTCCATAAATTTTTTATGTCTTGTAATATCATTTACAATTTGCTTCTTTGACCGCTTATCTAGTTATATTCATAGACATATGCTTTCATGTCGTTTGCTTGTTTCCATCTCTGCTATCTTGTTTTGTATCCAGAGAACGAAGGATCGAATGTAAATCAAGCAAAGAGAAAGGGATTGTGATCACAAGGTAATTCATCTATCCTGCAATCGAATCTAAATAGGAAGGATTTTATGTTGTGTACTCTTTTGTGCTAGATCTATACCATTTAGGTCTAGAGAGATTTGTTTCCGTCCACGTTAATAGATTGTCTCCACACAATGTCCTTAACTAATTGGAACGTATCATGTGTTGGTCCATAACCATAACAGGTTTGACCACACGCTATTCAAACTGTGGCTCAATTTGGGGCTCATGGGATGTTGGTCTATCCGCACTACTAGATGGTCTTCTACCACCGGAATATGATGTCTATGCCCCACAAAAGGAAGAGGGTCTGGTCAATAGTTGTATTGTGGAGTGCAATCACCTAAGCTAGCGTCAGAAATGCCTCATGTGTCTAGGGAATCATAGTGTGTACAAGAGGGACGTCTGGTCTCGGTAACTAGCTATAAGGTGGAGGTATCAGTTGAATGACATCTCTATGCCTAGAATTGGGATAGTTTTGGGACATCCTGATAGCAACGCTCTAGAACCCCAACATATCGAAATAATTGAAATGTTTTCCCATCACAAACTCAACATAAAGTTTCCAAAGGAAGTATAGCGGTACTTCCCTTTTGTTGTGTGGGGGAATTTCAAAAACCATATTCCATCTATCCATCCAGTGATTTCTAATTGGTTGAAAAATTCACCACTCAATTGAAACATGTGCTTTGCTAGTCTTTGGAAAGACATTTGTCCCAGGCACTCTAAAAAGTGAATATATATTCTCTTTAGTGAATTTTAACTTCTTCACATCGTTGTAACTCAAGCCATCGGCATATTATTGTCATTTTCTTTCTCTATATGATGCTATGTTGTACAACACATCAATTGAGCGATTGATAGTGTCTACAATAGCATCTAATGCTGCTGCCAAGGAGTGATGGAATTCATCTGCACCCCTCCAAGCCACACCAATCTCTCTCAAATGACCAATCTCTCTCAATATCTCTGCATTTTGATCCATAATAGCCATTGCAATCATAAATACAAAAAAAAAATATCATTAGAAAAATAGACATGGTATAATGACATCTCGTAGCAATGGAAAATGTAAAACTAGTGTACAACAAATAAGAACATGAACTATTTATAATTTATAATTTATAATTTAAAATTAAACAAATTTTACACTAAAGAATAAGCATTTAACATTTTTCCATTTCATATTTATGTTGTATATGTGTATTAATTTCAATTGCCAAATACATACATTAAGTGGACCCTATGTGTATATGTTGACTAGGAAGCTTCTCTACCTTATTTTTAGGCTTGGATTATGAATAAAATCTCAATATAGGCAAGGATTTTGATATATGTAATTTTTTGTTGTAGCGTGAAGTTTTTTGGATTCTATAGGCCATTTAGCATCATTGTTTATATCTAATTTTGGGTATATACAGGTTCCCGCTTGATGTTATTTTAGTAGTATGCACTATTTCTATATACACATGAGAAACTTCGCATATTTGTGTATAGTGGTTTGGGATCTAACTTTTAGGATTGCAAGGTTTCCACTGGATTCTATCATGTATGATTTTATGGGATTGACGTGTAATCAAACACATCAACTTCCCTATGTATCTTGATGTTGGTATAGCCTATTGTTGAACTCCTTTATCGTGACCTTAACCAAAATGCACCCTTCACTCAAGTGAAAACATTTATTAAGCATGGGAAGCTTCTCTACCCTATTTTAACACTTGAATTAGGAAGTTTCATCAAAACTATAAGGTGCTGACTAATGTCCGTGGGGGGCAAACTTTGATATTCCAGGTAGAGGCATGGGCTAGATCCTAAAGGAGGTGTAAACGGTGATATTGATGAATACAATCTCAATATTGGCAAGGATTTTGATATGTTATTATTTGTTGTGGCGTGAATTTGTTTGGACTCTATAGGCCATTTAGCGTCTTTGTTTATGCATTTTGGGTAAGATATGAATTGTACTTGATTTTTTTTTAAATAGTTGTAAGAAACCTTGCTATATACATGAGAAACATTGGAAAGTGAATATTGGTTTGGACTCATAAGGATGCTGATGAATATATATGCATATAGTGAAATTAATTTAATTTTTATGAGTAAATTGGAACCTTAATTTGCTTTGGACGTGCAAATGATGACTGGAGTTATGCTTTTAATTTTCTTTTAGGGCATACAAATTAAAAAATTTATGGATTCAAGTCATTTTAGGGCATACAAATTACACAAAGTAAAGAAATTAGAAGGATGGAATTTGATGCAAATACCTAAGATAGAGGAGATTGATGTTTAAGGTGGAAGATCCAAGTTCTATGACCTCAAAACGCATTCACCAATACCTGTTTTGTCGCCCAAAGCCATTGCTTTGTCGTTGTTGTGGAGGATGTGACGGGCGTGACCCATTTTGGGGCATAAAAAATGTTTTAAAAAATGCATGTACAGGTTTAGTAAAATGTGTGTTAAAAAACGCGTATGTATTTTATGACTACATAACACATACGTGTTTTGTTTAATTATCATACTTGGCCTTCACCATGGTAGACTTAACTAGGTTTGATAGGGTTGAGATTGCTTGGGATCAATTATCTTTTATACAACTTGAATGAATTTCTTAAATCTATCATTACATCTAAAAAGTCCCTCAATTTTATGTACTCACCCATTAATCATAAACCCACCCATGTGAAAGCTCTTCACATCTATACTTCAAGAACATTGTGAAAACATCCAAATACCTTTGCACTATAGAAAATACAAAATATGTCCCAAAGATCTATTATATTCACATAATTACACCAATAGGCGTCTTATTTCAACTTTTTAGGGGAGTTGGATTGTGTGGATTCGATTTGCTCTATTAACATCCCTCCACTTATTAATGTGTTAATGTGTGTTACACCATATGTTAATGAGTGTTACAGCCAATAATCTTATTAATAAACCTTCGCACTTATTGCTTGATTTAATCTACACAAAATCTCTCACTTACTTCCACAATTCTCTACGTTACTTCCACAACATGGCTAAGGGATGTTAATTGATTGCATGTTCCTTTACCAATGGTTTCTATTTCTATTCCATTTTTTTCGAAAATGAAAAACAGAAGATTAATTTAACGTGTAATTTGTGTTAACATTTAGATCCATTTTATCGGCGTTCACCGTAGGGTAATAGGCTGTGCTAGTAACCTAAATGTTCACTACGTCTACATCTGCATCTTATGTTCATTACATCTGCATCTTGAATATAACGTTAAGAAAAGAAAAAAAATTACAAAGATATGTCGTTCTTATAGTTTAATAGATCTTCTAGTTACTTGGATCCAATTGTCTTTGGATAAACCTCTGCTGGACAAATTGTAAATCCCCGAAATCTGCTCGTGAGCTGATTTACAGTACAGTCATTTATGCATTGCATTGCATGCCCATACGCCATTCTCATTATTTATGGCGCTGGGATTTCGATTTTAGTGACAACCATTGATGCACGTAGGCAATCAGAAGCAGATCTTGGCTATGAATCCTTAACACTTCTTCTTCTTTGTCCACAATGGCACCACAACTGATCGGGCAACTTATATTTATCAGATTTGGCAAGGATTCTGCTACAACAACGCTTACCCTGCAATGCATGAGCATACGCCATTCTCATTATTTATGGCTCTGCGCTTTTATTTTAAAGTTTATTTTTATTATTATTATTTAATTTAAAGTTTATTTTTAATGTGGGAGACTTATCATTTATTATTTTAAAGTTTATTTTTAATTTTGTAAAATATTTAATTGAGAAATGGCAACTATTTTAAAGTCTATTTAATATCTAGTTGTATAATTTAATATGAATTTATTATTCAACATAAGGTTAGAATTTAATATGAAATTATTTAATAATTGTGCTAATGTTTAGAGAATTTAATATATATATTATTTTTATTTTAATTGTGAAATTATATAATAGATTATATTAATTACTTTTTTAAGTGGACATATATTGCATATCAACACATCTAATCCATTTGGGACCAAAAGAGTCTCTTCTAATAATTGATTTGGATAACATAAAGGTAAAGGAAAAAAAGCAGTGAGGCAAAGGATAGAAGCACAGATGGAAAGGTCAAGCCAACAATGAATGTAACGATGCAGTCCAAAAGGGAGGGGGGTTCTAATGGGACTATGCAGTGCAACCCTTGGTCAAACAAGGGCCACGCACTTATAAATATAAAATTTCACTTTTGGAAGTGGATAAGAATCCGAAATGAATGAAGAAAGAAAAAGTAAGGGGAGAAACATACAAATTATTTGGTGAGTAGGATATTCGATCAAGTGTATTTGAAAATCCCCACCAATCTCCCTCTTGTTCCTAATCCTGTCGAATGGAATCTCGTCGACCACTCTTTTTCTAATAATTAATCAAGGCAATCTTATCAACTGGGATCATCTCCCTAGGATCATGGATGGGCTTGCATACAAGAAATCGATTCATTGTCGATGCCTTTATCAATGGACCTTTTTCATCTCGACCACACCCTTTTCTTTGAAGAAGTGAAATCAAAAGGAATAGGGAAGTGGGAATAAGTTGGTTAGATGTGTCTTGCTCAATCCCTTTAATTTAGCAGAGATAAAGGTATTGAGGGGGAGAGAACTATGTTGAGCAGTCATTTGAGAAATATTTTCTCCACTCCTCCCTTCTATCCCTATACCAACAAACCCAATTGATCCAAGATATTAGATCTTGGCTAAACTGGAGTAGGAATTGTTATAGTATGCATTCCAATGTACCTATTTCTAGTGGGTGGAGGCATAGTGATGTCTAGGTTATCAAGGAAGGAATGTAGGTGTTGGGAGGAGATTTAATTAATAGTAGGGCTATCCTAATAATAAGAAATAGGGGCATTCTTCCATTCTTCCCTAAATAATAACATGGGAGAGTTTTGTTGGAAATTAATTATCATCACCATGTAAAGTGTTAACACTTAAATTTCATACACATTTGACATTTCATTTAATATCGCAGGAAGACATCATCAAAATACAATGTACAACTCACTGAAGACATCCTCATCAAATCCACAAGAGAAATTGAGCCCCAGAATGATCAAATAAATCATTAGGAACAATCACATGAATTTTTTCATTGGGAACTCACACTGATAGGATGACTCTCTATTAAAAAACCCATGTGAATTTACGTAAATTTTCCTTCGAAAATCACGTGACAGTGAAAATGGAGAGACCACTTACTTGTCATGGCACATCCTGTTAAATTTTCAGAATTTACTTCAATATGATCTAGGATCTTAACTGAGAGAACAACATGTACAGCATATCTACAGCATATCAATCATGGAGACAATAATGCAAGCACACAAGAGACACAAAGATTTACTTGGGGAAAACCATAAAGGTGAAAAACCCCAATAACTTCCTCAGAGATAGATAGAGCAATGATACAACCAACCAATAGAGATAGCCATAACCTAGCAGCAATCCTCCTCCTCCATAAGTGCGCCTCTCCTCCTTGAGATCATGTGTGAGAAGTGAGTGAGTAAATAGAGTGCCTCCCGCACTCTATTTATACTTGACTTGACTTGCCTTTTTACCTAACTCATGTAGGCTCGAACTTAACCACATAACATAATGCTGAGTGGGCCGACCCCCAATAGGGTGGTCTAATAACCCTTTGACCCACATGACTTATATAGGGCCGACCCCAAATAAGGTGGTCTAATAACCCATCAAGTATAAGTTACGACACTTACAATATAAATGACGACACTTCCTTATAGAGGAATAATACCATCTCTATAGGAATACAATATACATATATGTGAAATACATTCCGAAGTTACATATACATCAACACTCCCTCTTAACTAGGAAGGTATTTCTCAGCACAGTTCTTCTAGCACAAGTCATCTTCTCTGGATCATCGTCACTAGATAATCGTCATCGAGTCATCATCATCGTCACTGCTGCTGCTATCTCAATCAATCTCTGAATCTACTCGTCATAGGAAGTTCTACAGAGCCAGTCCTTTTTCATACTGGATGTAGGCCCACCACCTGCAGGTCTTCGTCATCACTGGCCATACTGTGGAATCCTCAGGACTTATTACGTGCGTCACAAAACCTCGAAAGAGCATCCCAGGATATTACGGGTACACAACTCCAACCTGTAGGATCTCCCAGGGTGCTATTACATGTGACCCCACCACGAAACCTCGAAAGAGCATCTTAGGATGTTACGGGTACACAACTCCGACCTAAGATCTCCCAGGGCACAAATTACATGTGGTCCACCACAAAACCTAGCAAGAGCATCTCAGGATTTTACGGGTACACAACTCCGACCTGAGATCTCCTAGGGCACAAATTACATGTGGTCATGGCAAAACCTCGCAAGAGCATCTCAGGATGTTACGGGTACACAACTCCGACCTGAAATCTCCCAGGGCCCAAATTACATGCCATAGGACAAAACCTCGCAAGAGCATCTCAGGATGTTATGGGTACACAACTCCGACCTGAGATCTCCCAGGGCACAAATTACATGTCCTCCCAGAGCAATGTCTCGAAAGAGCATCCCAGGCTGTTACGGGTACACAACTCCGACCTATAGGATCTCCCAGACATGCTCATCTGCACAACCTGATCCACGGCCACAGAGTATCAACCTGATACTCACCATACATCATCCTGATGTACTCATGATCGTCCTGATCATAATCACTGCAACGTCCTGCTGCAAGTCATCTGGAGCAACATCCTGAAGCTCGTCATCCATGATCGTCCTGATCATCAATGCAACATCCTGCTGCATGTCATCTGGAGCAACATCCTGAAGCTCGTCATCCATGATCGTCCTGATCATCAATACAACATCCTGCTGCATGTCATCTGGAGCAACATCCTGAAGCTCGTCATCTATGATCATCCTGATCATCACTGCAACATCCTGCTGCATGATCTACCTGATCATCAATGCATCTTCCTGATGCATACCAAGTATCATACATGATCCTCCTGATCATCAATGTATCCACCTGATACAAATATATGATACATATCATCATACATGATCCTCCTGATCATCAAAGCATCTACCTGATGCATACCACGTATCTACCTGATACATATCATCATACATGATCCTCCTGATCATCAAAGCATCTACCTGATGCATACCACGTATTTACCTGATACATATCATCATACATGATCCTCCTGATCATCAAAGCATCTATCTGATGCATACCAAGTATCTACCTGATACATATCATCATACATGATCCTCCTGATCATCAATGCATCTACCTGATGCATACCACGTATCTACCTGATACATATCATCATACATGATCCTCCTGATCATCAAAGCATCTATCTGATGCATACCAAGTATCTACCTGATACATATCCAGATACATTGTCCAAGCATCCAACATGATGCATACATACATACATAAAATGATCCAACTGATCATATCCAAGCAGAAACCAGAACATCATCCTGATGCTCATCATCCAGCGCTTACATCCACAGCCATGTGAAGGATCCTCCTTCCAACATGCTTGGAATGGCTTCAGCAAATGTGTCCATCACTTCTTCCTCGAAGTGTCCTTGATCTGAAGCACGCCAAGCCTCTCTCTGAAGTACTCGAACTTCACCCTGGCTAGTGGCTTCATCAGCACATCTGCAATCTGCTCGTCCGTCGCAACATACAGAAGCTTCACAGCTCCTCTCTGCACCATATCCCTGATATAGTGATATTTGATCTCTATGTGTTTCGACCTGTCATGAAACACTGGGTTCTCGGACAGCTTCACACAACTCTGGTTATCACAGAAGATACCAGTAGCCTCCAACGGGAGATCAAATAACTCAGACAGTAGCTTCCGTAGCCATACTACCTCACAACTAGCTGAACAGGCTGCAACATACTCTGCCTCAGCTGTACTCAGTGCTACGCAGGACTGCTTCCTGCTAAACCAAGAGATCACACCTGATCCCATACTGAAGCAGCACCCAGATGTGCTCTTCCTGTCTGCAACACTGCCAGCCCAATCTGAATCAACATAACCTTCCAGGTTAAACTTTTGATTCGCCTCATACCTGAGCCCATAATCCACTGTACCCTTCAGGTACCTCAGAACATGCTTTACAGTAACCAGGTGAACACTTCTCGGATCCGTCAGGAACTGGCTCAATGTGTTCACAGCAAAGCAAATGTCTGGTCTCGTGTTCGTCAGGTACATCAAGGACCCAATCATCTGACGATACATAGAGACATCAACTGAATCAGATGAAGCATCACATAGAAGCTTCAGATTCGATGCCATAGGTGTGGCCATGGCCTTGCAATCCATCATCCCGAACCTCTTTGGGATCTCTACTGCATACTTCCCTTGTCCAAGGAAGATTCTATCTGCACTTTGCCACACCTCCATGCCAAAAACAAATAGTGCATCATCCCCAAGTTCTTCATCTCGAACTCGGTAGTAAGCTTCCGCTGCGTGTCGGCAATCAATCTATCTTCACCATACCAAGTTCTGGGAGCTTGCTTCAAGCCATACAAGGCTTTCTTCAATCTGCATACATATGACTCCCTGTCAGGTCTTGGGACTGCATCCCAAACATCTTCTTCATGATCTACGGATCATGGCATTCCATTTCTTCATCCCAGATCCTGGGAACTTCAATATCTTCAATAGATATCTTTCTTGCTGGAACAAATGTTGTAGTCCTTTTGTAGGAGATGGCATATGATCTTTCCTACACAACAAGTTAAATTGCATGATTAGAAAACATCTTATAGTTTTCAGAACAAATTCTTACACATAAAGAAATATGCCATACAGTCATGCAATTATCTTAGCCAATGCTTCAATACAACATTTATCCATATCCCGTAACTTTCTAGATGCCTTCCAATCTCTACCAGAACATTGTTAAGAGTGTGCACAACTCCCAACATGTCAGCAAAGAGGTTTCATTCTAGATAAGTAGCAATGGAATGTTGTACAGTGCCATAGGCTACTTACCCATGCATATTAGTAGTATACTGTTCATCAATGCAATTATTCTAATATGCATAATACACAACCTAATTCTAGGAACATCAGTATATACATTATTGAACAGTATTATTTAAGAAATGACAATTCAAATACTTATCTTTGTTTGTTCGTTGGGTGGACTCCCTCTGAGTCTTTGCTTCCTTGCAGGAGCTGCTGGAGTCCTAATCTGAGGTAGCTTCTTCTACACCTTTCTGTTGTGAAATGTAGAGAGATGATCAACTCCCTCTGAATATCTGCATCCTTGCAGAAACTACTGAAGTGTGCTCCTTTGCTTTCTTGCAGGAACAACTAGAGTGTGCTCCTTTGCTTTCTGGCAGGAGCAACTGGAGTGTGCTCCCTCTTGATCTTTGCTTCCTGAATTACCTGTTCTTGAACTCATATTCATCCTTGGTCCCTATGCATGCTTATTAGTATCATGAATGTGTTATCCTTGTGATCTCATATAAAATCATACATTCATTAGTATACTATTAAAACACAATAATCTCAAGCATGTATAGTCATGATCATTTCAAACAGAAATAATAAGCATGAGCATTCAAGGATTCTTATGGTTAGTCAAATCATAAGAAACATAACATGTCTAAACCTGTAATTACTCAAACCTATGACTCTTCAGGTTAGTTGAATCATCAATCAAGATAAGAGATATAAAATGCATAAAACCTGTGATTATTCAAACCTATACCATCATATCATCAATTATGGTAAGAAACATAAAATGCATACAATCATGATTATTCAAACCTGTGACTTCATGAATAATCATTATCAACAACAGTATAAGATCCTAACACAAGGTAGGATTCTATCTTGATATAGGAAAAACATACCTGGATTAGCATGCTAGCTATTTATGTCTAACATACTCACATGATGTCTTCTTGTTCTTCTTCAATGACTTGTGCTAGTAACCTGTATATCTCATAAGTTAACTATTACAAAACCAAGTTATACATACCTCGTAAATGGATCTTCTATGAGATCCATGAGAATGGATGAATCTTTATCCTCATGTCATCATGATCATATGTTCTTGAACTGGAACATGATTTGTCTTTCTTGGTGTACCTTTCATGTTAGTAGGCAACATAAACCTCATACAACACCATAATGCATTAGTACAATCATAAGTGTCAACACCCTAACCAATGAATATCTTCTATCATGCATTCATAATTTTGTTAAGGTGATACGACAAATCTAAAATCAAAATTGTACTAACCATAATAACATGAAGACAAACATACCATAAATATCGAAACATACCTCGATGAGTCATACCTGTTAAGGTCGCTTGTAATCTTCTTATGTAAGGCCTTGGCCTCATCTCCCTCTGAAACAGGAACTTCTTTACTCATGCATATGATCAATCCATCTTCTTCTAGGATTAACCCAATTCACTTGATTTGCAAGAACTGGACCTGGAGCTGGATATGGGTTTGTCAGAGAAACCCCAAAAATTCAAGCTTTGAATTTCAAACTTTCGAAAGGATAGAAATATGCGCCTTGATGAGCTGATCAAACTGGTATATTCAGAATTTGAAAACTGCAAAGTTTCACTCCTCAATTTTGGCTTTGAAACTTCTGGATTCACTGGACGTGATCCTGAACTGGGGTTTGATGAAGCCCACTCTTCTGCCCAATCAAAATGTTTGATCCAAAGCTAGAAGCTTCTATTTTTCTGAGGAGCTTCCAGCCGTGGTCACAGATTTCAAAAATTCCCATTTTTACAGAAGCCCTAATTTTTCACTTTTCTGATCAAAGTCTCGAACTAGGGTTTGATCAAGCCCGGCCTTCTGCCCAACCAAAAATTCTGATCTTGGTCTCTAAATTTCTATTTTGATGAGTAGCATCCAGCCGTGGTCTCCGATTACAAAAATTCCAACTTTCTCCAAAGCCCTAAATTCCAGAAGCCATGAATGAAGGTACCAAAAAATAATTCTGTTTTGACATAAATATGTACCTGATTGTTTCTGGTGTAACTCCGAAACTTTTGATCCACAGGGTCTGAAAAAGTTTCCTGAGATAGCCTGACCTGTTATCTTTCCATCCTGACAGGTCTGACCTCAATTGGAATCTCTGAGAGAGAGTTATGCCAAATGTCGCAGCGTGACCTGTTTTGGGATAAAACAGGAGAGCGAACTTGTACGTCGTGCCACGTGTCACTGTTTTAATTTCGGCCTCTGAAAAAGTTTTCTACGATAGTACAGACTGTGTACTACCTGTCACTTTTTACGAAATTTCATTTGGAGCTTCCTAGCCCAAGATATGACGTTTTTCCCAAGGTCACCTGATTTTGACTCAGATCTGGAAGAGGCAGAAACCCTATATTGTACAGATCATAAATCACAAAGTACAACGAATTAGAGGTTTTCCTTTGGACACAAGATACCTGGAGATCTTATCTTCGGCCTGTAACAATTTCAGATCCGAAAACTTCGCCAAAACGGATTTATAGCGAAAGTGCTACGATGACTGGTTTTTGCTATATCAAGCCCTAGCATCGTAAGTGCAACAAGTGTCATACATGCCATATCATGCCTTCTTTCAGGCTAGCTCTGATACCATGTTAAATTTTCAGAATTTACTTCAATATGATCTAGGATCTTAACTGAGAGAACAACATGTACAGCATATCTACAGCATATCAATCATGGAGACAATAATGCAAGCACACAAGAGACACAAAGATTTACTTGGGGAAAACCATAAAGGTGAAAAACCCCAATAACTTCCTCAGAGATAGATAGAGCAATGATACAACCAACCAATAGAGATAGCCATAACCTAGCAGCAATCCTCCTCCTCCATAAGTGCGCCTCTCCTCCTTGAGATCATGTGTGAGAAGTGAGTGAGTAAATAGAGTGCCTCCCGCACTCTATTTATACTTGACTTGACTTGCCTTTTTACCTAACTCATGTAGGCTCGAACTTAACCACATAACATAATGCTGAGTGGGCCGACCCCCAATAGGGTGGTCTAATAACCCTTTGACCCACATGGCCGACCCCCAATAGGGTGGTCTAATAACCCTTTGACCCACATGACTTATACAGGGCCGACCCCAAATAAGGTGGTCTAATAACCCATCAAGTATAAGTTACGACACTTACAATATAAATGACGACACTTCCTTATAGAGGAATAATACCATCTCTATAGGAATACAATATACATATATGTGAAATACATTCCGAAGTTACATATACATCAACACATCCAAGGCTCATAATGGATCCCTTAGATCCAAAATTTGAACCAGATTCCTAGCATGCTTGGGATCAACATTCAATATCCCCCTTCATGTACTTAGACAACTAGTTCACTAGCAAGGGTGTTCATGATTGGATATAGATGTTTATTGGCCTCCATTTGGCCTATAAAAGGAAAGCATGCACATGCATTCTATAAGAAAAAATCAAGAGCAAAGATATCCTGCAATAATTGCATTAAGAGCTCAAATTTCAATACATTTCTTATGTTTAGTTGGAATGCAAAGATCCCTTGCTATCTTCCTATAAGAAATAGTTTTCTCCATTATTCTAAGTTTTTTATTCTGGATTTTTGTGGACAAAACGACCTCCCCAAGGGATATTTTTGGATTTCCTTTGAATCCTTCACCTCCTAGGTGACACCATTGTAGTAATCTTTACCATTATGCAATCAACATTTGGTTTAGCACACTCTTTTTCTTTTGTTTTTCTTAGCACTTGTCCATTTTATTTTGTTTTTGTTTATTGCTTTGAGTTTGCTTTTCCATTTGGTGTATGGAATTCTAACTCACAATCTACAATATTGTGTCCTTACTGCAACGTACAAGGATCCCTCAAGTGGGAAGAGCGCTCACCCTTTGTGTATATTTTTCCCACAATAGTATTTATAGCAACTCAACTCTTACTTTTGTTCATTTAATTATAAATAGGTTGTAATTTGGAGAACTAATTATTTGGGGTGTCTTGCAAGTCTAGGAGCTTTTTGTTCATCTTCTCAACATTCATAATTTGGAATCTCACAACCCTCAATAAGGAGGTTGATAACCAAGAAAACAAGTCTTGTAACCTTCCAAAGGGGGTCATAAGAATAAATGAAGAACTTACCTATCAAAACATTATATCTTAATTGTGATCTATACATTGTGGATTAAAAAACTTGCAAATATAAATGTAGAGATTTCGGTGAATGTGATGGGATCGACAGGCGGATGGGAAATATTAAAAAAAACTTGGCATTAACCTTGGTTTTTTAATGATTCTCATAGAAACACTAGGAAGCTATCTTATACAGTATGTATTGTGTGATGTATTGCATGTTAGAATTCAAGGTTTACAATCATGCCTCTAGTATGAGTATCTTTCACCTTCATTGGGGTTATTAGTGGAGCAATCTTAAAACTTATCTTTGTTTTTGAATTTTCTTCCTCTGGTGAGTTGTTGGTCTCTTGGAAATTTAAACAAAGGGAATTTAGCGATGATGAAAGAATCATAAATTTTGTTTGGAGTAGTCGATGTCACAATTTATTGAATTTGGATAAGTATAGTGGGTATAATTGTAACAGAACCCTAAACAACTTTGTTTTTAACTCCTATTGATGGAATGTGTATCTTGATGTGTCGCATTTTCATCAATATATTGGGAAGAAATGGAATCATAGGGTGATCAGGAATCTATCCAGAAGCTCTTGTAGGATCCTTCGTTTTCTTGAAGAAATCCTTTGTCTCTATTGGTCTTTTCCTAGGGGTATCAGGAGAAACTTGCAACGGATTGAGGATTGGGAACAAAGAACTAAAGAAACAAGAAAGTGCCATCACAATTCGACTAATGTGGACGTAATTCCTAAACCTGAGTTGGATATTTGTAATGATCTAGTTCAAAACAATTTAGAACTAGAGTTACTCCTTGCCTCAATCGGTTTTGATTTGTAGATAATTGAGAAGGTAAATCTAAAATATAAATCAACTTGGAATCTATGTGAAAGTAGACTCCTTTCCTCAATCAGTTTCGATTTGGAGAAAATAGAGAAGGTAAATATGATATAATATAAATCATCTTGGAGTTTGTGTGCAAGTACTATAAGTTACAAAATTAGAGTGATTCCATGTGTAGTTGAATTGAGGAAAGAAAGCAGTTTGGTAGTCTCGTCCCTGTTGTATTTAGAGTGAGTTGTATTGCGTATTCCTTGTATAAAAATGGCATCTCCTCCAAGAAACCTTGACTCCAGCGAATGCAAGGAAGTGATATCCCAATATGGTTTGAATAATTCATTGCAACAAGATTTTCAATTTATTCACATCACCAAGGGAAACATCCCAAAAGAATCTACATGGAATTCAATTTGGCATATATAAATTCCTATTAAGTGGACCTATTCTTTTGGAAATGATGATATTGAATGTTATTAGCTTATTAATTGACTTTGGATTTTATTACATGCACACCTACCTTGCGTGTTCGCGACTTTGATGTCCCAAATGACGTGTGCACCAATCAACTACTTCCGCAAAGCATTTGAGTCTGGTGGCACCATGACTTATCTAGTACCTCCGAAGTGCTCGTTTCACATGCACCTGTGCCATCATGTTCACCCTTTCCATGCCTTGTTTCAAAAAATATCCAGGTGTGTCAGAGTCCTATCTGTTTTTGAAGGTGAATCAACCAATAAAAAGAGTGTGCCGATTTGATATTCCCTACACACTCATCTGACCAAATCCAGTGTTCAGTAAATGATATGCCTCTCTCCCTAAATGAATCATAAATCAACCCAAATCAGTGTTGAACGAAAAATGTGTCATGCTCACGATCATCACTAACATAAAAATGGTACTCCTTGATCACTTCATGTGATTGAGGAGTGCTATCCCTACCATCAATGCTTTCCTGAACATGTGTGTATAATACATGTACTAAGATAGACACCTGGTCGGAGTGATAGTACTCACTCTGTATCTCTCTCTGAGGAGAAAATGTGTAGTTCTCATCAAAGTCTTCCACTGATAAGATTGTGCCCAACTCAAATACCTCACAAGAATGTTTGAATTCTGAAGCTTGTCACTTGGACCTATGGGAGTGCTTTATGTATTTATAAATCTGACTTTGAAACTTCTCCATGAAATATGAAACAGGAATCTCATCCTCGAGAAAGTCGATCCTCTTAGATGGAACAGATAAAGAAGATGATGGATTCATAGAGACATACTCATACCTCTTCCACATAACTATGATATCTAACAATCTAGGGTGTGTTGGATCGATAGGAAATTTCCGATGGCATCTTCTCCCACCTACACACCTCTTATTGAAAAACACATGTTCAGTATTCATGTTGCATAGTATCACACAAATAAAATATCGCAGTGTGTGAGGAGCTTGTTCACCGTTCCAATCGCTTTTGCAAAAATCCAGAAATGTGTCATAGTATAGTTTAAATTCAACGTGGTACCGGTAGCAACATGTATCGCGAATCGTATTTGGCCTAATATACCACGGTTTCAATTTGTTAAACATGCTAAATGATATTTAAACACCAGGATTGGTTTCTTGGAATTCCTCGTAAAGTGAAACTACCATCATCTCCATCACATGCTTACAATGCTCCTGATTAATGCCTCTGGAGAAACATTGTCTCATGACATGCTTTTGATCGGGAATAGCACGAGAATCGCTATCCCAAAACTCTATCACATTCTCTCTAATGCTTGCTGCCATCCTGCCTCGATAGGGTTCCCTTCAAATAAGAGCCCAACAAGGAGCTTCATCATTTTCACCTATCTGGACACTGAATTTAGTATATTTGAACAATGTTCATTTTGAAACTTTGAGCAATGATGCCATTGTTGATACCATTCGATTTATTCAAGTGTTGTGTGCCACAACAACTATTGTAATTTCCCTAGGAGCAGTTCAAATATCATTATTCCTTGATTTTCCAAATGAAGATAATGCAGTTCTTACATTTTCTATTGCATTCTCGCATGTATTTTTTGTTTTAGCATCTTGAAAACCCAACAACTTTGTGGCACGTTTCAATTTTTTGTGTTTTATCAACCGATGTAGGATTTGATCTTGTGCCATCGTTGAATGTTGTTCAAAATATGACTTAATTATGTTACTGACATGCTCTCTAACTATCTGACTAGGTATCGAGTTCCCAAGCTCTTCTTGTGCAGAAACAACTGCACAATCCTCTAGACAATTTCCACCCCTTCCAACTCCACTGCAACTCCCAATTATACTTGAAATGTAAGAGGCAAACATGTCATGTGATGGATGATCAGGATCATGAGGGGCACAGGGTCATGTGATTCTTGATCACCATGATGTGATGGCTGACATAATCTCTCCCTACATAATCAAAATTCATGTGAAGGGAATTTCAATAAGAAATGCACTATACAAGGAGGTTAATTTTAAAGTACCAAATTGAAGTGTTTTGAAATGCATTGGTACACGAATTGAAAATACTTTTAAAACAAGAAAATTGTTTGTAACTTGAATTCAAAATAACTAAAAATGTACACATTTAACAATTGTACATTTAGCTTGATAATTGTTCTAAGTAAAGTTTGAAATTGCTTGTAACTTGAAATTGCTAGTAATTACTTGAGAATTGTTCTAAGTAAAGTATGAAATTGCTAGTAACTTGTACATTTAACTTTAAAATTGCTAGTAACTTGAAATTTGTTACATGTAAATTAACAAAATAAAAATTGCTACTGACTTAAGAAAAATTTGGTACAAGTATTGAAATACATTAAAAACAAGAAAATTGTTTGTAACTTAATTTCAAAATAACTAAATATGTATGTAACTTTAAATTGTACATTTAGCTTGAAAATTGTTAGTAAATTTTGAAAATCAAGTATATATTTAACTTGATAATTTTTAATAACTTGATAGTTATGCATTGAACTCTAAAATTGCTAGTAACTTGAAATTTTATGTGAAAATTGAAAATTCCCTGTGAATTGAATTTTCCAACTAATACATTTAGCTTGAGAATTGTTCTAAGTAAAATTTGAAATTGCTAGTAATTTGAAATTTGAAATTGCTACTAAAGTTTGAAATTGCTTGTAACTTGAAATTGCTAATAACTTGTACATTTAACTTTAAAATTGCTAGTAACTTGAAATTTGTTACATGTAAATTAACAAATTGAAAATTGGTAGTGACTTGACTTGATAAAAATTCGGTACAAGTATTGAAAATACATTAAAAACAAGAAAATTGTTTGTAACTTAATTTCAAAATAACTAAATATGTATGTAACTTGAAATTGTACATTTAGTTTGAGAATTGCTAGTAAAGTTTGAAAATCAAGCATATATATTTAACTTGACAATTATTAATAACTTGATAGTTGTGCATTGAACTTTAAATTTGATGTGGAAATGACAAATTGAAAATTGCGGGTGTGAATTGAATTTTTCAACTAATACATAACTATAAATTTAACTTGAAAATTATCTGTTTAACTTGAAAATTGATACAAATTTTGAAATATAAATAACATATATACTTACTATAGGAAAAAAAAAGTTAACTTATCCCTACATCCATGCATAGAAAAAATTGGTACATGAATTGAAAATACATTAAAAATAACACAATTGAATTTTCCAACTAGTACATAATTATCAAAATTTTCATTTTATTTGTTGTCATTGAATTTTATGTCTATTACATAACTATCAAAATATTCATTTCATTTGTTTTCAAATTTATTTTTCTAACTAATACATAACTATCATAATGTTCATTTCAAATAAAATGAGGGTAAGTTAAAATTTTCAACATACTATTGCTATTCAAAAGATGAAATCAAATAGTACAATGATTGTTTAGGTTCTTCCAAGAGAACACATAGGCTTCGAAAATCCTCAATAAAGTATTACATCCTTCTCAAAAAAAAAGAAAGAGATGGATCCCACCTTTCCATCAACTTTTCACATATATAACTGCCTCAGATCAATATCAAGAAAAAAGAAACATATGCTATAAAACAGTCCTAGTCATAGAAATAGATTACACCCATATCCTGGATGCAAGTATTTTTCCACTCTTCCCAGATTAAATGCCCCTCCTCTCCAACCAAAGCTTGTTTTGACAACTTGTCTGCCATTGAGTTGTGTTCCCTGTAGATATGTTCAAATGAAATGAACTTAATCATACTAATTTCCTCTCTTGCATGCTTACACCAATGACAAAGAGCAGTAACATTCAGAATATAGTCACCAACATCCCTTTTGATGGTAACACGAGAATCTCCATAAAATTTAAGATCCACTAATCCAAAGATATTAGCCAAATGCAAAACGCACCATAGTGCCATCAATTCATCCTTGATATTTATCCCATTACCACAATTTAAGCGTAAAGTAAAGAAATGTTCCTCATTCAAATAGATTACCCCACCAGCAGCACACATACCATTTTGGGTAGCACCATAAAAAAACAGGACTACTTGGAAAACATTAAAAGAAAAGGAACTGATTCTAGCTATAGAATGAGTATCCTTTTCATCTTTGAATTCCAGATACATCTTCAAAGCCATCATACCACTTGTCTTTACCTATGGAGTTTTTTCTTGAAATAATGCACAATTTGTTGCATACTCGACAGTCCAAGCAATAAAAATAGGTAAAGTAAAATGAGTTTTACAACTTTTGTACCAATTTAGTAAACACATGTCAAAATCACCTACCTCCCACTTGAAATTAATATTCAATTCCAAACAACACAAATTCCAGATACTATTCATGAAGCTGCACTCCACAAATAGATGTTTGATAGGTTCAGGATTTTGCAAGCAAAGACAACACCTATTTGGACCAACCCAACCTTTCCTAAGTAGGTTATCCCAAGTATTGAGTCTTCCCTAAAGAACATGCCATAAAAAACACTTGATTTTTAATGGAATTTTCCACTTCCATAATCTTTTGTACCACCAATTATGTGGGTAAATACACTTCTCTTGTATAATCCTATAATAAGTTGTCTTAGTAGTCACGGAGCCTGTACTAGCATTCCTAATACAAATTACCTTATTTTTTTCTTTATTTAATTTTCATCCTGCTTAGTTTAAAGCTCTAACATACCTGTCCCATTCCTGCGCGTATAATCCAGTGAATCCTAGATCCTTTGAACTTAACCAGTAATCATTTAAATTATTGATGTTGCAGCATTTTTTAATCCTGTTCAAAGTAGAAAGGTCATACTCCTTCAATAATTCAAGCATCCTATCAGACAACATATAGGAATCTTCAATTCCTAGGTTTGGATCCATGGCTACACGAATCTCCTTACCAAAACCAACCTACCAAAAAATATCTTTTGCTATCCAATTATAAAATTTAAGAAAACTCCTCCATATAGGAGAGATTCGCTTAGACATTAATAGTTATTTCAATCAACAAATGTCGAGACTTGGAGCTCACATGAGGCTATACATTTATATTTTTTTAACAAATAACAAAACAAAAATTGAAATTACATTTAACTTTAAATTGCTGGTAACTTAGAAAATTGCAATTAGTTAAATATGTACATTTTAACTTGAAAATAGTTTCCAAGTGTACATTTAATTTAAAAATTGTTCCAATAACATTGAAAATTGTTACTCAATTGAAAAATTATTCATTTAACATGAAAATTGTTACAAATTTTGAAATACAAATAACAGAGCTATAAAATAAATAAGAATCTCATTAGAAACAAATATATTAAATAAGTTAGATTGTGAAATAGTTTTTTTTTTTAATTGTTATTAATTTTGTAGTCTAAATAACAAATTGTTAAAAATCTTATTGCAAACAAAATACTGTAAGGCTAAAATGAAAAAAATAGTTAGTATATATAACAAATTATTAGAGAAAGCTATATGAAATTTAAATTAGGTAGCATATAATTCAAAATTTTACCTCGGTTGTCCTCCATTGGAATTTGTTGCACCAAAGGTGCATCTTCTTCTTCTCTCAATCTTGCTCTTTGTTTTCCCATTCTTTCCCTATTCTTCTCATGCTCTTCATGCTCTTTTTGTTGAGGAGCATGCTTCCTTTGTCATTTTCTTTTGTTCCCCATCAAACTACAATGAAAAAAACAAAGAATTTTTCAAATTGTTATAAAAAACAACAATATGTAATATGAAATTGAACAACAATAATACTTCTTACATGTCTAATGAATTCTAATTGAACAACATCAAATTCGCATAGCTCTACTTGAAAGTAAATTAGCAATGAATTACATAAGTGTTGTTTGGCAATTGTTAAGTGATTATATAGAGGTTTCTTATTAACTTTGTGTGGGAATGGTGGCTGGAAACATTAATTGTCCAATTCCTTTCCCGGGTTCCTTTTTATGTTTTATTTACACACACAAATCCTCGATCGAGGCTTTTTTTTTAAAAACTCGATCAATGGCTTAAGAGACCTCATGTAATACCCCCATTTTGACCTTTAGGATATTTTGGGCTATAATGTAAATATTGTATGCATATTATGTATGATTCCTAGCGTGGAGCTCAAGGCCAAGGAACCGATAGTGAATGCTCAACCTTGAAGAGGAAAGTATTTGGTATTACGCTACCCATGTGCTAGTGAGCCATGGAAATTGTAAATATGCATTTTAGTAGAAATGCCCACAACTGGCTATGCAATGCAACAAGATATGGGGCCATGATGTTTACAAGGAATTGGGAGGGAAATATTCAAGCCCTTGAGACAATCAATTCAAGCCAAGTGTCAATGAGAGAAGCCATGAACCCTCAACTACCCATGTTGACTTTTGTGCTCACTCATTCATTTCTCCCAAGAGTTGGTTGAGGTAGTTAATGCCTTGGGGAATGGAGAGGTATGGCTATCCAAAATTACGGTATGGGAAAGCCACCCTTCATGTAAATTCATGTTT
The DNA here is from genome assembly GCA_027924585.1 of Larix kaempferi. Taxonomy (NCBI): domain Eukaryota; kingdom Viridiplantae; phylum Streptophyta; class Pinopsida; order Pinales; family Pinaceae; genus Larix; species Larix kaempferi. The sequence goes on from BSBM01000972.1 coordinate 1,376,382, forward strand.
GACTTCTTGGGCAAGAAAAGAACCACGAAATTGCTTCCCAAGCCATTCTTCACCCATGAGTTTTTCTCCCTCACGCAGTCTGAGCTACCTGGGGGTGTTTCCCTTCACGTTTTCCACCATTTTCCTTCATTTTCCATAGCTGGGAACTCGTTTTTGTGTTGCAAAGTGGCTGGGAGGAAGAGAGTCATGATTTGGGGGTTTATAGAGACCTTTTTTGCCCCTTGAATGCCCATAAACGTTTTTTGAAATCAATTTTCTCTCCCAAGGTTGAATCCCCATCTAACATTTCGTTTTGGGTGTGCCATGATTTGGGGAAAAATGCATGGACCCTATTTTGTAAATTCCATTGTTGAATGTTGGGGTTGATATGGGTATCCATTGCTTTGGGCTGTGTTGAGCTTGAGAGTCCCCTATTCCTTGTAGATATCATGCCCAGCTCGGGGGTGATCTCTTAGTGCTGAAAGAATATAGGTTGGGCAGAGACCTATGATTGGGTGGAACATTGCAACGCCATAGCTAGTTGCTTGGGACCATTTCACAATGGAGATAAGTATTATTCTTTATGTGTGTTAAACTCTGCAATGTCATTTAATTATTGAATATTATGTTATGAAGATCAATGAATGCTAGAGATGCATGTAGTGGATCTTGCTTCTCCTGTGTTTATTTGAATTATACACCTACACATGTGTTTTATTTACATGAATTGATGAAACATATGATTACAAAAAAATTGAATTTATTTTGCTTTATTGTTTGTTATAATTTTTTTTTCATTTCCATGTTTATGGTTTTGGTAAATTTTCTTTAATATTTTAAGTATTAAAAATATTTAAATTTAAATTGAATCAATATGTAATTGAAATTTTGAAATAGATTTTTCAAAATTCTAATTACATTTTGTTTTCTTTAATATGGGACTTAATTATTCTATGTTGTCAGCTAAGTGCTCCTTGCACCATCTTGCATTGTCTGCTCTACACCTGCGTTGAGTATGGAGGACTTCTCACCTTCTTTCTTTCATATGTTGAGTATGGGTGCATTGTTTGTTAGTGAAATTGTCACGGACTCGCCCTGCATCCTTAACTAATGCATCCCAATACCCACTCTATCATGCAATTTCCAATGGCACTCAATGTAGGGTCATTACAATCTCCCCTACTTAAAGATGTTGATGTCCTCGTCAACGTGGCCCCATTGGCACATCCGATGGAAGTGGCATTGGTGGTGAAGAGACACTTATTCATATGCTGATAACCGAAGAAGAAAGTTGAGGAGGACTTGTACAAACCTTTGGAAGTGCCAAAATTTCAATTCCATAGTGGTAGGAGTGGTTTGACAGTTCAACGTCTATTGGAAATTGGAAGGTGTGGATAGAGGAGACTGTTGCAACCAAAACTAGTTGTGGAAATCACTGGGGAAAAGGCTCCACAAAGATAATTAGGGTGCTGCAGATGAGCTCGTGGAAAGCTACCAAAGAAGCAAGATGCACATGGAAGCGACTAGATGAGGGGATTTTGATAGTAATTCATGCGCTTGACGTGTGATTGAGTGGACTTGGGATGTGCTTGATTTGAGCTAGAGCTTCCTTAGGAAATGATGCATGGACCAAGTGGTTGTGGTAAAGCCAAGTAGTGGGTAGTTATTCGTGAAGGACTAAGTCTACCATTATCCACATAAAGGTATGTGAAGGTGAAGGACGGTAGTAATGAGTTGATGGCACTTCGGGTGCATGATCGTCATTGTAGTAGGTGTTGGTACTGTGGGGTGTAGCAAGCAGTCTACCTAACCATTTTATTAGTTGCATGGAAGTGATCCGGTCGAGGTGTAAGACGCAGGACCTTCTTTGGTCATGTGCTCTTCTACTTTTCATGGGCATGGAAAATTGAGGGTGGTTGTAGCAAACCTTGTGGAGGGAGTTGCAGATGACAGAAGCAACAATGGTGCTTTTGTGGTGTTTTAGGCAAGAAAGGATGCCTTGCCTTTGGACCAAGAGGGGTGTGTGGATAGAAGGAAAAGGTGAAGGGAAGAGGATCGATTGGAGCATCAAGGAGGTCGAGTAACAGAACAGAAGTATGTCTAGAAGCCACAATGCTTGGGTGGTTTGTCTTGGAGCTGAGTATTGTTCCTTAGATATTTTTTAGGCAAGGTTGTTGGCTTTTCCTTAGCTCACCAGAGTTGTGTGCATGACCGAATTGTGGAGGGGTTTGTCTATCTTCGGAATGAGGGTTCATTCTCATGTAATTGATCATGGAAATTGGGAGTCGTGATCCAGGTTGTTTGCATGTCGATGGGGGAATCTAGAAAATGTGTGCTCTCACAATAGATGCATTTGGCAGAGGAGTTCTTAGTGTAGGGCAAGGGTTTCTAGCATGGTGAAATGCGGTTGATGATGAGAATGAGATCTTTGTGTTGCGGGAGTGTTTAAGAAGAAAGGTGGGAAGTGTGCTTACTCAACGCATGTAAGACAAAAGGTGGGTTCACAGACAAACAATGTGCCGATACTCAACTTATGTAACACATAAATTGAGAAGGCATCCATACTCAATGCAAGTGCAGAGTAGACAATGCGAGCTGGTGCAAGGAGCACTCAACCGACATCAAGGAAGCAAAGAACACGGGTCGTCATGAAGTTGGAAAGTGTTGGGAAGTCTGGTTGGAGCAACATTTTCGTTAAGGATTAGATGAGGCATATATGAGACTTAGGATGTTGAACAGTTACAAAAGAGGCATGTTGAGGAGGACTTGTACAAACCTTTCAAAGCGCCAAAAGTCAATTCCATTGCAGTGGGAGTGGTTTGATATTTCATCCTCTATTGGACATTCGAAGGTACATATAAAAGAGATTATTGCAGTTAAAACCAGTTGTGGAAGGCATTGGGTAAAAAGCTCCACCAAGAGAATTTGGGTGCTATGGATGATCTCATGGAGAGTTGAGTGAGAAGAATCATGCACTTGGAAGCGACTAGATGCAAGGGGATTGTGATAGTAAGCCATGCAATTGACGTGTGATTGATTGGACTTGGGAAGTTCTTTCTTTGAGATAGAGTTTCATAAGGAAACTATTCATAGAACAAGTGGTTGTGATAAAGCCAAGTAATGGGAAGTTAGTCATGAAGGAATAAGTCTGTCATTCTCCATGGAAAGGTTTGTGGAGGTGATGGACTGCAGTAGTGATTTTATGGAAATATGGTGCCTGATTGTCGTTGTGGATGGTGTTGGGACCATGGGGTGCGACAGGCACTCAACCCAACCATTTTATCGAATACATGGTAGTGATGCAGTGGAATGTTAAGATGTAGGACCTTCTATGGTAATGCGCTCTTCTACTTTGGATGGGCATGGTAGATTGAGGGTGGATGTAGTAGAACGTGGGGAGGGAGCTATGGATGACAAAAGAAACAATGGTGCTTTTGTGGTCTTTGAGGCAAGAAAGGATGCCTTTCCTTTGGAACAAGAGGGCTGTGAAGACAGGAAGAAAACATGAAGGGAATAGGATTGGTTGTGATGGTAAGGAGATCAAGTACAAAACCATAAGTAAGTCTTGAAGCCACAATAATTGGGTGGTTTCACTTGGAACTGAGTATTGTCCCTTAGATAGTTATGAGCCTAGGTTGTTGGTTTTTCCTTGGTTTAACAAAGTTTCATGAATACCTTAATTATCGAGGGGTTTGGATATCTTGGGCATAAGGGTTCATTCTCATGGAGTTGAGCATGACAGTTCGAAGTCCCAACCTAGATGATTTAGCTTATGAGGGATAGAAATGGACAGCTACATGTCAAGATGGCACAGTACTGAAGAAATTAGTAGGTTGATGGTGCGATGGATGAGAAGTTTGAGAGGCTTCCATGGAAGACTCAGTTCTGGTTGCAGGTGGTAAAAACAATAGTTAAGACGTGCTTCATGAATAGAGTAGTGTTCATGGACACGTTGCATGAATGACAATAGGTTGGTTGGGGGAGGATGTAACACCCATAGAAAGTTGGTAAAAACTTTGGGTTTCTCCTCACTCATGGCGGAGGCCCATCAGCTGGAGAGGAAACCGAGTGTGGATTCATGGATGGGTGCATCCCACTAAGTAGCTTTGATACGGTTTGATTCATACGAATGGGTGGGATACTTGCCAAGAATTGGGCCAATTGGCTAAGTGTGCCCACACCTATGGGCTCTTTTGACAAGGATGTGTCGAGTGGAATGGCAAGGAGCCTGAGGCATTGTTGGTTGGAAATTAGTAGAGGTTGGAAACCCGGATAGAGTGGGGTATGGAACCCACACATAGACAAACTTTGGTGGTACAGGGGCTTCCACATGATAAAGTTCTGAAAGTGGGCAAGTTGACTTGGTCATAGCTATGAACCACTTGGTGGGAAAACTTAGATATAAATTTAGTTAAGTCACTTTTCCAGAGGAAGCAAGTAGTGGAACTTTGTATGATCTGCAAATTTATGGTCTGATTCTTATGGGAGGCAATCTCTCTTTGGGAGGCCATCTGTAAAAGAGATTTCTGTAGCACAGGATGGCGTAGGTTGTTTGAACTTCCAAAGAGAGTAGGCATGTGGGATCTTAAATATTATTTAGTTAGGTGAGCTCCTAAGTCATGTGGTGCTGCAGACTTGGAGTGTCGAGCTCCCAAACCATGCTGGAAAAGTGGCACATGAACACCTGAGTTGAGAAGACAAGCTCTTGTAGCATGTTGGTAGGCGAGCCCCTGAAGCATGTTGGAAGAAGGGATCCTAGAGTGTGGTTGGGAAAGTGAAGTGCGCACCTGGTGAGGAAATCTCCCATGTTGGATTGTGGAGCTTCTAAGTGGTGTCGCTGTTGCATATGGTACTACCTTCATTCAAACGGAACATAGGGGAGCAAGTTCTATTACAAACGGTTCATTGGGATGTGCTAGTATTTGGTGAAGGTTAGTTGCTTGGTGGTTTGGATGTTTCCCTTATAGACAGGATGGTGATATATGGTTCGAAGGATGCATTTGATTATCACCTTGGAGAGGAAAATTTTCCTTGGACGAGTCTCTTGGACAAACATACATGAAATCTGCAAGGAGATAGAGTACTAAATTGTGAAGCTATGGTGGATTGTAGCATGCGGTCTTGTGAACTATGCTGGATGATTGTAAGCAAACTTGGGGGATGCGAGTAGGTATCATGATGCAAGGGTAAGATGGACGCTATGATGTTATACCTCAAAGTTCCACTTTGAGGTTTAGTGTAGCATCTTTGTACCATGTGACCTAGCGACATTTCTCCCTAATGTTGTTGGTACCCTCCTTGGTCTCATCTAGACACCTAGGAGACAAATCCATTTCCTGTTTTTCGAGAAACAACATAATAGGCCACGTGTCACCCTATATTCCCATGTTTTCCTTGATTTCCGTGCCCTACATATCTCATGTGCAGCGAAAAAGAAACATTTTCGTGTGCTACATAACCTATGGGGTGCACAAATCTCCACATTTTCGCACTATGCTCTGTCTATGGGGCACAAAAAGGAGAGGCCATCCATGAGCCAAGGGGAGGACTACCTGGGGCATCCAACTTATGATCTTGAGAGATTTGTAGAGATAGCTAGAGGGAGGAATATTTGGAGCTAGAGGTGATTCTTGGACATCAAGTAACTCTATGTAAGTGTCTTCAAGTTTCCATTAATAATAACTTGTTGTGTTTCCCATTTCGTGTGCATCGTACTTGAATCATTGGCATGAAGTGTATCTAGTAAGATTTGAAGCTAACTTGTATTTAAAGGTATTTTGGAGATCGCGTGTTTGTTTCTTGTTTGATCTTGATAGGTTCAATTCAAGAGCTTTAGGATCAAAGATGGAAGTGGGATGAATGTCTGATTTGAAGGTGAGTTGCATCCTTGTATCACCATCAAATACATTTAATCTTTGTATATGAGTTTAGTTTAGGATTCAAGGTTGCATTTGTTACTCAATTGTCTTAGATTAGAGCTAGCACATCTTAGTCTAACCTAAGAAGACCTCTTCTTACTCGTAGGAAGAAAGTCTTACCACAAAAACCGACGACTCCACTGGTTTGAATCCATTCTCTTTGATTGTGAAGTTCACTTTTACTTTCACTCAATTTGATTGTAAAACTAGGTCTTTTTACCCTCATTCACATCCATTTTCTCTACATCAGACCTCTGTCATTCACTCTCACCTCAGCATTTAGTCTCCTGGGATGGAAAACCCTAGAAAAATCCAAAAAAAATCTTAAAAATTCGCCCTTCATTTCCCTCTATTTATTTTTGCGCCCTACCCACTCTTACCAGAGTGAAAATTATCAAATTTTCGCGCCCTTTACATTCTGCAGAACGCAAAAACCTTGAATTTCGTGCTTGGGCTTCCTGCTGAATCGTGAAAATTCCCTGAGAGAGTGATTTTTTGAATTTTGTTTGGTTGATTTTACTTCATTTCTAGTTCTCTATTCTAGATTGCTTTGCTGACATTTGTCAGATCTCTGTGACCTATGTAGTTGCACAACAGTGCTTGCATTTTCGTCTTTTTTTAACTCTTTTGATCTTTGCTTGATTTTCAAGATCCTTTGGTAGACACCTTGAACAATTTGAGAACTAGGTCACTGTTTTTGTAGCACCTACATACTCATCATCTTATGTATCTCGTCTGCACCTTCATCTTGATATCTCTTAGCAATGTTGCAAGTGTGTTTGGTTTGTTTCATTTACTTTTGATATTGGATTTTATGAGTCTTGTGACATCATAACTAGATTATTTGCTTCCTTCTCATAGTTTGAAAAATATTGGTCATTTATCCATATTCAAGGTTCTTTTATGTTTATGGCTTTAAATCCTTGATTACATTATTGAGAGATTATATATTGTTTTGAAACAGTGTCTTTCTACCTTTTTCATAAAATTTGATATTGAAAGAGCTTTTTGAGACATTCTCTCCATTCTTGTTGAAAAGATCAAAGTTATATTTTTCATTTGGGAAGAATATCTTCATTGCTACTTCTCACATAGTTATATTGTGACATACCCAAAAATCCAAATTAGTAATTTAGTGAAAATTTTCAAAATAAACTTTCACAATGGTTACTTAACTCGACAAAGTTCATAGTTCACACATAGGAGATGGGATAACTTTTGATATTTTAAACCTCCACTTAAGAATTGATTGCATACATATGAGATGAGATATTTAGCATACATAATTCTTTCAAACCTTACTTATTCAACATAGATTCATAAATTCTCCTACCCTAACTTCAGTTACCTTCTTTTATCTTCTTGAGACACTTATATAAAATGGAGATCGTCCATCTATATTTCAAATCTGACCATCGTAATTTACTTTAAGCAATATGATATCCAAGTCCGTCAATCAACTCATTTTACATACTAAACTTAATTTCCAAAGAGAAGACTTATTCTATAGTAATAAACTTAAAATGTGGCTAAAAATTAAATATGCCTATATGGCCTATTTCAAGAAACATGAACAACGATGGGTTACCAAATCATAGTTATCAAATAGATTTTTAAACACATACTTGCACATAAGAGAAAGACCTGCCATCATCTTCACTCCTATAAACACCAGACCATCATTTATCACACATATGAGTGTTAGGAACCCATATCTTTACTTTGTTAGTATGTTGTTGTTGGACGCATATGCTTTGTAAGTCGTCCCGTAGTATTTGTGATCAATAGTTTGTGTTATTGTTGTTGGCGCATATGCTTTGTAAGTCGCCCGTAGTATTGTTGATCCATAGTTTGTAACGGCCCATGGTTTCGACCCATAGTATTGGCACCTAGAATTAGTATATAAGTGTGTGTTGAGACCTATGAAGGCACCGTGAAGTTATTTGTATTGAGCTTGCTCAAAGGAGGTTGCCCCCTCGAAGTGGCCCGTGATCAATACAAAAGTGATTCTGAGTTCTGTCATTTCTGCTATTTCGCGCATTCTTGTTAATTAATTGTTGCAGGTGCCTCACATCTGGTATCAGAGCACTTTCTTGGGCTCGCTGGGTGAAATTTCTGCCAAAATTTTTTTCACATCTGTTGCAGGTTCGGATTTGGGAATAATCCCTATCCGCTTAACTGTGGGAAGTACTTGGGCATAAGCCCTAAAACTCATTGTGAGGAGTACCACAGGAACCCCGAAGTAGCTGGCCCATTGAGAGGACCTGCCGGCGAAAAGGGCAACGACCCCTACCTGATTGACTAGTTCCCACCCGTGAGGTAAACCAAGAGCTGTCGTTTGTGGCAAAGCGGTTATCAATTTTACTTGAGCCGTGGAGTGAGGGGTACTACCCCAATACGCAAGCCGTCAGACATCATTGGTGGCCGAGTGAAAACCCTGAACTGTTAGGAAGCCGCACATACCTGGGGTCCATATCTACTTTCAGCTGAACTATTGTCGATCACTGCTGCGCCGTTTCAGATTCATTTTGCAAACCGTTCCAGATCCAGCCGTTCGGCGTTGTTTCAGAATCCTTCGAACCGGAAATCCCATTTTGCAAGCAGAGCCGTAGCCGCTCCAGTCTGTGTGAAAAAAAAAAAAAAAAAAAAAACCGAGCCGTAGAGCTCTAGTCTGAAAAAAAAAAAAAAAAAAAATTCCGTTTTTTCTCCATATCTCCCTTGTTTTACCTCTGTTTTCCTTGAAAATTTCAGGGAACCCCTATCATTCCATTCTGCATATTTCATCCCTGAGGACCCTATCCTCAATTCCCTTTTCTACAGCCCGAAATCCCACATTTGTCTATTTTTAGGGTTTGCCATAACTTTCTCAGATTTCACCCAATCACCTTCAATTTTTACCACAGAGTTCCTTTCTGAATTCTGCTTCTTTGTTCCCTTCTGCCAAATTTTCCCATCCTTTCACCCCGCTACCGAAATCCTCATTTTTACTTCCCTGTCTATCCAACAGTGTCTAAAAAACGAGTCAAACCCCAATTACCCTTCTGATTTTTTCCCAAATCCAAATTTTCCTTTACTAAAGTAGTTCCTGTTTTTGTTTTCCTACCCAATCAAAAAATAAAAATAAAAAAAATCCCTGGTTATGGTTGTCACCCATGCAGGAGCAAAAACCATGGAGGAAGCCCTTGCAGCCATCCAAGCCAAACTCCAGGATCTGGATGAAAAATTTCTTGGTCTCCATCTTGAGCATTCAGCTATGAACAACAAACGGCAGTCCGAGTCTTCAGTAGATAATGGGTTCTCTTCTTCCAGCAATTTCCGTGGTCCAAAGCTTGATTTTCCTCACTTCAATGGTACCGATCCAACTGGATGGATCTATCGTGCAGAACAATATTTCAGTCTGCATAATACGTTTGATGTCAACAAAGTTCCGTTGGCATCCTTTCATTTGGAACAGGAAGCTCTTCAGTGGTACCGTTGGTAGATCAAGGCTCATCCAGAGCCCAACTGGCCAAACTTTTGCCAGCTACTTCTGCAACGATTTGGTCCTAGTGCTTTTGATGACTTCACAGGAGCCCTCACTAAACTTCGCCAGACTGGCACTGTGAGAGAGTATCAAACCGAATTTGAGAATCTAGCCAACCACACCGAAGGATTGTCTGATGAATTTAACGGAGTTGTTTTATCAGTGGTCTAAAGGATGCCATCCGCTCCGAGGTCAAAATGTTCTGCCCCAACACAATGATGGAAGCACTCGGGTTGGCTAAATTGGCAGAAGACAAGATTGCAGCCCAACAACGCTCCAAGCCCACTTTTGTTCCCTTCAGAAATATGGGGTCTCAGCGACCTCCTATACCACAGGCTCCTCGACCGACTCCTATCAAGCGTTTGTCAGAAACAGAGATGCAAGCACGCAGAGAAAAGGGTCTTTGCTATAATTGTGATGAGAAATTCACTCGGGGGCATAGATGTGTTCAGCAAAAACTCTATCTCCTGGATGTGGAGTCTCCACCTGCCTCTGAAATGGGTGACGAAGATCCAGAAACACTAGATGCTCTTTCTCGCACATTTGGTGCCCAAGGTTCTCTTTCAGCCATTTCTATGCCTGTTCCAAATTGGTTGCAAGCTGTTCAACAGGGTTATGTCAATGACTCTTCCTTATCTCAGATCATCCAATGCTTGACCAACAACCCTTCTGCTGTACCACATTACTCTTGGGATGGTGCTTCTCTGCGATACTAGGGTCGTCTGGTGCTTCCCCAGAGCACAGATCTTCAACAAGCTGTCTTCTATGAACTCCATGCTTCTCCATCGGCCGGGCACTCTGGGTTCCTCAAAACATATGAACGAGAACGACGTAACTTCTTTTGGCAGGGCATGAAAAGGACAATTCAACAGATGGTGGCCGAATGTGATACCTGCCAGCGCAATAAGGGGGAAACAACACTCGTTCCAGGATTGCTTGAACCCCTACCCATACCTACACGGATTTGGACAGATATTTCTATGGATTTCATTGAAGGGCTCCCTAAATCTGGCGGAAAGACAGTGATTCTCGTTGTGGTTGATCGCCTCTCCAAATATAGTCATTTTTGTGCTCTCAGTCATCCCTATACAGCCTCCTCAGTTGCTCAAATTTTTATGGACCAGATCTTTCGTCTTCATGGCATCCCTTCTTCCATTGTCTCGGATCGTGATGCGACTTTCACTAGTCATTTTTGGACAGAACTATTTCGCCACACTGGCACCAAACTGAAGATGAGTTCAGGGTATCACCCACAAACAGATGGTCAGACTGAAATTGTCAATAAATGCTTGGAAACTTATCTTCGTTGCTTCACCTCAGAACAACAACATCAGTGGGCAAAGTGGCTCCCTCTTGCTGAATGGTGGTACAATACCTCTTACCACACTGCCTCTAAAATGACCCCATACGAAGCAGTCTATGGTCAAGCACCTCCAGCTCTTCTTCCATACACCCCCACCAGTTCACCAGTTCAGGAAGTTGACACGGTCCTTCGCAACCGCGATCAGATTCTTCGCATTTTGCGGGACAATCTTCACATGGCAAGAAACCGCATGAAGCAACAAGCGGATCAGCACCATTCAGAGTGCACTTTTCAAGTCGACGATATGGTTTTTCTTCGTCTCCAGCCGTACAAACAATCCTCCTAGAAACTCAAAGGGCGTCATAAGCTTGCTCCAAAGTCCGTTGCTTATAAATTGGAACTTCCTCCTTCTTCCCGCATTCATCCAGTCTTTCATGTCTCTTGTTTGAAGAAAGTTCTTGGCACCAACATCAGCGGCCAAACGATTTTACCCGAACTGGATAATGAAGGATCCATCCTTTTGGAGCCAGAGGCCATCCTCAATCGGCGCACACGTCAGCTTCGCTCTCGCTCTATCACAGAGGTCTTAATTTAGTGGCACGGCATGCAACCAGAGGATGCTACATGGGAACCACTCCTTCAGATTCAACAACAATTTCCACATCTGAAGCTTTGAGGACAAAGCTTTTTTTAAGGGGGAGGGGATGTTAGGAACCCATATCTTTACTTTGTTAGTATGTTGTTGTTGGACGCATATGCTTTGTAAGTCGTCCCGTAGTATTTGTGATCAATAGTTTGTGTTATTGTTGTTGGCGCATATGCTTTGTAAGTCGCCCGTAGTATTGTTGATCCATAGTTTGTAACGGCCCATGGTTTCGACCCATAGTATTGGCACCTAGAATTAGTATATAAGTGTGTGTTGAGACCTATGAAGGCACCGTGAAGTTATTTGTATTGAGCTTGCTCAAAGGAGGTTGCCCCCTCGAAGTGGCCCGTGATCAATACAAAAGTGATTCTGAGTTCTGTCATTTCTGCTATTTCGCGCATTCTTGTTAATTAATTGTTGTAGGTGCCTCACAATGAGAGACCCAATATAGGTGGTTCACTGAAACTATGTGCTACGTCCACAAGAATGTCATTCTTATATTATTTCTCCGAATAGATTTTTACAACCACAACATATACTTGCATTAATCCATCATCTGCTTTCTCAAGCCTCTCTCATAGAGAGTATTCCCAAACAATTCAGAAATAAGTAGACATACCACAACATAATGAGAACAAAAAAATTCAATCCTTAAAACTAAGAATGTGCGAAGTTGACTCTAGCTACTTATACTCCAGAGTGAAATTACGAGTTTCATACTTCTACAACCTATATAATAGTCTCATGAACTGTTACCATTAACTGTACTCTATAGCAATTTACTTACGACTACTTGTTACTGTCAAACCCACTAAATATTTTGTATTAAGCAAACATCCTTATTGTTTGTCCAATGTGACCAATCACGATTTTCAGGTTAGTAAATTGTATTAGGATTCATCGTTTAACCTTTAATCTTATTCTTACTCTATGCATACCTAATGGAGTAGGGTGTAAATTTATCACTCAACATTTAAGTTCCCCTAAAACAAAGTCTTACCAATCAGAAAATAATTTTCCTTACTATACCTCACCAACATAAGAACAAAACCTATATTAATGCAACATTCCTATTTCTATATAGGGAATAAGTCACAACTTGTTATTCTTAGTAATCCACCAAATCTTCCTTCATATCAGACTTTCATGTTTTTTTAAGCAAGCGTACAATATTACCATACTTGGATTTGTTGGAATCTACAAATAAACTATTATTTGTAAGGGCCAGTTCTTTTGTTAACACTATAACTTTGATCATCTCAAGTTATTAATACTTTTTTCCATATATATTCCCTTTGTATAGATTTCAACAAAAATGCATCATACACAACTATTTTATCAATCTAGTGGATATAAGTGGTTCACACTTTAGTTTTACTCCTGCTAACAACCTTCTAAACTTGAAATCAACATCTATGCATATGATAAAATCACTTACATAATGATCTTGACATGGTTTACTTTAATACCATATACATATACTTAAAAGCTACCAAATTCAAAGGAACCCTCAATCCAGAAGTATGCAATGTTTATTTCGATCAACCCTTTTGGATATTTATGATAAGGACTACACGTATTTTTCATAAAAAGAATAGAAATTTTATATTACCAAGAATTGCAAAGGTTTCCATACCATTAACGACCTCGCTTATCCCATGCAGGCACTACTTTTCCATAGTAGAGATTCCAAGCAACGCAGACTCCTATTCTTTCCGTCATGTTGAACCCGAATAGGCCCGAGTGTTTGCAACCTGTAGCTTTGATACCATATGTGGCATACCCAAAAATCCAAATTACTAATTTAGTGAAAATTTTCAAAATAAACTTTCACAATGGTTACTTAACTCTACAAACTTCATACATAGGAGATAGGATAACTTTTAATATTTTAAACCTCCACTTAATAATTGATTCCATACATATGAGATGAGATATTCAGCATGCATAATTCTTTCAAAACTTTCTTATTCAACACAGATTCATAAATTCTCCTACCCTGACATCACTTACCTTCTTTTATCTTCTTGAGACACTTATATAAAATGGAGATCATCCATCTATATTTCAAATCTGACCATCGTAATTTACTTTAAGCAATATGATATCCAAGTCCGTCAATCAACTCATTTTAGATACTAAACTTAATTTCCAAAGAGAAGACTTATTCTATAGTAATAAACTTAAAATGCGGCTAAAAACTAAATATGCCTATATGGCCCATTACATGATAACATGAACAACGATGGGTTACCAAATCATAATTATCAAATAGATTTTTAAACACATACTTGCACAAAAGAGAAAGACCAGTCGTCATCTTCACTCCTATAAACACGAGACCATCATTTATCACACATATGAGAGATCCAATATAGGTGGTTCACCGAAACTATGGGCTACATCCACAAGAATGTCGTTCTTATATTATTTCTCCGAATAGATTTTTACAACCATAACATATAGTTGCATTAATCCATCATCCGCTTTCAAGAGCTTCAGGATCAAAGATGGAAGTAGGATGAACGTCTGATTTGAAGGTAAGTTGCATCCTTGTATTACTATCAAATAAATTTAATCTTGGTATATGAGTTTAGTTCAGGATTCAAGGTTGCATTTGTTACTCAATTGTCTTAGATTAGAGCTACCACATCTTAGTCTAACCTAAGAAGACCTCTTCTTACTCGTAGGAAGAAAGTCTTACCACAAAAACCGACGACTCCACTGGTTTGAATCCATTCTCTTTGATTGTGAAGTTCACTTTTACTTTCACTCAATTTGATTGTAAAACTAGGTCTTTTTACCCTCATTCACATCCATTTTCTCTACATCAGACCTCTGTCATTCACTCTCACCTCAACATTTAGTCTCCTGGGATGGAAAACCCTAGAAAAATCCAAAAAAAATATTAAAAATTCGCCCTTCATTTCCCTCTATTTATTTTTGCGCCCTACCCACTCTTACCAGAGTGAAAATTATCAAATTTTCGCGCCCTTTACATTCTGCAGAACGCAAAAACCTTGAATTTCGTGCTTGGGCTTCCTGCTGAATCGTGAAAATTCCCTGAGAGAGTGATTTTTTGAATTTTGTTTGGTTGATTTTACTTCATTTCTAGTTCTCTATTCCAGATTGCTTTGCTGACATTTGTCAGATCTCTGTGACCTATGTAGTTGCACAACAGTGCTTGCATTTTCGTCTTTTTTTAACTCTTTTGATCTTTGCTTGATTTTCAAGATCCTTTGGTAGACACCTTGAACAATTTGAGAACTAGGTCACTGTTTTTGTAGCACCTATATACTCATCATCTTATGTATCTCGTCTGCACCTTCATCTTGATATCTCTTGGCAATGTTGCAAGTGTGTTTGGTTTGTTTCATTTACTTTTGATATTGGATTTTATGAGTCTTGTGACATCATAACTAGCTTATTTGCTTCCTTCTCATAGTTTGCAAAAGATTGGTCATTTATCCATATTCAAGGTTCTTTTATGTTTATGGCTTTAAATCCTTGATTACATTATTGAGAGATTATATATTGTTTTGAAACAGTATCTTTCTACCTTTTTCATAAATTCGATATTGAAAGAGCTTTTTGAGACATTCTCTCCCTTCTTGTTGAAAACATCAAAGTTATATTTTTCATCTGGGAATCATATCTTCATTGTTACTTGTCACATAGTTATACTGTAACATACCCAAAAATCCAAATTAGTAATTTAGTGAAAATTTTCAAAATAAACTTTCACAATGGTTACTTAACTCGACAAAGTTCATAGTTCATACATAGGAGATGGGATAACTTTTGATATTTTAAACCTCCACTTAAGAATTTATTGCATACATATGAGATGAGATATTTAGCATACATAATTCTTTCAAACCTTACTTATTCAACATAGATTCATAAATTCTCCAACCCTAACTTTAGTTACCTTCTTTTATCTTCTTGAGACACTTATATAAAATGGAGATCGTCCATCTATATTTCAAATCTGACCATCGTAATTTACTTTAAGCAATATGATATCCAAGTCCGTCAATCAACTCATTTTACATACTAAACTTAATTTCCAAACAGAAGACTTATTCTATAGTAATCAACTTAAAATGCAGCTAAAAATTAAATATGCCTATATTGCCCATTACAAGAAACATGAACAACGATGGGTTACCAAATCATAGTTATCAAATAGATTTTTAAACACATACTTGCACATAAGAGAAAGACCAACCATCATCTTCACTCCTATAAACACCAGACCATCATTTATCACACATACGAGAGACCCAATATAGGTGGTTCAATGAAACTATGTGCTACATCCACAAGAATGTCACTCTTATATTATTTCTCCGAATAGATTTTTACAACTACAACATATAGTTGCATTAATCCATCATCTGCTTTCTCAAGCCTCTCTCATAGAGAGTATCTCCAAACAATTCAGAAATAAGTAGACATACCACTACATAATGAGAACAGAAAAATTCAATCCTTAAAACTAAGAATGTGCGAAGTTGACTCTAGCTACTTATACTCAAGAGTGAAATTATGAGTTTCATAGTTCTACAACCTATATAATAGTCTCATGAACTGTTACCAGTAACTGTACTCTATATATAGCAATTTACTTACGACTACTTGTTACCGTCAAACCCACTAAATATTTTGGATTAAGCAAACATCCTTATTGTTTGTCCAATGTGACCAATCACGATTTTCAAGTTAGTAAATTGTATTGGGATTCATCGTTTAACCTTTAATCTTATTCTTAATCTATGCATACCTAATGGAGTAGGGTGTAAATTTATGACTCAACATTTAAGTTCCCGTAAAACAAAGTCTTACCACTCACAAAATAATTTTCCTTACTATACCTCACCAACATATGAACAAAACCTATATTAATGCAACATTCCTATTTCTATATAGGGAATAAGTCACAACTTGTTATTCTTAGTAATCCAGCAAATCTTCCTTCATATAAAACTTTCATGTTTTTTTAAGCAAGTGCACAATATTACCATACTTGGATTTGTTGGAATCTACAAATGAACCATTCTTTGTAAGGGCCAGTTCTTTTGTTAACACTATAGCTTTGATCATCTCAAGTTATTAGTACTTTTATCGATATATATCCCCTTTGTATAGATTTTAACAAAAATGCATCATACACAACTATTTTATCAATGTAGTGGATATAAGTGGTTCACACTTTAGTTTTACTCCTGTCTAACAACCTTCTAAACTTGAAATCAACATCTATGCATATGATAAAATCACTTACATAATGATCTTGACATGGTTTACTTTAATACCATATACATATACTTAAAAGCTACCAAATTCAAAGGAAACTCTCAATCCAGAAGTATGCAATGTTTATTTCGATCAACCCTCTTGGATATTTATGAAGTGAGGCAGCATATCTATAAGGACTACACGTATTTTTCATAAAAAGAATAGAAATTTTATATTACCAAGAATTGCAAAGGTTTCCATACCATTAACGACCTCGCTTATCCTATGAAGGCACTACTTTTACGGAATAGAGATTCCAAGCAACGCAGACTCCTATTATTTCCTTCATGTTGAGCTCGAATAGGCCCGAGTGTTTGCAACCTGTAGCTCTGATACCATATGTGACATACCCAAAAATCCAAATTAGTAATTTAGTAAAAATTTTCAAAATAAACTTTCACAATGGTTACTTAACTCTACAAACTTCATACATAAGAGACGGGATAACTTTTGATATTTTAAACCTCCACTTAAGAATTGATTCCATACATATGAGATGAGATATTCAGCATGCATAATTTGATCAAAACTTTCTTATTCAACACAGATTCATAAATTCTCCTACCGTGACATCACTTACCTTCTTTTATCTTCTTGAGACACTTATATAAAATGGAGATCATCCATCTATATTTCAAATCTCACCATCGTAATTTACTTTAAGCAATATGATATCCAAGTCCTTCAATCAACTCATTTTACATACTAAACTTAATTTCCAAAGAGAAGACTTATTCTATAGTAATAAACTTAAAATGCGGCTAAAAATTAAATATGCCTATATGGCCCATTACATGATAACATGAACAACGATGGGTTACCAAATCATAATTATCAAATAGATTTTTAAACACATACTTGTACAAAAGAGAAAGACCAGCCGTCATCTTCACTGCTATAAACACCAGACCATCATTTATCACACATATGAGAGACCCAATATAGGTGGTTCACCGAAACTATGGGCTACATCCACAAGAATGTCGTTCTTATATTATTTCTCCAAATAGATTTTTACAACCACAACATATAGTTGCATTAATCCATCATCCGCTTTCTCAAGCCTCTCTCATAGAGAGTATTCCCAAACAATTCAGAAATAAGTTGACATACCTTATTCATCTGTCGAAAATGTAAAGACATCTCATCCTAAAATAATGAGACAAGGGTCGATTATCAAATCTGTTCTAACAATCTTGATCTCTGTCAAGATAAGGTTCACTCCATTAGTAAGAGGAAAATAAACATATACATTCAGAAAAATTAATCTTTTAAAAACTCTGCCGAAATGTGCAACCTCTTAACCAGATTGAGAATTTACTGATAAACAAGTACCTCATGGATCATTGCTGGTATAATCTAAATTAGAGATCTACGTCTTTTCTAGATCACTATCTGATCTCAAATTAAAATGTAAAAAATAGTATAATAATATAATGAAAAGAACTCTCAGCAGTGTTCAATGTATATTAATGTTTTTAACATCATAATATATATATAACGCAGGGATTTATACTTCATCAAAATACTTCTTATAAATAAACTATATCGAACATTAGGGATCTGTTATATAGCGAACCGTATAGTTAAAAAGTAGCATATATATATATATATATATATATATATAACTATCATAACTCCTTTGTTTCATATTACTATCGGGTTATTTAAAAATATGAAGACAGAGCCTCTATATTACAGACTTATGATGTCGTATAGATATATATCCGAGACACAACCTCTGTATCATAGTTCGCTATATATATAACGCAGGTAGCATAACAGACTTGTAAGATAACTGAGATCGAAAGTGATCTCTTCACACACAGATAGTGGAACAGACTTTAAGAAAATATGAGATCCCAAGTGATCTCTTCACACCCAGATAGCAAAACAAACTTTAAGAAATCTGAGATCGGAAGTGATCTGCCCATTTCACAGCAATGAAACCAAAATGTGTTTTACACATAGATAAAAACAAAGTATCCATCCTGTAGGCATGGAGAAACTATATAGCATCCAAATCAAACATCTTGCAACAGGGTATAAACATATACTATCCAGGGATCGGGATGGTATCTAGCCTTCCTTTCTAGGTCTGCGCGGCAATATATGAAGAACTAGTAAATAAATAAATAAAACAGACGTTATTATCCCCAAAGGTTCACGCCCCCTTCCCCAACGCAGAGCTCTCTTGAAAAGGGATTTCGTTCACTTGGATAATCCGTCCCCACACTCAATAGTCACTCCTCGAGACTCATCATGGACAAGTGTCCACCCTTTTGGACAAGTGGCGGCCAAAAGGATCGGAATCCCTTGAATTAGAAAATCAATGAATGTACACAATGTTTTTTTTCCCCTTAGCGCTTCATTTCCTATATTACATAAGCTTGTTCATTCGTTGTCTTCTTTTTAAAATAAGGTATATATATATATATATATAAGGGCTCCAACATAAATATATGTATAAAGAATCTTGCATTTGGTATGCAACGTTTTCCCTTTCTATGTTAAGTAACCTTGTACATTAGTTTTTTTTGGGGATTTTTAATAAGGTAGGTATATATATATATATATATATATATATATATATATATATATATATATATATAAAGTCTCAATCATAGTATGCATATATATATATATATAATATGAAATCTTGCATTGATACTTTTTAATAAGGAATATATTTATATATATATATAAAGTCTCCATCATAATATGCATATATATATATTATATATGAAATATTGCATTGATACCCCTTTTTAATAAGGCATATATTTATTTATATATAAAGTCTCCATCATGGTATGCATATATATATATATATGAAATCTTGGATTGATACCCTTTTATGTGCATAGTTAATTTTATCCCCAAAGTCTTTTAATGGGTCACACTTCTACTTCTTTCCCTTCTAAAATTATTAAAACTCTTGGGTCTTCGAAATTACAAAGGGTAATCCCTTAATCCTTCTTAGGCTCATTTAGTAGTAAGTATTTTTTTAGGTTCGAGGGTAGGTCCTAAGGGTTTTCTAATAGCTCTCGTACCCAGTAGTTATTTTACTAAGATTACACTTAGGATCTTTTAGGAATCTTAATCAAATTGTTGCCTTTGTTCGAGTGCCTACTGACTCCAAGATGGCCCCTGCCATCAATGTCCTTGATTCCCATGGCATCTTAGATAATTGATCTCTCTCTCCTCTAGTGGATTTGGTTCCCCCTCGTGTAGATGCGTCACGACCTTTAGTCACCTAGTTTATTAACTCATTACAACTCGGAAAAGAAATAAAATAAAGACAATCGTACCATAAGGTTTACTGATGGAGCCATGGCCTTGAGCCCCTTGTTGATGTATTTGTAACTTCAGAATGTAGTTCATATATATATATTGTATTCCTATAGAGATGTTATTATTCCTCTATACGGAAGTGTTTGTATTCCTATAGAGATGTTATTATTTCTCTATACGGAAGTGTCATCATTTATATTGTAAGTGTCGTAACTTATACTTGATGGGTTATTAGACCACCTTGTTGGGGTCGGCCCTGTATAAGTCATGTGGGTTAAAGGGTTATTAGACCACCCTATTGGGGGTCGGCTCTGTCAACATTATGTTAAGTGGTTAAGTTGAATCTGACCTAGTAAAGGTTATTAGGCAAGTCAAGTCATGTATAAATAGAGTGCGGGAGGCACTCTATTTGATCATTCATTTCTCACTCATACACTCATTGGAGAGTGGCGCACTATTGGAGGAGGAGAAGCTGCTGCTAGGAGTATATCTCTTATTCTTGTGTTTTGTATCATGGCTCTATCTATCTCTGAGGAAGTTGTGGGGTTTTTCACCTTCTTGGTTTTCCCCAGTGAAACTTTGTGTCTCTTGTGTGCTTGCATTATTGTGTCTATGATTGATATGATGTAGATATGTTGTACCTGTTGTTCTCTCAGTTAAGATCCAAAATCAGATTGAAGTAAATTCTGAAAAACTAACATGGTATCAGAGCTATCCCGAAAGAAGGCATGGTATGGCATTTATGACACTTGTTGCACTTGTGAAGCTAGGGCTTGATATAGAAGAAACCAGTCATCGTAGTACTTTTGATATAAATCCATTTTGGCGAAGGTTCAGGATCTAAAACCTTTACATATCGTAGATAACATCCCCACATACCTTGTGTCAGAAGCACAACTTTTAATTTGTTCTACTTTGTGAGTTATGATCTGTACCATCTAGGGTTTATGCCTCTCTCAAATCTTAGTCATAAACAGGTGACCTAGGAAAAAAGGTCATAACTTGGGCTTGGAAGCTCCAAATGAAATTTTGTAAAAAGTAAAAGGTAGGGCATGGATTGTACTTTCTCAGGTAAGTTTTTTCAGAGGCCAAAATGGAACCAGTAACACATGGAACGCCATACAAGTTCGCTCTTCTGCTTTATCCCATTAATAGGTCACGTTGCGACACTTGGCATAAATCTCTCTCAGAGAATCCAATTGAGGTCATACCTATGGGGTTAGAATGATGACAGGTTGGGCTACCACAAGAAGAATTTTCAGACCTTGTAGATCTGAAATTTCAGTGTTACAAAAGAAACAATCAGGTACATATTTCTGTCAAAATAGAATTCGATTTTGAGCACCTTCATTCATGGCTCCGGGAATTTAGGGTTTCATAGAATGTTGGAATTTTTGTATCGGAGACCACAAATGGATGCTCCTCATCAAATTCGAAATTTAGAGACCAAGATCAAATTTTTTGGTTGGGCAGAAGGCTAGGCTTGATCAAACCCTAGTTTGGGACTTCGATCCGAAAGGTGAAAAATTAGGGCTTCTGTAAAAATGGAAATTTTTGAAATCTGTGACCATAGCTGGAAGTGCCTTGGAAAAATCAAAGTTTAGAGCTTTGGATCAAACTATTTGGTTGGGTGAAGCTCTGGGAAACTCAAACCCTAATTCAGGGTCCTCCTAGTGAATCTGGAAGATTGAAAAGCAAATTTGAGGGGTGAAAATTTGTAGTTTTCAAATTCTGAGTATAGCAGGTTGATCAGCTCATCAAGTCACATCTTTCTATCCTTTCAAAAGTTTGAAATTCAAAGTTTGAATTTTTAGGGTTTCCTTGACAAACCCTAATCCAGCTTGAGATCGAGTTTCTGCAAATCAAGTGGATTGGGTTAATCCTAGAAGAGAATGGATTGGTCACCTACATAAGTGAAGAAGTTCCAGTTTCAGAGGGAGATGAGGCTAAGGCCTTGCATAATAAGATTACAAGCAATCGCGATAGGTATGACTTATCCAGGTATGTTTCAAGATCTGTTCATGATTAAGTTTATGGTATGTTTGTCTTCATTAAGGTTAGTACAATCTTGATTAACTTTAGACTTGTCATATCACCTTAATAAAATTATGAATGCAGATATTCATTAATTAGGGTTTTGACACTTATGATTGTACTAATGCATTGTGGTGTTGTATGAGGTTGATGTTGTCTACTAACATGAAAGGTACATCAAGAAAGACAAATCAGGTTCTAGTTCAAGAACATATGACCATGTTGACATGAAGACAAAGATTCATCCATTGTCATGGATCACATAGAATCCCTACTTACGAGGTATGTATAATTTGGTTCTACAATGGTTAACCTATGAGATATGCAGGTTACTAGCACAAGTCATTTAAGAGGACAAGAAGAAATCATATGGGTATGCTAGACATAACTAGCAAATATGATAACTAGTGATCAAGGATGGATATAAGTGCAAAGACAGGTAATCCAAAAAGCAAAGACCAAGAGAGAGCACACTCCAGTAGTTCCTGCAAGGCAGCAAATATTGAGAGGGAGTCCATCCTACAAACCAAACAAAGATAAGTATTTGAATTGTCATTTTTTGCATATTTGTTTGTTTAAATAATATTGATTCAATGATGTATATGCTTATGTTCCTAGAGTTAGGGTATGTATTATGCACATTAGAATAATTGCATTAATGAACAGTATACTACTAATATGCATGTGATGGGTAAGTGGCGTATGGCACTGTACAACATTCCATTACTACTTATCTAGAATTGAACCTCTTTGCTGACATGTTGGGAGTTGTGCACACTCTTAACAATGTTTTGGTAGAGATTGGAAGGCATCTATAAAGTTACGGGAGATGGATAAATGTTGTATTGAAGCATTGGCTAAAATAATTGCATGACTATATGACATATTTCTTTATGTGTAAGAATTTGTTCTGAAAACTATGAGAAGTTTCTAAATCATGCAATTTAACTTGTTTTGTAGGAAAGATCATATACCATCACCTACAAAAGAAGGACTATAACATTTGTTCAGAAACAAAGTTATCTATTGAAGATATTGAAGATATTGAAATTCCCAGAATTCGGGAAGAATGCCATCATCAAGGAGTACCAGTCGATCATGAAGAATGATATTTGGGATGCAGTCCCAAAACCTGAAGGGAAGTCTGTTGTGACTTCCAACTGGATCTATAAGATCAAGCATGCTGCAGATGGTAGCATAGAAAAATACAAAGGAGGATCATAGCTCGTGGCTTCTCTCAGAAAGAGGGAATAGACTATGAAGAGACTTTTGCTCCTGTAGCTAGATACACTTCCATAAGATAAGTACTTGCTTTGGCTGTAGTGATGAAATGGAAGATACACCAGATGGATGTCAAGATAACTTTCTTGAATGGTGTAGTCGAGAAGGAAGTGTATGTGGAGTAGCCACTTGGTTTTGAGACACATGATAGAGAGTCATATGTGTGCAAGTTGAAGAAATCCTTGTATGGCTTGAAGCAAGCTCATAAGACTTGGTATGGTAGGATAGACAACTTTCTATCCAGTTTGGGATTTACTAAGAGTAAAGAAGATTCCAACCTTTACTACAAGGTTGAGGAAGGAAACCCTGTGATACTACTCTTGTGTGTGGATGAACTCCTTGTAATAAGTGAGGATAAATTGATTGCCGACATGAAGAGGAAGCTTGTTGCTGAGTTCGAGATGAAGGACTTGGGGATGATGCACTATTTTCTAGGCATGGAGGTGTGGTAGAGTGCAGATGGAGTCTTCCTTGGGAAAGAGAAGTATGCAGTAGAGATCCTGAAGAGGTTCGAGATGATGGACTACAAGGCCATGGACACACCAATGGCATCAACCCTGAATCTTCTGTGTGATGCTTCATCTGAGCCGATTGATGTCACGATGTATCGTAAGATGATTGGGTCCTTGATGTACCTGACGAATATGAGATCATATATTTTCTTTGCGGTGAACACATTGAGCCAGTTCTTGATAGATCCGAGAGGTGTTCACCTGGTTGCTGTAAAGCATATTCTGAGGTACCTGAAGGGTACAGTTGATTATGGGCTCAAGTATGATGCGAATCAAAAGTTTAACCTCGAGGGTTATGTTGATTCATATTGCGAAGGCAGTGCTACATATAGGAAGAGCACTTGTGGGTGTTGCTTTAGTATGGGATTATGTGTGATCTCTTGGTTTAGCAGGAAGCAATCCTGCGTAGCACTGAGTATAGCCAAAGCAGAGTATGTTGCAGCTTGTTCGGCTAGTTGTGAGACAGTATGGCTTCGGAAGCTACTTTCTGAGTTATTTGATCTCCCGCTGGAGGCTATTGGTATCTTTTGTGACAACCAGAGTTGTGTGAATCTGTCTGAGAACCCGGTGTTCCACAACAGGTCGAAGCACATTGAGATCAAATATCACTATATCAGGGATATGGTGCAGAGAGAAGCAGTGAAGCTCCTGTATGTTGCGACGGATGAGCAGGTTGCAAATGTGTTGATGAAATCACTAGCCAGAGTGAAGTTCGAGTACTTAAAAGAGAGGCTTGGTGTTCTTCAAATTGACGACACTTCGAGGAAGAAGTGATGGACACATTTGCTGGAGCCATTCCAAGCATGGTGAGAGGAGGATCCTTCCCATGGCTGTGGATGTAAGCGTTGTGTGATGAGCATCAGGATGATGCTTCAGTTACTTCTCTGTATATGCATCATGTTGGATGCTTCTTATGATCATTTGGATCATGTATATGTATATGCATCATGTTGGATGCTCGTTATGATCAATTGGATCATGTATATGTATATGCATCAAGTTGGATGCTTGATATGATCAATTGGATCATGTATTTATGTATGCATCATATTGGATGCTTGATATGATCAATTGGATCATGTATTTATGTATGCATCATATTGGATGCTTGATATGATCAGTTGGATCATGGATTTGTATATGTATCAGGTGGATACATTGTATGATCAGGTTGATCATGTGATGATGTACATCAGGATGATGTATGGTGAGTATTAGGTTGAAACTCTGTGGCCGTGGACAGGTTGTGCAAGGGTAGCATGTAATAAGTCCTGGAGATCTGGACAGGCTGTGCTGGTCATGTAAAAGGCCTCAGATTCTCTTTAGAGATCTTGCTTGGCAAGACACTCTTTTAATGTTTTTCTAGACCACATGTAATACGTCTTGGAGATCTGGACAGGTTGTGCTAGTCACGTAAAAGGCCTCAGATGCTCTTTAGAGATCTTGCTTGGAAATACAATCTTTTAAGGTTTTGTGGGGACCACATGTAATAAGTCCTAGAGATCTGGATAGGTTGTGCTAGTCACGTAAAAGGCCTAAAATGCTCTTTAGAGATCTTGCTTGGCAAGACACTCTTTTAAGGTTTTGTGGTAGGGGTCACATGTAATAAGTCCTGGAGATCCGGACAGGTTGTGCTAGACATGTAAAAGGCCTCAGATGCTTTTTAGAGATCTTGCTGGGAAATACACTCTTTCAAGGTTTCTTGACAGTCACATGTAAAAAATCCTGGGAGTTCCGATAGGTTGAGCTGTGTGCTCGTAAAAGGCCTGGGATGCTCTTTCGAGGTTTTGTCGGCGCATGTAATAAGTCTTGCGGATTCCACAGTATGGCCAGTGATGATGAAGACCTGCAAGTGGTGGGCCTACATCCAACATGAAAAAGGGCTAGCCCTGTAGAAATTCCTATGACGAGTAGTTCAGAGATTGATTGAGATAGCAGCAGCAGTGACAATGACGATGACTCGATGACGATGATCCAGAGAAGAAGACTTGTGCTAGTAGATCTGTGTCAAGAAATACCTTCCTAGTTAAGAGGGAGTGTTGATGTATTTGTAACTTCAGAATGTCTTTCATATATGTATATTGTATTCCTATAGAGATGTTATTATTCCTCTATACGGAAGTGTTTGTATTCCTTTAGAGATGTTATTATTTCTCTATACGGAAGTGTCGTCATTTATATTGTAAGTGTTGTAACTTATACTTGATGGGTTATTATACCACCTTATTGGGGTCGGCCCTGTATAAGTCATGTGGGTTAAAGGGTTATTAGACCACCCTATTGGGGGTCAGCCCTGTTAGCATTATGTTAAGTGGTTAAGTTGAGGCCGACCTAGTAAAGGTTATTAGGCAAGTCAAGTGATGTATAAATAGAGTGCGGGAGGCACTCTATTTGATCATTCACTTCACTCATACACTCATTGGAGAGTGGCACACTATTGGAGGAGGAGAAGCTGCTGCTAGGAGTATATCTCTTATGCTTAGGTTTTGTATCATGGCTCTATCTATCTCTAAGGAAGTTGCGGGGTTTTTCACGTTCTTGGTTTTCCCCAGTGAAACTCTGTGTCTCATGTGTGCTTGCATTATTGTGTCTATGATTGATATGTTGTAGATATGATGTACATGTTGTTCTATCAGTTAAGATCCTAGATCAGATTGAAGTAAATTCTAAAAAACTAACACTCCTCACCAGAAAACAAGTACAATAATTAATATATATTTGCAAAATAATAGGGAAAAAGGAAGGACATTACATATACTCATTAGAAGTAGATTCAATGATAGATCATATTCATTTTGAAAGAAGTAATATTAGTTTGGCATATTCATAGAAAACTTTTTGAGTGGTTTTTCATCTTTTTGAAAAAGTCCTTGCTTGCATTGATCGAAGAACTCTCTCCTTACCTTAGCTAGTATTCATTGAAAGGAAAGGCTTATTTGATTCATACTCATTTGCATGGTTTAAATCAGTCATCACACCATCAAGTTGCACTTCCGCTACCCGATTGAGTAATACAACAACCATTAAAATTCATCACCCTAACTCAACACACTTTAACCTCGCTTGAGGATAAAAAGAATTTGGTAGTTAGGTAGGACACTAGGGATAGGAATCCAAATAATTCCCCCTTATCATTGTTCATCTGAAACATAGTTGTTGTCCAATAGGGTACCACAATCCTCTTGTATTTGTTGACATGTTCATTGACCAATTTTTCGAGAGGCCCCCCTGTTTCACGGGAGCAAGCAGCGAGGATAGGTTTCGGATGGACTTTGTGGAATCTCGCACTCCACTTAGCACCTAAGTATATCTATCCATTGTATTCTTTGTATTTTCCATATAGGTGATACAAGGGATCAAAGGCAGAAGCTCCAACATCCTTCTCTGATGTGTCATGAATGCCATAGCTTAGTAACTTTTCTTCTAGGGCTCATTTACCCAGGATCCCTTTCGATAGAGGGATATACTGCCACTTTGGTATCTCATTTCGTATTGTTCAAATTGGATTTCATCACCTTGCAAAGGATATGATTTGTCGAGGTATCCAGCTCTTAGTTAGGAAGTTTTCTTTCTATTTCATATTTGTAGAGGGTGTTTTTCTTTTTTAGTGTTGCTTGTTGGTGTTCTCGCCACTTTTGTTTCAGCTCGCTTACTGTGACATCGGTCCCAGTACAATTTTTTGAGCTTGATTTTTTGTCCTGCGAGCCTTGTCTTTTCCTAGCTCCCCTTTTGCACACTTGGTTCCTCTAGGGTTTTTGAGTTCTTTTTTTCACGAGACTATCCCCAAAAATTTTAATCATATTACATGGATGATCAAAGGAAATCACAGAGACAATAGGGGAGAAGCCCTGAGCCACCACCCCGTCTTCCTGCTTCACGTATCCCTACCCACTGTGGGCCGAGGAGCTGGTCAGGGGACTGTTCCACCATCTACTAGTATGACACCTTTAGTTGCTTCTGTAACCCTTAACCATAGCATCATCTCAGAGCCTAGCACAATAACTAAAACTAGCAGTGTGCCTGAGATTCATGGAGTACCACAATCCATTGCTGTACCAGAAGCTCACATGGCAGTGGACATGATATTATCTTCTGAATTTAGTACTTCACCTGATGTTACGCCAGAAGGCACCACCCTCACGGAGTCTAGCACTACATCAGAAATGACAATAATATTTGATGTCCCTGAAGGGTACATTGAAGTCATTGAAGAACCTGAACCCAGACCTCCTAGACCATTTCATTTATCTGATGATTTTATATATCCTACTAGACAGCTAGAAACTCCACCTATCATCACTACATCATTAATTACCCATATTTATGAAATTAGATCTTCTAGTAATGTACATTCAGCTTACCTTCCCCTAATATCCCTTGAGGACCTGAGATCATGGCATCCATCCAAGCCAACATGGTTAGTCTATCCAACTCACCCGTAGCATCGGAACACTTTAGATGTGAAACAGCTAGAATGCTGACATCGGCTTCACAATATCCCCCTGCACCCACTTCCCAAGACACAAATCTTCTTGATTTTTGAGCTTCCAGACCTCCATCCAGCGACACAACTTATCGTGAATCATTCGTAGGTCGGTCCGGCCCCTCGGAATGGACTATACTAGAACTCTTTCTGGACCCCAATAGGATAACCAACATTTTTTTATCCATCCTCCACTTTATGGAATACAACTCTGAGCCAATCCCTCGACGATTTTCGCACAGTTTCAATTCCTATGTATGTGGCACCTAGAAGTCCTTGATTACTGTCCCCACACTTATTGTCGCACAATATGTTCGACTTACCTTCATGGGATGAACCCCTTATGAGGACCAACCCAATCTTTTCACCATCACCACCACTATCTCGAACCGGAGCAAGATCCTCTTCACAAATCGGCACCATTAATGCAGTTGGCCAATCTGCACCACCTCACTCTTCTAGTGTCACTAGTGGAAGAATGCCTACCTCTACTATTTGAACACCCAATGTGACTGTAGTACATTCTTCAGCCACATTATATATGCCATTTCTAGAGGAAAATCGTTTGTTGGAACCATTGGTCCCAGTAACCAACCTCCTTGGGCCGAACCATCTACATCATGGGTGCCACCGATCCCATCTTTTGGAGGACAGCTACTTGTTTCTTCCCCAAGTGGGGCTACTCAACAACTGCCTCCATATGCTTCATCAGCTCAGTGGGGCCCCCATACCACATCTTTTGGAGGATTACCATTTGTTAGTGGCCCAACAGGAACCATTCAACAACCTCCTCCATCATCATCATCTGCTCCATGGGGAACATATACTCAACCTGGCAGCAGAAAACCTTATGTTACTACCAAAACAAAACTAAATTCCAAATTCCCTCGTCAGGCCCAATTCCTTCTTGGGGACCTCAAATCCCACTGAGTGGAGGGTATTCCTTATTTGGAGACCCGAATCAAGCTAGGGGGAAACCTAATCAACATCAAGCCTTTGTTCCCCCACAACTTGAATTCTAGAATTTATTATCCCACCTCCTCGAACACTCAATGAAACCCACCTCTTCAAGCTCCACCTTTTAATAAAGGAAGAACAAGCATTCCATGGGATCGATTTTTCCAGGCAACCACTACCTAAAGTATGGGAAATCCACCCAACCAAGGATTTGGAAACATCCCTAGGACACAAAAATCCTAGGGACCTCCACCCCTCATCCCCACCCAGCAATACACTCAACAAGCGGCCTCTAATTCGATTCCGAATCAATTGGTTAATCCTATGATTCCGAACCCACCACCGGTTAATCGGATGGTCCACAACCCACAAAACTTTCAACAGTATCGTGTGGGTAACATGTTTGGGTACAATATGCAGCAATATGTTGTGCAGGTTCCCACAAGTATCCTTGCACCCTATCAATATTACTCATACCCGCAGCCTAATCGGCAACTTCCATTCTTGGAAATATTATATTTTCCCGATTTGTCTAGACTCATCAAAAATCCTATCTAGCATGAACCAAATTGGCAAGCCATCCCGGCCAAACTACCATCAGACATCCCGAAGTTCGATGCCAAGCCCAAGGAAGACCCGAAAAGCCATGTTATGACCTTCCATCTCCAGTGTTCATCAAACTGATTGATGGATGACTCTATTCGGTTACAACTCTTCCAACTCACACTTATCGGAACAACAACAAAATGGTATATCGAGCTGCCCCAACACTCCTTTCGAGATTTCAATACACTGGCCATGCAATTATTGACACACTTCCAGCTCCCCATCCGATACAAGACTGGAATAGACTTGTTAACTTCACTGCACCAATCCACTGGCACAAATATATCTGATCACATTCATGAGTGGAAGCAACGCCGAAGACTAATCAAAGCAGCAATTCCGGACCAATTATTGGATGATTGGTTCACCAAGTCATTTCTACCCCCCATTGCCAGGGATATTGCTATGGGAGGAGCTGTTAGGGAGGAACAAGCCATTTCTCGTGCACAGTATATGGATTTTGTTTATACCCATTCCGTAACATTATACGAGCTCATTCCTCACACATCCCACAACACCATTGATCCATCAAATCTTGCTACTGAACCTCCTATCGATGGAATAGTTGGTTTCATGAAGGCTCAACATGCAACCAAATCGAGTGGGAAACAAAATACGGCTTCTCCATCTCAAAATCAAGCTACACCCAAGACATCTACTTCTTCTACTTAGTCCTCCGAGGTGAATGTCATTCAATCCTCTTCATAACAATCTGGAGGAAAGAAGAAGAATAATAGAGGAAAACCTACGAAACCTTCTACTCAGCAGGAAAATCCCAAACCTCAACAGACCACCAATGACAACAAACCAAGAAGGAAGGCAAAGTTTCCCTGCCTTATATGCCAATAATACCATTACACCACAGACTGTCCTTACAAGGAGGGAGTGAAAAGATTCATAAAATTTTCTTCCCACTCGGTAGTGCTAACCAACCCTTTCCCTCACCACCAACAACAAACGGTCACATAGGAACCCCTGCAAGAGGGAACCAAAACAATCCTTCTCGAGCAGAAATTTCCTCAAATCGCAAATTCCTCATGATGACTAATGAGACGGTTCACATATCTACATGCACAAAGACGTATCATCCTCCCTAGGTTCGAAAAAAACTACTACTTCCCAAGGCAAGTCTCCCTCAGAAGAACCTCCCTTGACACCCCCCCTTAATGGTCACCCAAGGAAACCATTTGGAAAGAGACATTCAATCCCAATGCGCGAGCAGCCCATAACTACAACATCATTGAAGACTTAGCTCAGGTGCCTTGTGCTATGTCAACCCTTGAAGTTCTCCAACACTATCTTGTATAGCGTAGAACTTTGTTATCATCATTGGGAGCCATGGTTCCAGATTCTTCCAACACAATTTTTTTTAACATGGAATACTTCAAACCTAGGATTTCCCACCAGTTAGCCTTTCAAATTCATACTCGGATCAATGGACACAACATCAATCGTACCATTTTATACGAAGGTGCTTCCACCTCGATTATGTCTTTGGCCTATTGGAGAGCCATTGGTTCTCCAGAAGTGACCGAATATCCTACTACTTTAAAAGCATTTGATGGATGTGGTTTCCAACCGTATGGAATCATCCCATTGCTTTCCATAGAGATACGAGGGAAAATTGTGTCTATCCCCGTGGAAATTGTAGATGCTCCGTTAGACTACAATCTCTTACTCGATCGCAATTGGTTCTATGCCATGACCGCCGTAGCATCCTCCATTTTTCTCTTAGTGCAATTCCCCCATCAAGGGAAGATCGTCATGATATACCAACTAGATTTTTGCACTCCAGACATACATCATAATTCCACCAACAATGCCCTGTTGTTGGCAAATTCCCAGCCTCACTTTGAGGACATTGGAGATGGTCTTTTGAAGGACTGCTCCATCATAGGGGTATTTTCGGAAGTTCCACCCTCAGTCTTTTCGATTAACATGATTTCGACAAGCACTTCTCTACCCTATGAATCTACTGACTCATGGGTGATACCAAGTCCATCCAAGTTCAAAACCCTAGGCACCGCCATGCCCTTGAACCAAAATTTAGCAACCCATCAGACGATTCTGTCGGCTCCCAACTAGATCAACGCAATTGACCACCATCAAGTGGCAAGTTCATCATCTCAAAACTCTTCGTCCTTACCTTACAATTGCTCCCTTACACATATTTTTCCTATAGATGAATCTATTATGGATATCATGAGTCTGGATGAACCCCCTTGGGAATATTACCACCATAGGTCATCTTTCACCACGATTCGAGCGATAGAGCTTGATTATGAATCCATTGTTTCCCTGGATAATGTCAACACTAAGACTCCCATACATACATATGACATAATATCTGAAGGGAACTTAGCGAATGTCATGGAGGCCATCCCTATTAACATATCTGTGAAACCTGGTGTCATGGAACATATCCATATCGGAAAAACATGCATTCCTACGGAGATAGAATTCTATATTTCCCTATTTAAAGAGTTCTGTGACGTTTTCGCTTGGAAATATGAATAAATTCCAGGGAAAGACCCATCCATTGTGGTACATGAAATTCAACTCTATCTTGGTGCCCCACTAGACCGGCAGAAAATTCGGCCTGTACATCCCTAGAAAACGGCTGCCATAAAAGCAAAAGTTGAAAAACTTCGTCATGTTGGGTTTATCTATCTTGTCCCATTGACAGATTGGGTGTCCAATATCATCCCTGTCTCAAAGAAATAGGGTACGATTAGGGTCTGCATCGATTACAGAGATCTGAACAAGGCTTGTCCAAAAGACAATTATCCAATGCCTTTTATCGACCAGATTATCGATAACTGTGTCGAGAGTGTTGTTTGACGGACAATCTACCAAGAGTGGACTAGAGGCCTGATCTCCCTATCTTAACGTGAGTCTAGAACAAATAGAGAGGGAACATAAATAACTCCCCTAGCTCTAATTAGAGATCAACAAACTAGATTCTCTTACCCTTTAGATCGATGATCCTTTCTCCTTGAATGCTGCTCCAAGCTCGATGGTCTTCAGATCTGAGCTATAAAACCTATCAAGACAACACAACAAAGCAAGTAGTAAAATGCATCTACACAATAATAGATCTAACTAAGCAGTTAAGTAAGAAAACTACACAATTTATCATTAACACAATAAAATTTGGTGGAAAGCACTTATATTACTATATTAAAAGGGAAATACATAGGATGAAGAGATTACAACTAATGACTTAATGCAGCAATCCTTCTTCGATCAAGCCAATTCCAAATCCTTCAAAGCGATGATGGATCTCTCAAGGATGAGTATAGATCTCTCCTAAGCTAATTTCACCAGTAATTAGATACTATAGACTTCCTCCCTTAGGATGGGAGTGAGCTTCACTTATATAGAACTAAGTGGATAGGATAGGTTGAGATATGGTAGGGGAGAGATAGGGGATCCTTCCAAGAGGTTAGGAACCGAATGCCAGCTTCCCTAAAGGCTATGGATAGGGATAGACATCATCTAGCTTTGAGAATGGGCTCGAAGAAGCTATTTTATTCCATTAACTGACATCATCGCAGTCTCTAAGAGGACGACCTGCGACGTCGCAGGTTGCATGAGGACAACCTACGACGATCTCTCAAAACCTTATAAAAAAGGGTTTGCATCTCTTCCAGGTTAATGACTTACTCAAGGAAAATTTAGGGATGTTTACACTGAGTCTCATGATGGTAAGATTTTAGGTGTAACAGAATGCCCCCCAAAGCATGAAGTTGTTTAAAACTGGACATAAGAAATGCTTTGACAAAAGGAATGGAAATGGCTCATCGGACGAAGGACACTGCTGCAATACAACTGACTCTGAGTAAACGGTCTCATATGATGTACAACATGGATGCCAACCAACACATTGCATATCCATGGTAGTAATGACCGACTGAACACAATCATGGCTACTAGACATAAGCGTAGATCCATGATGAGATGATATCACAGCCATGACCAATACAAATGTGGATCCGTGTGATATGACTCAAAACAATCTCCATCGCAACTTGAGTAAAACATGAGTACCCAGGGTCTTCAAGCCAAACCCGCAATGATACAAATCTATCCATGTTATTACAAATGTCTTGATGTCGAACATGGTAGAAGCCACTTGATTACCGATCATTTATGTATACCATTAACAAGCGTGAGGGAAATCACCATTAATGTCAATGATTCACAGGGTATCACAGTACATATCATCAAGCGTGAATAAATGAGTTGAATTCAAATGCCAGATGAAATATTTCAATCAAGAATCATTGATGTAAACTCATGTTGAAAGCGAGGTGACCTTCCATTGAGGCATGCAGGGCCAAGGTACTTGATTGGTTTCTAGATTCAATCCTCGAATGATGTGTTGAAGTCGACAAGGATGAATCCGTCGAAGGAGGGCCATGATGAATCCCCCATCATTGACACAAAACATGACAACAGATGTTTGGAGTAAATCGGATGGTACAGTAACATATAAGACTGACTCATAATAGACTGACATGGTGGAAGGTGTACTGACTGTAGATAATGAGTGGTGAAAATATTCTTAAACATGGGAATGGCATGATTTGGCAGTATTGAGATGACGAGTACGACACTAACTTCTCAATGCAACTGATGATGGAAGCGTTCTTGGAATGACTCAAAGGATTAACTAGACTTAGGAAGTAGGAAAAAATCAAGGACAAATGGATGATCCAAGTGCAGTATGAAAATGAAAATGAGTGCCATGTTCAAGAACGACTAGGTACTGCCACAGATAAAGAGCGTAACATAAAAGCTTTCTTTGTTCCCCATCATGAACGATGAGTGCCTCATGTGTTTTTTAATGAGCTTGATGAGGGTAACCAGATGCTCGGTATAGCTCATCTCATAGATGAGTCCAATCCAAAATATTTTCTGAACCTAGGAGAGGAGGGGTTCATCCCATGGCAGGCCCTTCAATGTTAGATTTTAATGAGTCCATAGAAGGTAAACTCGGTCGTCATTTCATGTTTAGAGAGTCTGAAAAGAACTAAAGAAGAATCCAATGGTCCTTTTTCGTAAAGTTAACCTCCTTGCCCGAAAAAGGGTAAAACAAAGCAGGAGAGGACTCTTCCTGTCATGATTGGTTGGAGTATACCTTTTTCATAAATAGCGCCCCTAGTCTAAAAAAGGGGTAAACTATCTCCAGGGAGACAACCATTCAAATACTTTAACAAGTGTGAATGCGACAAGTTCGCTTGGCAATCTTTTCGTATTTCGAGATCCTGAAAAGAGCTTAAAGATAGAATGCGAGGGGGTTCCTTTTCCGTAGGAGTTTAACGAGCACAGAAAAGTGATAAATCAAAACTCGGTGACTTATTCTTATGGTTTTAAGAACATGAGAAAGAACAAAGACTAATCTCATCATCATTAAATAATTAAAATCTAATGGATGAAAAATAATGACAAAATATTCAAGGGGTTTTTCATACCTTATATGACGCAACAATGTGAAAACAGTGCAAACGAAACACTTAATATCTCCTGTACGCTTGAAAACTAGGTCAAACAGTCATCCAGGTATTCAAATGCAGTAAAATGATCCAAACTATAGCAAATAACCCAAAGAGCATCTAGTATTTGAAAAATAATATTCCTTTTTTGTTTATAAATAGAAAAAATGACCAAATATAGTTACCATTGTTCATTTTCCAAATTGGGGAGAAGAAAGTGCCATTTGGAGCAAAATTTCATTCGCCAATTGCCGGAGTTGCGAGCAACCATTTCACGAGTCGTTCGGAGCAGGTAACCCTAAATCTCAGCCAACATATTTGTAGTAGTTTAGAATTTCAATTTTAGTTCATTTTTTAGGTTTTTTGAGTTGATTTGTGGGGAGTTTGTGCACCCTCATGTCGTCGCAGGTCTCCCTTACGGGAACTGCGATGAATCCGGGTCATCGCAAAGCCTGCAAAGGCATCCTGCAATGATATCACCCTGCAAGGACAAGGTGCGATGGCAGAAACGTCCATGTTGAACTCAAAACCTAAGCCAAAATAAAAAGTTTGGGTGGTTGGAGTGAGTTCTAATGATGTTTAAATGCCCTGATTGACAGGTTTGTGGCCAC
The DNA here is from genome assembly GCA_027924585.1 of Larix kaempferi. NCBI lineage: Eukaryota > Viridiplantae > Streptophyta > Pinopsida > Pinales > Pinaceae > Larix > Larix kaempferi. The sequence goes on from BSBM01000972.1 coordinate 1,412,328, forward strand.
CAACATGGTTCTAGAGTGGCGCAAGCGAGAACATGAGGTAGATGATGTGAAAACAGCAAATGACCCATTATGTGTAGAGGCATTGCGAAACTGTGGGCTACTAAAGTTCTTCAACATCCAGGGCATGAGGTCCCAAGTCCTACTGCTGGAACATATGGTCCATTGTTGGGACACAACATAGTAGTACTTCGTGATCGGAGAGCACATACTGACCATATATGTTGAGGACATCTACTTCTTGACTGGATTGTCCCAAAGGGGGAACAGTGTGGATCTTACCTGATCATGGGGAAGTGATCAGACGGTGGATGACTTGATCATCCAACACTGTACTCCACATACCCGTGCCTCTAGTGGGAATATTCCCATCAAAGAGGTGCGAGATCCTCCACTGCAAACTATACTTTTCACCATAGTGAGGATAGCAGGGAGCCAAGTAGCTCATCTATCTACTAGGTCCCAGATGTTGTATGCAAAGGACTGCATGTCTCTGAAGGTATTCAACTGGTGTGAGGGACTCCTCACCAACCTATGAGCTCAGCTGACCAAGTGTCAGCGTGGAGAGCTCAAGCAGTTCAGGTATGGATCAATAGTGATCTCATTCTTGATGGAGCCGGTTCCCCTTCTATTCCCGTAGCTGACTATGGATGACAGGGATACCAGGGATCCTCACATGGTATGATGGACAGAGGTGATGGCTCTCCATGGTGGCGGGGGTCCTATCATCAGGTACAGTGCTGGATTCTTCACTTGGATGGAAGGCCAGCTACTCATGGTAGAGGATTATCCATATAGTGGTATGGATTTTAGGGAGAACCCATACTTAGTACTATTTCACGAGGCAGAGTGGGGAGACATCGCTAAGAACAATGACCCTTGTACTTTTTACATTTTGTGTATTTATAATTTTTTTTTAATAGTGCTGATGTAATAACATGTGTGTGCAGATGTGGGTCCTTCACGACTAGTGGGGGTCTCACTTCTCGCGAGGATAAGAGAGGCACCACCAGTAGTGCCAGCCATGCACGATGCCATCATGGAGATGGATGACATCTATGAGAACCTTACGAGGTTGACATTGGATGTCCCAGATGCAACAGTACATGCGTTTTTGAGGCTGATGTAGAGTTATACAGTCAGTGTGACTATGCGCTTTGGTACGCTACTCCACAAGGTGGTGCGGGTAGTTGACTATTTCCATGTCCAATAGGAGAGGGTTGCTAGACCTAGAGGTGCAAGGGCTAGATGTCAGGCCCAATGATGTTATTATGTATGTACTGAGAGCTATGTGAGCCTCAAATTTTGTACTACTGAAAGCTGTCAAGCTTCAGATTTTGTATAGACTTACTGAAATCCGACCTGCTTCAGACTTTTTGTATCAGCACTACATTATCTTGATTATATATATATAGACATTTTGGAGGCTATATACATTATTTGTTTTAATGGATGAATGATGTGATCTTGCTTATGTGTTTGCATATACAATGAGTTATTTACATGTTATGTCTACTTTTAAAGTTCATAAATATGCTTATGTGTGTGCAATGCACCAATCTAAGATGAAGTTGGCCATAGAGTCAGAAACTGTGTTCACGTCTTGTGGAATGTGCAGGTACTGAATGGATTCGAAGGACGTTTCCAGAAGATGAACTTGTATGCAAAGATGGAGTAGGGTAGGATCGCGGATGGTGTAGACCCAGCTAAGATGAGAGACTACTAGTTGAGAATCAAAATGGATTACAATGTGGTCCATACCCAAAGAAATAATATCAATTAGGGTTCCAATGATTGCTTGATATTCCGCAGCATTGCTAGTTGCGAAACTTAAACACATTCCTCCTGAGCTGATAAGCTCACTAGTGGGATAAAAGAGCACCTAGGTTGCCGAAGCAAGGTTATGGGTATTCTGGCTGGTTTTGTCTGCGAATACGTAGCAAGTTGCCATATGCACACGCAAACAAAACATGGTATAAGAAATGAAACAATATCTAAGCCCACACAAAATCAAAGCATCACACCATACAAAACACACACATGCCATGTATAGTATATACAAGGTACTTATGCATGAAAGACTCAGGAATAATACCTCTTCAGGTAAATCCCATTGTGGGGTTCACCTAAAGATATCCCGTCGTAGTCGTCAAGCTTGTAAGTTCCCTTCTCTAAGACGCGTTTCACTATGTAGGGCCCATGCCACGTGGACTCAACTTTCCTGCCCCTAATTTATCATGTCTGTGGTCATATGTGAGGATGAAATCTCCTTCGCTATAGACATGAGGTTCTACCGACTTGTCATACTGCTCTTTGATGCATTTCTTATGAGCCTCGTTGGCAAGAGCGGCATTGCGGCGAGTCTCGATGAGTTTAGCTAGGTAGAGGAAGCGTTCTTCCTCAGCAGTAGTGTTGGGGAGAAGTTCAACTGCGAGTTTGAGGGACGGAATCTCACACTCAATTGGAAGGATAGCCTCCAATCCATACACTAGTAGGAAGGGAGTAAATCCAGTGGCGGTCTTAACGGAACTTCGATAAGCCCATAGTGTGGAGAAGAGAATATTATGCCAGTTGGACTTGTGCATACCCACCATGCGTTGGATCATGGTTTTCAAGACCTTGTTGATGGCCTCTACTTGTCCATTGGACTGTGGGTAGTACGGTGTTGAGTTTTCATGGTGAAAACCCAATCTAGTGCTCTACTCGTCAACCGTGTGGTTCATGAAGTGAGAACCATGGTTGGTAACTATAGCTTGAGGAATTCCAAACCGCGCTATAATATGATTAAACATGAAGAGTGCGACGGTTTTTTCGTCGTCCGTGTATGTAGGAATAGACTCGACGCACTTTGTAAAGTAATCCACAGCTACGATGATGTAACCATGCCCCCCAGCTGAGGTAGGGTTACAATGAATGAAGTCGACGCCCCATTTAGCGAAGGGGACAACAGTAATAACTAGGTGTAACGGGGATGGGTGGGAGTGCTTCTTAGTTTGGAAGTGTTGGCATGGAGGACATTTTTTAACGGCCTCGATACAATCTTTGAAGATAGATGGCCAAAAATATCCTGTGCGAAGTATCTTTTGGGTTGTAGCCATCCCAGAGAGATGACCACCACATGCCCCAGCATGATAGTAATTTAGAACGTGTTCAGCCTCTTCATGAGTGAGACAATGTCGAAGAATAGAATCAATACCACAACGGTACATAGTATCATTGATCATTAGATAATACTTTGCATGGTGTCGTATGCAACGACGGTCATCTCGCGAGAGTTGAGGGATGAAGCGTTGGGTCTGAAGATATATAGTAATATCTTCATACCACAGATCAGACGTGCTGATAAGGAATAATGATTCATCCGGAAGAGAATCATTGGGCTCAAAATCAACATCGGCCTGGGCAAGATCACAAATCAGCTCAGCAAACACCAAAGACTTTTTAGACTTAGCCTTTTCAAAAAAGAGATCAAATTCTTGTAGTATCACGATCCAACATGAAAACTTTCCCCCAAGCACATGACATGTCAAAACGTGGTACATGGGGTTTGAATCGGGGATGATGGTGGTGGTGTAGAGCAAGATGTAATGTTGGAACCTTTGGACGACGATGGATGCCACGAGAGCGAGTTTCTCGACATGTGAATAACGAGTTTTGGCATCAATGAGACCCTTACTTGCATAGTATATCACATGGTCTTGGGCATTGTTGTCTTCTTGGAGCAACACCATGGCGATCGTGGTGGCAGATGCAACAAGATAAAGGATATAATCCTTATAGTAATTGGGTGGCTGCAGCATAGGGGCATGCATGATGGCATGTTTTAAGCTTTCAAAATATTGTTGAGCTTGGTTGTCCCATATGAATGGGACATATTTCTTCATCAATATCATGTATCCCTGCATCTTTTGCACAAAATTACAGACAAAAATCCTTATATAAGTTGCCTTCCCTTGCAAACTTTGAAGTTCTGTTATGTCGGTGGGAGGTGGAAGAGTGATGACGGCTTCCACCTTCAGGGGATCAATGCAGATCCCTTCTTTTGATACTATGAAACCAAGGAGTCGTCCAGACTCGAAGCAGAAGATTCACTTGTGAGGGTTGAGGAGGATGTTATACCACCTGCATCTAAGGAAAAATTCCATCAGATGATCAATGTGGTACTCAAACTGCCATGAATGGGCAGGTAGATCGTCCAAGTAAGGTTCCACAAAGTCCTTCACATCATGAAAGGCATACGACATGGCCTACTGGAATGTGCCACCAGCATTTTTAAGACCAAAAGGGAGCTTGCGATAAGCAAACCTACCCCAAGGACAAATGAAAGTTGTCATGTGTTGATTAGCCGGGTGGATCTCAATCTGGTTTTAGCTAGAAAATCCATCCATGAATGAAAAGATGACACTTCCCACAAAGTTGTCGATGATCTGGTCAATAAAGGGAGTCGGGTAATTGTCCTTAGGACAAGCCTTGTTAAGATCCCGATAATCAATGTAGACACAAATGGTACCCTATTTTTTAGCTATAGGGACGACATTTGAGACCCATTCTATCAACGGGACAGGGTAAATAAAACCAACTTTCAAGAGCTTTTCAATCTCTGCCTTGATTGCCACAGTCTTTCGGGGTTGCACCGGGTGCAAATTTTGTCATACTGGTTTGGCGTCGAGATAGGTTTGAATAATGTGTGAAACAATATAGGGGTATATCTTGGGTATTTCCTCGTACGTCCAAGAAAACACGTCTCGCAATTGCTTGAACAAGGCCATGAATGTTGTAATTTGTTTAGGGGAACACTTCTATCCCAAACGAATGTGTTCCACTACACCAGGTGTAACCGATATGTCGACCGAAATGGTAGGCTCAATGTTGACCAAGTTGCCTTCAGAGTCCGTTTGACACGTAAGTATCGAGGACTGAGAGAAACAGTAGACATCTAGTTTAAAGATGGTGCTAGTGCTATTCTCTATAGTATCCAATGAAGGAAGGAAAGACGACCAATGATGGAGGTCTTCACATGGAGGATCATCCGCACTTATGATTTCCATAATGGACTCATCAGAATGAAAAATCCGTAGCAGAGGATCGGTTGATGTTCACTATAGAGAATAGGAGGTGGAGGCCATAGCTAAGTGGTCCTCCAGAGCTGACTAAATAGCCTCATACGTAAGTTCGACAGGTGAAAAAGGCATAGTGTCTCCAATCAGGTGTGTGGTGGCTTCCTTAGGTACAAGCCATGAATCAATAGAGTTAGGAATGGATGAAATCCACGAGGAGATCATGTTCACCGTGGCAACATGATTTGGGGGATCCGTGGTTGGAAAATCGCCCATAAGGGATGAGTCCTTAATGAGGCCAACCCCCACGCTCTCATACAGATGCAAAGATTGTCTAAGTGATGGAACATTATTGCCCGGATGAGTAGCGGTGTCAGATGTGCAGAAATCTAGTTGGTCAATACTAACAATTCAGCCTTGATGAGGGAATTGTACTATGCGAAAGACAGATGATGCGACTATAGTCATGGCATAAAACCAATTACGACCAAGCAGAATGTTATAATATAACGGGGCAATGACCGTTTCCACATTAATGGTTGCAGTCTTGCCCCCCAAATCCACTGCTGAAGCTTGTAACAACCCATGCGGTTGAAAGCCATGTCTGTTGAATGCTTTCAAGGTGGTAGGAGAAATGTTCAACTCGAGAGAGCCGATGGCTCTCTAGCATGAGATCAACATGACCGAAGTAGAGGTGCCCTCGTTCAAAATGGTATGATGGATTGTCTTCCAAACAATGTTTGTGGCAACTTGAAATTGCAACTGATGGGAAAGTCTTAGTTTAAAGTATTCCAGCCAGAACATAATAGTATTCGAGGAATCTGGATCAATCGCGCCGATGGAAGCGAGGAGAGTCTTGTGCTGGTTAGGACAGTTTTGCAATACCTCAAGCATCGACATAACACAAGGCACTTGTGCTAGGTCCTCTACAATATTGTAGTTCTGAGTGGCCAAAGCATTAGGATTGAAAACAGATTTTCTAATCATGCTCTTGGGCAGATGCAACACTAACTCGAAAGAGGGCTTCTCTATAGTGAGAGAAGCGGGTGGTACGGTGACGTCGGGAATCGAAGTGGAAGCTTTTTTAGTATTACTTCCAATGGGTTCCTTTGGCGAGACAAAGTCATACGAACGAGAATGGGTGTTCAAGTTGATGGTCTCACTACGCATCATGAGAACATGCATGGTTGAGGATGCTTCTCCTTGGGAAGGAGAGGTGTGTGCAATAAGCTGTTGGTTTTGAGTGGGGAAGGGATCATTGAGAACTGCGGTAGTAGAGTTTCCTTTGAGAAAATTCTGGACTTCGTCTTAGTGGGGACATTCTTTTGAGAAATGGTCTCCACTACACAACAAAAAAGGATACTTTAACTTACGCTTCTATTTGGTGTCTTCCCGAGTGGGCTTGGGCTCCTATTGGTTAGAAGATTTCTTAGGTTTCCCTTTATTCTTCTTCTTACCATCAGATTTCAGAGATGAAGTTGATTGCACAGAATTCACCTCTTCGGTGGAAGCAGGAGTGGTGGACTTGGTAGTGTTGTTGCCAGCATGTGGTGGTGATGGGGAAGAACCTTGTGGGTTCGATGAGCCACCAGTTTGAAAAGAAGGCTGGGAGGCAAGGGAACCAATGATGCCATCAGTTGGTGGTCCCTTGGGTGGTTTTGCGGGATCATACATAGGGCGGGGCGCATCAGGAACAATTTCATACAATGTGCCAGATTGAGCATAGAACAAGTCTAAGTAATGGGCACAGGAAATAGCCTATTCCTTAGTGACAACTCCCCCCATAGCTACATCTCGAGCTACGACGGGTTGAAGTGACTTTGTAAACCAGTCATATAAGAGTTGGTTCGGAATATGAGCCTTAATAAGACATCTTCTTCGCCGCCATTCATGAATATGATTGGAAATATGAGTGGCAGTGTTCTGGCGAAGGGATGTCAATAAGTCCGAACCAGTCTCATAGCGAATGGGCAACTGGAAGTGGGTCAAAAATGACATAGCAAGAGATCAGAAATCGAGAAAAGAATTGGGTGGTAACTCAATGTACCACTTGGCAGCTGGGCTAGTGAGAGTCCATTGAAATAACCTAAGACGGATCGATTTGTCCATCAAGTAGTTGGATGAACACCATAAATGGTAGGTCATCACATGGTTTTTAGTATCCTTGCCAAGCTTGCCATCAAATTTGGGGATATCTGATGGTAACTTAACCAGAATGGGTGACCAGTTATGCCCATGGAAAACGGGATCATTCGTCAGACGAGACAAGTCAGGTAAGTCCAAAGTAGCCAAAAAGGGTAGCTATTGGTTCAGCTGGGGGTACTGATAGTACTGATAAGGCATGTATGGACTGGTAGGACCTTGAATCGACTGATTATAAGGTGTTTCCGAAGGAAACTAACCATAAGGAGGTGTGCCACCTGGACCGTAAGTAGGTCCACTACCATAAAAGGGTGGTCCATTACCATAATAGGGTGGCTCATTACCATAAGGTGGGGGCCCACATACACCGCCGAGAGGCGGTGGGCCACCGCCAAATGGTGGGGGTCCTCCACTACCACCAGGATAGGATGGGCCTCCACCACCTCTGACGGGAGGAGGTGGTGGTCAGCCACCACTGCCGAAATAGGGTGGGCCTCCACCACCATCGAAATAGGGTGCACCTCCACCACCTCTGCTGGGAGGGGGTGGTGGTCCACCGCCGCCGGAAGGGTAAGGGACTCCTTCGCCACCTACACAATAGTAGGGTGCTCCTCCACCACCACCACCATATTAGGGTGGTCCTCCTCCACCACCACCGTAGTAAGGTGGTCCTCCACCACCACCACCGTAGTAAGGTGGTCCTCCACCACCACTACCAGGATGAGATGGTCCTCCATCACCACCAATAGGATGGGATTGTCCACCATCACCACCACCAGGATGGGATGATCATCCACCACCACCACCAGGATGGGATTGTCCACCACTGCCACCACCAGGATGGGATGGTCCACTACCGCCACCACAATGATGGGATGGTCCTCTGCCTCCGCCAAAAGGGGGAGAGCCTCCACCTCTGCCACTAGGAGGGGGTGGGCCATGATGGCCGGAATGAGGTGGTCCTCCACTAGAAGGTCAAGGTCCACCTCCTCCAGAGTTGTGTGGGGGCCCTCCCTCCGCCTCCAATGGGAGGTGGGGGTGGACCAAACGGGGGTGGAGGGACTTGAGGGACTGTAGGTGGGGGTCCATGTTGTAAAACATTTTGTTGTCCCCATAGAGTGTATGGATTGCTGGGGTAGGGTACCCTATAGAGTGCATTTCCAAGATTGAGTTGTCCCGACACAGGGTTAAGATAACCTGGATATGCTGGAATCGATGGTGGTTGAATTTTATTGGACAGTTCCCCAACATGGGATAATCCCATAGTGGAAGGTCTAGGAGGTAAGGAATTTCCAACAGAAGGATCGATGAGAACTCCTGCTGCAGTATTATGGTTAAGAGATGGGGGTTTCCCCCTAGCAACAACTTGCTGAGCACTAAGTAAAGGTTGACCCAACGCGGGTTGTTGATTATGTACCATAGGATTATGATTAACTGTAAAGAAGGTAGGGGGTAAAGAGTATCCTCACCATGAAGTTTGGGGTGGGGGAGTAGTAGGTGACGCAAGCGTGGTAGTCACAGGTGTGTTGGACTATTGTCCTTAAACAGGTTGGGTCATCTGAGTTATAGGACTGGTCTCATGTCTAGGAGATGCATGTGCAGGAGTTGATGGTTGACCAGCATCAGAAGTGGTCACGTGTTGCATGGATGATTCTGGTGAATCATAAGATAAATAACGACTCAAGAGTGGTTGATAAGGAGGTAACGTCGGGTCGAAGCAAGGCTCCGTCTTAAAAAATTTGCGACCATAGCATGTAATCGATTTAGGCACTCTTGATAAGTTACTAGAGAGTTGTCAGGAGTAGCCCAACTAGGTGGCCTAGAGATGATGTTCAATAAGATGTTGTTGGACCAACAACTGCTGTAAGGTTGTCCTGGGGTGGAGTTATCCATTCCAATGATCCAGGCTCTCCTGAAAAAATGGGAGTTAAGTCTTGTGGAGTAGAATTTTGTGCCTCTTCACCCTGCGGGGGATGGGAGGCGGGTTAATCTGGAGGAAACATATGCGCTCCAACATTCAAAGTAGGTTTTTCTACTTCAGTTGACATGACTGTGTCTTGTGGGTCCATCCTTACCCTTGAAATTACCTCCTAGACAAGGGGATATTTGGGTGGTAAGTTTAGAATCGTATGGGACCTTCTCTAAGGAAAGTCGGCCAGAGTGACTGAAACAACAGTTTCTCCTATGGCAAGCTAAACAAAAGAAAATAAATCCAGAAAAATCCTACACAAACTAAGGCCGCAAGAAAAATTATGTGATAAGAGTGGATTCAAAAGTCTGGAACCTCACAGGATTTTCAAGGCTTCGCAAATCGCTACATACCGCAAGGTCCAACAGTAAAATGCGACAATGAGGATTGGGACCATACCCTTGCCTAAATACCCAATTACCTAGACGGTACATGCGTAGTAATCTCCCCAAGTGTTGTTCTCGATGTATTGCTCTGCCAAGATGGCCAAAAGGTTAACTTCGTGGGTTTCAGGAATCCTAATGGTGTCTCCCGATATACTCAAGGTACGTAGGAGCTCAAATCCATAGTGGTATTGTCTAATGCACAACCATATGGCATGGGACCTTCCTATATACTACCGAGTACGTGAAACACCTTTCTATATATTCCAAGTACGTGAAACACCTTTCGATATACGCAAAGCACACGAAGTACTTGGTGGGTACGTGAAAGAGTTTCGATATACCTGGTTGGTACGTGAAAGAGCTTTCATATACCGATAAGTATGTGGAAGACTACAATACCCCCGGAATACATTGCTGGCAAGTAACGACAGCTGCCACGTTTTATGACGCCGGAACACGTCTCTAACTTAACACACATGTTACTAAAAATTTTACCCTAGTTCTACCATTAATTTTATCTGGACAGTTAGGTGAATACATGAGGTGAGTACATAATCGTAAACATAATGCAGGCCCTAACTACATGCAAAAAGTATTCTTTTCTTTTGATGAACTCTATGTATGGGAAGGAGAAATTTATTTCCAATAATTTTACCAAAGCAACACAATGCAACACAATCCCAAAATATACCAAATTGATAAAAATACTCTTTTTCGTTTTCCATTTTTTAAGCAAAACTCAAAAAATCAACAAGCATGACAACCAAATCCAAACATTTTCTTTTGTCTTTTCAAATGAAAGTTGAAGAGATGAAAAGAGAGAAATTTCCTATCTAGAGTACTTTATCTTTTCAATTTCACTATGATAGCTTAAAAACACTGAAACCAAAAATGCATACAATTTTCTCAAGCATGGAGTCACTTTTGTAAAAAAATTGATCTCATTTGAATTCTTCAAGAAAATGAGAGATTCATAGTTCTCGAAAAATGCACAAATGACTAAGTTTTGTTCAAACTTTCCAAAAGATTATTGAATGACAATTCCAATGCATGAAGTCATTTCTACAACAATTTCCAAATGTACTTGAAAATAGTAAAAATGATGCACTTTCAATTTCCAATGATATGCCAAGATAACAACTTGATAATATTGATATTTTTAAGCATGGATAACTGAAAAGAACATTGATTTGCAGCACTCTAAAACTCAGTAAATCTCAAGAAAAAGACAAGCACTCAAATGGACTGAAAACACTTCACAACACTCAAAACACTCAATCAAACAACTGAAATGCAAACAAAGCTAAAATGACAAGTGTAAAAAGGGATTTTGGGATCAGATCCAATGCAAGGATCAGATCAGGTGCGGAGAGGGGAGATGATAGGGATAAGTGAATGAAGATGGGGAAACGAAGGTATCCACCACTACCAAGCTTAAGTTTGTCAATAAATGAGGCTCAATACAACCCACACAAAAACAAAACAAAATCAACACACTGATCAAAAGGGTCTCTGACTGGATCTTGCAGCACAGAGAGGTATGCACACCAAACAAAAACTCAAATAAAAAAGATGGAGGGGGATGCCCACATGTCAATTTTGACAGATTGACGCAGTTTGTGTGTGTACAAAGAGCGACTGTCGCAGGTCACTAGCACGGCAAATACGACAATGTCGCAGTACACCAGTGGATGGGTTGCGACGACATGCCAACAGATAGAGAAACAAAGGTCAAATCAATGCTCTGGTTGCACTGGCCAGGTGCAACGGGCGAGATCCAAGTTCAAGAATGAACAAATCTCCAAACAATGAGAAATAAAATGGTTTGAAAATAGTGAGTACAGACTCATAGGAGGACTATAGACTCTTCAAAGTGAAGATCTGATGGTGAAAAAGACAAAGGAGGCAAATAATGATGGCTTGCAAAAGAAATCAACTGAAAATGGAATTCAAATTGAAAACTACAAGCAATGTCCTCCCCAATATGGTCGCTAGATTTGTTTGACGAACAATCTACCAAGAGCGGACTCGAGACCTGATCTCCCTAGCTCAACGTGAGTCTAGAAAAAATATAGACAAAACATAAATAACTCCCCTATATCTAATTAGAGATCAAGGAACTAGAGGCTCTTACCCTTTAGATCGCTGATCCTTTCTCCTTGAATGCTGCTCCAAGCTCAATGGCCTTTAGATCTGAGCTGTAAAACCTGTCAAGACAACACAAAAAAGCAAGTAGTAAAATGCACCTACACAATAATAGATCTAAGGAAGCAGTTAAGTAAGCAAACTACACAATATATCATTAATACAATGAGATTTGGTGGAAAGCACTTATATTCCTTTGTTAAAAGGGAAATACATAGGATGAAGAGATTACAACCAATGACTTAACGTAGCAATCCTTCTCTGATCAAGCCAATGCCAAAGCCTCCAAAGGGATGATGGATCTCTCAAGGATGAGTAGATATCTCTCCTAAGCTAATTTCACCAGCAAATAGATACTATAGACTTCCTCCCTTAGGATGGGAGTGAGCTTCACTTATATAGGACTAAGTGGATAGGATTGGTTGAGATATGGTAGGAGAGAGATAGGGGATCCTTCCAAGAGGTTAGGAACCCAATTACAGCTTCCCCAAAGGCTAGGGATAGGGATACACATCAGCTAGCTTTGAGAATGGGCTCGAAGAATCTATTTTAGTCCATTAACTGACATCGTCGCAGTCTCTAAGAGGACAACCCGCGACGTCGCCGGTTGCATGAGGACAACCTGCGACGACCTCTCAAAACCTAATATAAAAGGGTTTGCATCTCTTCCAGGTTCATGACTTAGTCAAGGAAACTTTAGGGATGTTTACACTGAGTCTCATGATGGTAAGATTTTAGGTGTAACAAATGTCATCTTCTCATTTGTGGATGGCTTCTCTGGATACAATCAAATAGTGATACTCCCTTCTGACCAGCATAAGACCACCTTTATTTTCCCATGGGGGACCTTCGCATACCACAAGTTACCCTTTGGTCTAAAGCATGTTGGGGACACCTTTCAATGATCAATGTCATATGCATTGAACATGATATCAAACATGTTGTTGAGCCGTATCTGGATGACTTACCTACTCATTCCGATACAAGAGACGATCACCCAGATCATCTGAGTTCCATTTTCTCACGATGTCACCACTATAACATTCGTTTGAATCCACATAAATGTGTGTTTTGTGTAGAGCTCGACAGATTGTTGGGATTCATAATTTCCAAGGATGGCATACACCTCGACCCTGTCAAGGTAGAAGCTATTTTAGCCTTGCCTTCACCCACTAACATTCCAGAACTCCAAAGTTTGCAAGGGCATGCAAAATTTTTACGCCGCTTTGTCTGCAACTTCGCTAAGATTACAAAGGGCTACATGAGGATTCTACAGAAAGATATCCCATTCTTTTGGGATGACAAATACCAATGATCATTTGACAATTTAAAGAAGGCCCTGACTAACGCTCTAGTCATTCAACCCCCCAACTATACACGGGACTTTATTCTATATCTCGCCACTTCCCTCACCACCATTGGCATGGTGTTAGTGCAAGAAGACGACAATGGTAATGAACATGTGATTTACTACCTCAGTAAGAGTCTCTTAGACTCTGAAACCCGCTATTTACATGTGGAGAAGCTGGCTCTGGCTACAGTATTTGTTGTCCAGAGATTTCGTCATTACATACTACTCAGGAAAACTACAGTAATTGAAAATTTCAATCCCATGTATTATATCCTAACATGTCAAGTGCTAGGGGGTAAATACTCCTGCTGGATTGTGGTTCTCCAAGATTTTGACTTGGAATTTTCCAAGGCAAAGGCCAACAAATCCTTAGTTTTAGCCGAGCTCATGTGTGCATTGCCCTGTGTCACTGACCAAGCGAAGCCCATCGATTCTCTTCTAGATGAATTATTATTTCTCATTGGAATGTCTAATCCTTGGTATGGAGTTATCATCTTATATCTCCAAACCCAACGTTTTCGGCCAGATCTCAACCGAGATGAATGTCGTCATATTCGGCATCATGCTGAGTATTAACTTATAGTTAATGATACTCTTTATTGCCATGGTGTTGAATCCATCCTACGATGTTGTCTAACCCTAGATGAGGCTGAACACTTTCTTAATGACTGCCACTCTGGATCATGTGGTGGTCATGTTTCTGGGATGGCTACAACCCATAAAATCTTACATGCAGGATACTTCTGGCTCTCGATTTTCAAAGACTGTATCGAGACTATCAAGAAATTTCCTCCGTGTCAATTCTTCCATTGTAAGAAGCGCTCGCACCCTGCTCCACTCCATCCTGTTATTGCCATCAACCCCTTTGCAAAATGGGATATTGATTTTATGCATTGTAAGCCTACTTTAGCTAGGGGGCATGGCTATGGCATAGTAGCCATGGATTATGTTACTAAATGGGCTGAAGCAATGCCTACTTACGCAGAGGATGGAAAATCGGCCGCACTTTTCATATTCAAGCATATCATTGCTAGGTTCAAAGTTCCACAGGCTATCGTGACCGATCATGGTTCCCATTTTAGGAACCACATGATTCATGAACTAAGCACCAAGTTGGGTTTTCATCATGAAAAATCAACCCCATATTACCCACTAGCGATTGGTCAACTAGGGGCCATAAATAAGTTCCTGGAGCACATGATCCAATGCACCATAGGTAATAAGAAGTCAAATAGGCACTTAGCTCTTTTTTCTGCTCTTTGGGCCTATCGAACCTCAGTAAAAAACGCAACTAGGTTTACACCATTCTGATTGGTGTATGACCTGGAGGCTATCTTACCAATCGAATGTGAAATTATGTCACTGAAGCTAGCCATCGAACTACTACCCAATACGACCTCCGAGGAAGAACGGTTCCTGTATCTATCTAAGCTTGATGAAAACCACCGTGACGTTGCATTGGCTAACGAATCTCACAAAAAGCACGTCCAATACCAATACGATAAATCTGTCCAACCTCAGATCTTCAAAGAAGGGCACTTAGTCCTTACCTATGATCAAATGCATGATAATTTAGGGAAGGTAAAATTAGAATCTATGTGGTATGGTCCCTATATCGTGAAATGATTATTGGATAAAGGAGATTACGATCTCGTCGACTATGATGGCACACCCTTGGCACGGTTCCGTAACAGGATGTACCTCAAGAGGTTCTATGCGTAGGATTATCCTGTGTGAGACACCTTGTACATAATGTACTTAGATTTTTTTTAAGTTAATTTGCTTGTGTGTGTATGGATGACTTTTTGTATACCTTTATTCAGCCCAACTTGTGCTTCTATGGGCAGATGTTAGCTTACTACGGGTTCACAGATGGTGCTAGACGACATACCCGGAACCTTGCTTCTGCACCATGGGTACTCTATTCCCCTGCCGACGAGTTGATATCCTCAGGTGGAATCTGCTTGGGCCCCACAACCAACAAAATTGTGGAGTACCATGCAGTCATCAAACTCCTAATTTAAGTCACTTCTCTTGGGATCCACACCTTTTTGGTCTACCTGGATTCCCAATTCGTGGCATCCCATTTGAATCGTGTCTACACTGTTCACAACCCTATGTTACTTAGATTATTCAGAAGAGTATGCGTCTTGGAGCGATCATTTGATTTCATTCAATATCAACATATACCAAGGGAATTAAATATCGTAGTTGATTCATTGGCTAACTATGTATTGGATTGGAATCTAGCTCATACATAAAACACATCATAACAAATACATGAGCCACTGTAAATAAACAAAACATAGAAATAGGTCCATATGTATAAATACCGCATACAATAGTTTTTCTGAGTACATACAATATAATGTGTCAAAAAGACAAACTTGGGATCATGTCCCATACAAAAAAATCTCTCTCAAGCCTACATATCACATACATGCCGCTGAAAATGCTACTGCCTATATCCAATCCTTGGGCTCGCGGTGCTCATGATAGCACATGACTTCTCTCACCACATGGCGAAGTAATCTACCAATCCGCTCTGGCACACAGACAGTATGCCTCTAAAGATGATATGGTACATTAAGCAATCTCATGGGAGGGACACCCATAGTCAACCCCTCGAGGTTCCACTCAACATCGTGGAGTCCCCCTGCCTCCTCCTCAACCTCATCATCGTGCTGACGCTGGACCCTACCTCAGTGCAGTGGTGAATATCCTGCTAGCCTTCTTGGTCTGCGATCTACATCATTGCATAGACATATGTTAAGTCTTTTTCGCACATTAGAAAACAAAAAAAAATTATATATTACAAAAAAAAAATAAAAACATGTCTGTGAAGGCCATATAATTGAGTCATCCTAGTCAACGTCCTATGGTAGTGCTAGGACGATTTCTTTCAGGAATTCTACCCCATCATAGGGGTAGTCCTCAATCATAACGATCTACTACTGAAGCCATGAGAAGAAGTCCTCACCGAAAGCTAAGACTTGTGGCCCACCGAGCCGACCGACATGATCACTCCACCTCGCCATTCGAGGCCTATGTGCAGGACAGATCGACATACTCACTTGAGGATGCAACAAAGGAACCCTCTCCACAAAGAACATCACAAGGATGCTCCCATATCCAAAATGGCTAACATCCCCATTTCTACACTTGGTGATTTGGTCCTTCATGTTTACTAGGACCCCTTCACACTAGTTGAACAACCTTGATTCCATACACTCAACCGCATAGGTCATCTGTGCTTTGGTAGCATCGTGAGCACCTACACTTCCCGCCACATGCGCTATAGTGTATAAGATGGTTCTCAAAGGAAGGTTGATCACATCCGCAATGGGCACTTTCCCGCTCTTCTTACATGACCCTTGTCTACTGTAACGGGATGTAGTGTAGTAGATTTCCTTGCCTACGGATGCCCCTTGTTTTGACGATGTTTAGTAAGCCACATTCTCTTAGCGCCGCAAGCGTGGCGTTGACATTTAGGGAATCTCTATCAACATATTCATTCTCTCTCTTTCCAGTCAACCATCTTCGCTCAAACAAGTTGTAAATTACTGCAAAACACCAAAGAGAACATCTATGAGAAGATGAAGACCTGATTTTATGCCAGACATGAGAAACCAGTTTGCATTTTTCTACTCTGCGGATTTTTACACCTTGGTATTCATCAGCTACGCGAAAACTATAAATTTTTGTGCCCCTACTCAAGGTAGCCATGCGAAAATTTAGAGATTTTCATGCTTCCCGACAAGGAAGGGGTGCAGAAATATTTGAGGGCAAATTTTTCGCCCTACAAACCCTCTTAACTCAGGAAAAAATGCCATGAAATGAAGAAATAAAGACATGAAATGAAGAAATAAAGACATGAAATGAAAGATGAGCTCAAGAGCATATACCTGGTTTAGACGACAGTCGAAACGATGCTTTGGATCTCCGAATACCTTAGCTTGAATATTTTCCCTCCACAAGGTGAAAATTCCTCTTTGGGTAAAAATGGCCAAGTTAAAATGGGTAACTTATTCTTTTACCCTCTCTTTATACATATTGAGTGGTTATTTTTTCTTATTATTTTATTAAAAAAATCTTTTTAGGTCAAATTCTTCACATATCTCAATTACTAATGTCCCGTTTCCAAGGTTTTTTAACTGATTTTGACAGGATCTCATATGCTGTTCACACTGGTGGTATGGCACTTTTTAGACCTTTATGCGAGCTTACTTTATCTTATTTGATCTCTAGAACTAAACCTGAAAAATATTCCAAGCACTTTTCACACCTGAGTCGTGGTTGTAAAAACCAAGAAAAACAATGTTGAGCTTAGTCAACTTTACTCATGCTCATAAATTGATGAGGAAAGTATCATTTTGATATTATTTTATTCCTTTCCAGGCCAAGATGATTAAAGTTATGAAAATGGACATTAGGAGTTCTCTTTAAGCTCTTTTTGGATTCCCTCATTATGAAAAGATCACCAAGTGCACTTGTCTCTTTCACACTTGTGAAAGTATTTGAAAGGACATTTATTTGGTGATAGGTTACCCCTTTTTCGGCCCGTCTAGACTATTTACGAGAAAGGTGTACCTCAGTCAACTTTTGACTGGGAGAGTTCTCTCAGAAATTGTTTTACAGTTCTTCGGGTCTAGGGGACTAACTTTATGAAAAAGTACATCTTGTAGTCTTCTTTAAGATTTTTAGACTCTCTAAATATGAAAAAATGCCGAGTTTTCCTTCATTGGACTTGTTAAAATTTAACATCAAAGAGCCCACATTGGGACGAACCCCTCCTTTCTCAGGTTTGCAAAACATGTGAGATTGGACTCATCTGTCAGATGAGCTATACCAAGCATCTATTATCCTATTCAAGCTCGTAAAACAACAAAGAGGTACTCGTCATTTATGTTGGAAGAAAATGGGAAATGAGTCAAGTTTACCTTTTTTGGAAGCTTGTGAGTTGTTACCTTTGAACATGTCATGCATCTGTATCTTGTATCCTTTGGGTAGTCAGTCATTCCGATGAGTTGTAACTACAATCCTGTGTCGTCTCCTTCATTATCAGTCTACCATCCCCATGGTTATTTCTACAAGTTAATCCCAGCTGCCAAGTCCTATCGTGTGTCATTATGTGTTCAAAGGGTTACTGTTATCTTGATTCCACTCTTTTATCAGCTTGTCTCTCCGCCGGTCTTGTGTCAATACGTGTTCTTTTAGTCTGTTATTCCACACCTCTTTCCTGTATTGGTTTCATGTCGTTAATGTGGGATTCATTATGGCCCTCCTTCGACGAGTCTATTCCTGTCGACTTCAACTCATCATCCAGGAATTAGGCTTAGGAACCAACCATTAGTACCTTGGTACCTACATGCCTCAATGGTAGGTTTCCTCACATTCGATAGTAGGTTTTCATCATTGACCTCTGATTGAATGATCTCACGAATGTTTGACGTCAACTCATCTATTCACATTTCATTGAGATGTACTAGAGATACCTTGGGGATCTCTATCATCATTGGTGATTTCCTCGTACTTGTTAACGAGTTACATCATTGGTTGGTAATCAAGTAGTTTCTTCCATGTTCGACTTCAACACATTTTAATCACATGGTCATATTCGTATCATTTTGGATCAGTTAGAAGACCTTGGACGTCCCAGATACCGTTTCCACATCTAGGTTGTGATGGCGATTATTGAGAAGGTCTCCGCATAGACATCATGTTGATGACCTTAGTATTGTATTGTCACACATATCCACTATTGTATTGGTCTTTGTTGTATTATTGTCATCTCATGGATCTATGATTGTTCATAGTAGCAATGATTTGTCCACAGTCTACATCATCTCAATTTTCATGGATCTACATTGTATTGGTCAGCAACCATGCTTTGAGTCAGTTGTTTTGATCATGGATATGCCCTCCTCGGTGGTATGTTGACATCTTGTTTCCTTGTAACTCCTCGTTGAATCCTTTGATTCTATCTCCGTAATTTATTGGTAAAGTCTTTCGGCCATCAGTCTCTTCTGACCTGACACTTTAGGGGGCATCTATTATACCTCAAAGTTCCACTCCGAGCTTTAGTGTCGCATATTTGTACCATGTGACCTAGTGACATTTGTCCCTAATGTTGTTGGTACCCTCCTTGGTCTCATCTGAACACCTAGGAGACAAATACATTTCCTATTTTCCAATAAACAACCTAATAGGCCACATGTCACCTTAGATGACCATGTTTTCCTTGATTTCCACGCCCTTCATATCTAATGTGGCACGAAAAAGCAACATTTTCACGTGCTGCATAACCTCCGGGGCATAAAAATCTCCATATTTTTCACACTATGCTCAGTCTATGGGGCATGAAAATCCTGATATAGCCTTTGGATTGGATATAGGATCTCTACCTTCTGAGAGATTTCCTTGGGATTGAAATGTCTTATTCGATCTCAGCCTCCTCTCTCTGTTTAGTTTGGTTGATCCACTAAACCCTTATGAGATCCACGTTCCTCTCCTTATGGTTAACTCCTCAAGTGCTATAAAGGAGAGGCCATCCATGAGCCTGGGGGAGGACTACTTGGGGCATCCAACTTATGATCTTGAGATATTTGTAGAGATAGCTAGAGGGAGGAAGCTTTGGAGATAGAGGTGATTCTTGGACATCAAACAACTCTATGTAAGAGTCCTCAAGTTTCCATTAATAATAACTTGTCTTGTTTCCCATTTTGTGTGCATTGTGCTTGGATCATTAGCATGAAGTGTATCTTGTAAGATTTGAACCTAACTTGTATTTCAAGCTATTTGGGAGATTGCATGTTTGTTTCTTGTTTGAACTTGATAGGTTCGATTCAAGAGCTTCGGGATCAAAGCTGTACGCGGGATGAACGTCTGATTTGAAGGTGAGTTGCATCATTCTATCGCCATCAAATACATTTAATCTTGGTATATGAGTTTAGTTCAGGATTCAAGGTTGCATTTGTTACTCAATTGTCTTAGATTAGAGCTACCACATCTTAGTCTAACCTAAGAAGAGCTCTTCTTACTCATATGAAGAAAGTCTTACCACATGTGAGCAAGAAGACTTCAACAGATCAAGAAAGGAGCTTGGCAAGATGAAGGTTGTGAGTAGGCAGGCTTCAACAGATTCAGAAAGCCTCTAATTATTTGGGTCGCACCCACCCATTAGATCATGTATAAAGGATACACGAAGGACAAAGGCTTGACATCATTGGTGATTCCATTTGAGTTTTGCAACCCTCCTACAATGTTCTGCACACTTATGAACGAGGTGTTGAGGCCATTCCTAGAAAATTTGGTTTTTGTCTACTTGGATCACATTGTTGTTTTCAACGAGAACATGGAGGAACACAAACAACACTTAGAGAAATTCTTTGAGGTGATGCAGAAGATCCAGTTGTACTTAAAGAAGTCTAACTGTATGTTTGGGAAGATGGAGATCCCTTTCTTGGGCAGTTGGATAGGCCAAGGATTTATCCAAATGGACAGTAAGAAGGCCGTATCCATAAAGGATTAGGAAGAGTTTCGAATAGTATAGGGATTAGCCAATTACTATTGGAGGTTTGTGGAGAGTTATTCATGGATTTTTCCCTCCCATAGAGTTTTTGAAAAAGAATAAGGCATGGGAATGGATGGTAAAGTGCCAAGCTACATTTGACGAGTTTAAATGCATACTTGCAACCACAGCAGTAGTATGGTTGTCAAACTTTAAGAAGTCATTTGAGGTGAAAATAGATGCGTTTGACTATGCCATTGATGGGGTAATGGAATTGGAAGGTCACCTCATAGAATATGAAAGTAGAAATTTATAATATCGGGAACGCAGGTACCTACTGCATGAGAAGGAAATGACATGGGGCATTCATTACTTCTGGACTTGGAGACACTATCTACTAGGAAAATCATTTGTGGTGAAAATGGACAATGTATCTATAAGATACTTTGCGACATAGCCAAAGTTGTCCCCAAGAAAGCACGATGGAAATATTTCTTGGTATAGTTTGATATGGTGTTGGAGTACCGACTGGGAGAGCTTAATGTAGCTGCAGATGCATTGATTAGTAAGGATCACTCACTGCCTTGGAAAAGGATCAGTTGAAGGGTCCAACAACCCAATTCATCTCTAACTTGAGAAAAAATATTCGGGAGAGCTTGATGGGTGTTAAGATTCAATATCCTAAGATAGATAACATCAGTATTACATTCTATTTCACAACAATACCATATACAGGATCATTGAAAGAACAACAAGCACAACATAAACACAAGAGACACAGATTTATCCTGGGAAACCCTCATGGGGTGGAAAACCCAGCAAAGCTTCCTCAATATAGATAACAATCAAATACAAAGATGTAATCCCCAAACATGAGCTCCTTCTCCTCCATAGTAGATCTCTCTCTCTCCTATGCGCCAATCACAAGTGAGTGAATGAGTTTTAAATGAGGAACACACCTCTTCTATTTATACACTACTCCGACTTGAATTTTACACTAACTAGGTCGGCCCCAACTTAACCACTTAACATAGTGTTGATTGGGATGACCCCACTAGGGGACTTAAACACCCCATACAACTGAATCTGGCTCGACCCCACTAGGGAAGTCTAATAACCCAAGTTACAACATTCCGATGGAGGAATAAACATCTCTGGAATAATAAAGTACAAATATAATATTCTTAGAAGTTACAATATCTCAACACTCCCCCTTAGCAAGAAGGATATTATAACAACATCTACAGGAGCAAGGAGTCATCAACTACATGATACATGATACATCTATAAATCATTGAAAGCTTTCTTCATACATCATCAGTAACTCAACCAGTTACTGGAACATCTTCAAGATCTTCAATACTAGAACATCAACATCTTTAGTAATGAGTCTTCATCTTCTGCAGCAGTCAAACAACTACAACAACATCATCATCATCTGGATCTCTCGATCAACAACATCATCTGTATCTCTCGATCAAAAGCATCATCTGGATCTCTCAATCAACAACATCATCATCTGGATCTCCCATTCAATAGCATCATCATCTAGATCTCTTGATCAATAGCATCATTTGGATCTCTAGATCAATAGTCTCATCATTTGTATCTCTCTATCAATAGCATCATCTAGCTCTCTAGCTCAACAGCCTCATCGTCTAGATCTCTCTATAAATAGAATCATCTAGATCTCTAGATCAACAGCCTCATAGAATCATACCCTCCAACAAACATGATCTATTTACGGGATGATCAATCCTTATCCATTTAAGACACCATATCATGTCTAGGGACGATGTACTCCACTCGTCAACTTAGACAAAGTCTAAGGACCACTTCTCGAATACATATGTCTATGGATCAATTCAGGGACCAAATTCTGAGGATGATACAATCCCTTTCGTCCACTAGGGACCATTTCTCGGAGAAATATGTCTACAGATCAATTCAGGGACCGAAGTCCAGGGATGATACAATCCCTCTCATCCACTAGGGACCACTTCTCAAAGAAATCTGTCTACAGATCAATTCAGGGACTGAATTCCAAGGATGATACAATCGTCTTGTCAACTAGGGACCACTTCTCGGAGACATCTGTCTACGGATCAATTCAGGGACCGAAGTCCAGGGATGATACAATCCTCTCATCCACTAGGGACCACTTCTCAGAGACATTTGTCTATGGATCAATTCAGGGACTGAAGTCCAGGGATGATACAATCCTCTAGTCCACTAGGGACCACTTCTCAGAGACATCTGTCTACATATCAATTCAGGGAGTGAAGTCCATGGATGATATAATCCTCTCATCCACTAGGGACCACTTCTCAGAGACATCTGTCTACGGATCAATTCAGTGATAGAATTCGAGGGATGATACAATCCTCTCATCCATTAGGGACCACTTCTCAGAGACATATGTCTACGGATCAATTCAGCGACCAAAGTCCAGGGATGATACAATCCTCTCGTCCACTAGGGACCACCTCTCGGAGACATCTGTCGATGGATCAATTCAGAGACTGAAGTCCAGGGATGATACAATCCCTTCTCATCCACTTAGACAAAGTCTAAGGACCATGTATCGACCTCATCATCGTAATCGATAACCTCATCATCGAGCTCATCGTCGAAACAGGTAACCTCATCATCGACACAAGTATCCTCATCATCGATACAAGTATCCTCATCATCAATATAGGTATCCACATCATCGATGGAAGTATCCTCATCATCAATACAAGTATCCTCATCATCGATACAAGTATCCACATCATCGATACAAGTATCCTCATCATCGACCTTACCGTCGACATAGGCAATCTCATCATCGATACAGGTATCCACATCATCGAAACAAGTATCCTCATCATCGATACAAGTATCCACATCATCAATAAAAGTATCCATATCATTGATATAAGTATCTTCATCATCAACCTTACCATCGACATAAGAAATCTCATCATCGATACAGGTATCCATATCGATACCAGTATCCAAGTATCATCATCGACCATGTCACTCCCCCTTTCGAGGAGGGTCCTTCTGAACTACACCAAGCTTGTCTCGAAAATACTGAAACTTTACTTGAGATAGAGGTTTGGTCAATACATCAGCAACTTGTTCGTCAGTGCTCACATACTCAAGATTTATAGCTCCTTTTTGCACCATATCCCTTATATAGAAATATCGTATCTATATGTGCTTTGACTTATCATGGAACACTGAATTCTCATTCATCTTCATACAACTCTGGTTTTCACACAATATCACAGTGGGGTCCATCTCCAAGTCAAACAATCATGATAACAATTTCCTAAGCCATATCGCTTCACAACTAGCAGAGCAAGCAACTATATATTCCACTTCAACTATGCTGGGAGCCACAATAGACTACTTCCTACTAAACCACGAGATCATGGCAGATCTCATACAATAACATCCACCCGATGTGCTCTTCGTGTCTGATACACTTCCTGCCCAATCAGCATCTGTGTAGCCATACAATCTGAGGCCATGATATCCAAGATAATATAGACCAAAGTCTATCATACCCTTTAGGTACCTCATCATGTGCTTTGCAGCTATTAGGTAAACACACTTAGGTTCCACTAGATACTATACCAAGGTGTTCACAACAAAGCATATATCTAGGCTAGTATTCGTCAGATACACCAATGACCCAATAATATGTCCATACAGAGTCACATCAACTAACTCTGATGAGTCATAAACTGAAAACTTCAAGTTTGAATCCATGGGAGTGGTCATGGCTTTACATTCCAACATATCAAATCTTATCAAGATTTCCACAGCATACTTTCTCTGGTTGAGAAAGATTCATTTTGGGCCTTGCCATACTTCCAGACCTAGGAAGTGATGCATCAATCTGAGATCTTTCATCTCAAATTCTGTAGCTAGCTTTTTCTTGGTTTTCATGATCTGTTTCTCATTCCCTGTCAGAAAGAGATCATCCACATATAGTAATAGTATGACAAGTTCATTATCCATAAACTTAAGGTAAAGGTTAGGATCAACTTTACTTTTGGTAAATCCCAAGCTTGTCAAGAAGCTATCAATTCTCCCTTTGTGACTGAACATCATTCACACTCTGCATTGAGTGATCTTCTGCATATCTATCCGTGCCATCTCTCATCAGATGGGTCTACTGATATGAGCCTCAAGATCATTCGAACTCTGTGGTGAGTTCCTTCTTGCATCCATCTAAGAGAAGAATGTCATTTGTATATAGACACCATCTTCAACCTTGCAGCAAAGTTTGAAATCTGCATCACCCATGGTGATCATTAAGCTCATCAAATGACTATCGATCCTGGGTACCCATACAAATATTTCTTCAATTGAATCCCAGGAGTTTTCTCGATTCGTACTTCTTCTTCAATTTCACCATTAAGAGAATGGTCTTATCTAGCCACTTGGAGAAAACATCTCATCATGATCCTCTTCCTCTTTCTAAGAGAATCTTCTAGCCACGAGCCTTCTATAGTATGTTTGATTTGTAAGTCTTCTTGTTGAACATCCATCACTTTTTCGGTGTTCATCATTCTTCATGATCTTTCCTACAAATCAAAGTTAATTACATGATTAATAATACTTCATAATCATCAAATCATGTTGACATGATAAACTAGTATGCATACAGATATGATTCACATAGTTATGCAACTATCTTGACCAATACTTTGGCACAACACTTTTCCATATCCTATATGCATACAGTGGTTATCTAGATGCCTTCCATCTCTACCAGAACATACTATCAAGAGCGTGCACATCTCTGAGCATGTCAGCAAAATGTTTTCATTCTAGATAAACAACAATGGAATGTTTGTCCAACTTACCCATCATATGCATATTAGTAGTATATTGTTCAATGCTATATGAAAGCTTACACTATGCATGATATATTCTAGGAATACAAATATGCATACAACTATTACGAGCAATATCATTGACTATTCAAAGATTCAAGAAGTAACTCAAATACTTATCTTTTATGTTTGTGTGATTGCCTCCCGCTTGATCTCTATATGTCTTTGAACTTATATCCATTCTGTACCACTATGCATGCTTAAGTGTGCACTAGTGTCATCCTCATTATCTCATACATAATCATTCATTAGTATAATCTCAATATTATCAAAACATTATAATCTTAAGTATGTATGGTCATGATTATTTCATACACAAGTATACTTACCTAAGATCCTAACACCAAGTAGTATTCTAACTTGATATAAGAGAACATACCTGGATTATAATGCTTGGTTATGTCTTCTCATACCCAAACAATATCTTCTTTTTTGTCTTCAATGATTTAGAGACCTTGTGCTAGAACCTACATATCTCATAAGTTAAGCATAGTAGAAAAAAGTCATACATACCTCGTAAGTAGAGATTCTATGTGATCAAATACTATGGATGAGTCTTTGTCTTCATGTCATCATGGTCATAGAACTTCATTTGTCTTTCTTGATGTATCTGTATCTTGTTAGCAGACAACATCATCCTCATACAACACCACAGGTACATTAGTACAATCATAAGTGTCATAACCCTAATCAATGAATGTTTTCTATCATTCACATGCATTCATACTTTTACTAAGGTGATCAGACTATCTAAAATTAATCATGATTGTACTAACCTCAATAATATGAAGACAAACATATTATGAACTTAATCATGAAATAGATTTCAAAACATACATGTATCTTCTCAAGTCATACTTGTCAAGTAGTCTTCTCTATAAGGGTAAAACCCTAGCCATCAAAGGTAGATCACTTATAAACATCTTATATATGTTCATGGTGCTAGGATGATAAATATTAGTTCCATTTAAACTTCCTTTATTGCTTCCCTATGAGTCTCCCAACTTTGCTAGGGTTTCTTCTTACTTGGAAACCCTAATTTTCAATCTCCTTCCTCCCACAACATTTTGATGGAGGATCAATATCTATGATGAATGGATTCCAAATCCATTATCAAATCTTCCAATGTTGTATCAGGTGTCTCCAACATTGTATCAGGTCCTTCCAGACCTAAAAACTGAAAACCCTAAGTGAGAGCTTCTTCCTCCTCTTCTTAGATTTCCTTCATTGATCCATTTCAGATGTGTCGTATTGCTTCTGGTGTATCTCTGCAATTTAGGATCTGCAGGGTCTGAAACTTTGGCCTGTGGTATCTTGACCTGTCATCTTTTCAGCCCCACAAGTCTGAGCTTTAATGGATTCTCTAAGAGAGAGTTATGTCAAGTGTCGCAACATGACCTGTTTATGGGATGAAACAACATAGCAAACTTGTATGGAGTGCCACATGTCACTGTTTCAACTTCGGATTCTGAAACTTGGACCTGTGAACTACAGGCCATGCCCTACCTGTCACTTTTTACAAAATTTCATTTGGAGCTTCCTAGCCCGAGATATGACTTTTTTCCCTAGGTCACATGTTAAGGACTGTATTTTGGAAGTGGCAGAAACCCTAACTTGTATGGATTATAAATCACAAAGTACAACGAATTTGAGGATGCGCTTCGGACACAAGGTACAGGGGGGTGTTATATTTGGCCTGTAGAAGTTTCAGATCCTAAACCTTCAACAAAAATGAGTTATAGTGAAAGTGCCATGATGACTGCTTTTTTCTATATAAAACCCTAACTTTCAAATTGTCGCAAGTGAAGTAAGTGTCATAAGTGCCATACATTGCCTTCCTTCAGGATAGCTATGATACCATGTTAAGATTCAAAATGATAAGATATATAACATAAGTACTGCATTCCATTTCACAACAATAGCATATACAGAATCACTGAAAGAACAACAAGCACATCATAAACACAAGAGACACAGATTTATCTTTGAAAACCCTCATGGGGTAGAAAACCCAGCAAAGCTTCCTCAATATAGATGACCAGCAAATAAAAATATGTAATCCCCAAACATGATCTCCTTCTCCTCCATAGCATATCTATTTCCTATGCACCAATCACAAGTGAGTGAATGAGTGTTAAATGAGGAACACACCTCTATTTATACACTACTCCGACTTGACTTTTACACTAACTAGGTTGGCCCCTACTTAACCACTTAACATAATGTTGAATGGGCCAACCCCACTAGGGGACTTAAACACCCCATACAACTGACTCTGGGCCGACTCCACTAGGGAATTGTAATAACCCAAGTTACCACATTCCGACGGAGGAATAAACATCTCCGGATATACAATAAGATCTCTACGGAGGAATGGAACATCTCTAGAATAATAAAGCACAAATATAATATTCTTAGAAGTTACAATATTTCAACAATGGGTGACCCAACCACCAAGAATATCATGGAATAGGTAAAAAAAGGAAAAAAACATAATTTTTGGGTAGAGGACAAGTTGCTAGTCTATGGAGGGAGGTTTTATGTGCCAAAAATGGCCAATCTTAGGAAGGACTTGCTACAGGAGTGTCATAACTCTGTTGGGTGGGAATTCCTGGGAAGCACATGACTTTGGCTTTGTTCGAGAGAGGATTTTATTGTGAGAACATGTGACGAAATGTAGAGGATTATGTCCGACCTACCTAATTTTCCATCAGGAAAATCCCAACTCCGAGAGGAAGGTAGGGATGATTCAACCTCTCCTAGTTCTAGAAAATCCTTGGGTAAGCATTTCCATGGATTTCATCACGTAGTTACTTCTCTCACAATGGTAAAATGGGATTTTTTTCTTGGTGGATAGATTTTTCAAGTACGCGATGTTCGTTCCTATGAAATCTCCTTGCAAGATAGAGGATGCAGCACATATGTTTTTCAAAAACATGGTGAAGTACTAAATCTTACCACTAAATATTGTGTCTGATTGCGACATCCGATTCATAGGATGATTTTGGTAGGATCTTTTCACGTTAGTGGGAATGAATTTTTTGATGAGTTCAAGTTAACATCCATAGACATATGGGAAGACTGGATGAATCAATGCAGTTCTGAAATACTACTTGAGAAAATTCGTGCATGTGGACTAGTAGAACTAGTCAAATCTTTTAGATGTAACATAGTTCAACTATAACATGCAGAATAGTTCTACAACTTGCTGCAGTCTTTTCGAATTGGAAAGGAGATAACAGTTGTTGACTCCACAAGTCATTGCAGCAAGGTCATTTGGGTAGAACCCGATTGCGATGGGAATCCTAAAGGATTGGAAGAATAGGTTGGAGATGGCGCACATTCAAATGGTGAAGGAATCCAAGAAAATGAAGAAATGTGTAGATCATGGATGACATGGCGTAGAGGGTCAGGTTTGGGAGAAAGTGCTTCTCAAGCTTAGAAAGGAGAATTTCAATCCACCAGAAAGCATGGCAGGTGCCTTATTGCAGATGTATGATGGATCATTCAAGATTCTTCAGAAGATTGGCAAGGTTTCCTACAAACTAAGGCTCCAAGAGAACCTACATTTGTTTCATCCAGTCTTCCATGTAAACCAATTGAGGGCATGCCAACTTGATTAAAATGAGCCACAAGGGTTTTCGAACCTGGCACCTACATTGATTTTGGACATGCCATATCGTGAGGTGGATGATATTTTGTCTGATTGGTACGTCAAACATGGACCCATCTCTTGGTTGTAATATTTTTTCAAGTGGAAGGACTTTCCAAAAGAAGAATTGGCTAAGTGTGCACTACATCACCTATGGTGAAATGAGCACTTGGCATTCTACATATCCTAACGTCCCTCAGTTAGGTTTTTTTAGGTTGGTTTCAATGAGGTGTACTTTAGGTGATACTAGTGGTTGATGGTCATGCTCAACTAACAAGATCACATTGGTGCCAGGTTGATTTTTTTTTCCATCCTTGCTCCAACTTTGAAGTCATGATTTTCAATGGGGGCACCTTACCTTGCAAGGGGAAGTGTCGCAATGTGTGTATCTCTATGGGAGATTATAATCTATGCTTCAACATGTTTTCCTTGACTTCAGGTAGATGTGATGTGGTTTTGGGCGCTCAATGGTTACACACACTTGGCCCCGTCTTATGGGATTTTCCTGAACTTTGGATGCAGTTTTAATTCAATGGGAAAAAACACACATTGACAGTATTACAACTAGGGTCTCTCAGTATCATCAATTCACATCTCATAGAAAATATCCTTAAGAAGAATTCACATGGTGTCATCACTCAACTCCTATCTATTCATATACACCCTTTAGTGGTCTCCACTACTCCTGTGGATCTACAAATTTTTTTTGAATAGATATGCAGGTGTCTTTGCTGAACCAGTGGGATTTCCACCTTCAAGACCAAAGGACCATCGTATTCAGCTTCTTCCTGGAAGCAATCCTCCCAACATCAGGCTGTATTTCTACCCATTTCACCAAAAAAAAGAGATTGAGATACTCGTTCGGGACTTATTGAAGCAAGGGATTATTCACCCTTGTACTAGTTCCTTTTCTTCACCGGTTCTTCTTGTCCAAAAAAGACATGGGTCATGGCACCTCTACATTGAATTTTGAGAACTTAATCACCTCACGATCAAGGATAAGTTTCCAATTATTTTTCTTGATGAGCTTCATGGTGCTCATATTTTCTACAAATTAGAGCTTCATCCTGGGTATCATCAAATTTGGGTTCATGAGGATGACATCCCTAAAACAACTTTCCGTACACATGATGGCCACTATAATTTTTTGCTCATGCCCTTTGGCCTCATTAATGATCTTTCCACATTCCAGGCATTGATGAATAAAATATTCCGGCCCTACTTGCGGAAATTCATTCTGGTCTTCTTTGATGATATCCTCATCTATAGTTAAAAATGGGATGAACATCTCCAACATTTGGATCTTTACTGCAACTTTTCTCTGATCATCATCTCCCCGCCAAACAGTCTAAATGTGTTTTTGGATAGGAGGAAGTAGAGTATATCGGGAATATTATTTTAACACAAGGGGTTCGCATGGATCTTGCCAAAATAGATGCCATGAAAAATTGGCCACATCCTCAGACACTCAAGATCCTTCGTGGTTTTTTGGGATTTATTGGATACGACTGCAAGTTTTTCAAGGATTATGGGAAGATTTCAACTCCATTACGCTCTATTGAAAAAGGATGATTTTACATGGACACATGCTACTAAGTATGGATTTGAAAAACTGAAACAAGCTATATGTACTACACATGTTCTAGCTATGCCCTATTTTTCCAATCCCTTCACTATTGAGAGTGAGGCTTATGACAATGGACTTGGTGTTCTTCTTCTTCAAGATGAACATCCCATTTCATTCACTGGAAAAGCCCTTTCTGGTAAGAATTTATCCGTGTGATAATCTGCAGTAGGATCTGACAGCTATAACAAACCTCACACAAAACTCTTAAGAAGTGCGGAGAAGAAGAGAAGAATGTACTCAATAATCACTCATGAACACAGAAAATGGAGAATAGCAATATCATACATCAGCTATAAGCTAGCACTTTGAATAATGAATACAATACAATAACTGTCAATAGAATTCAAATTAACCAAGGAGGTCACTTGAATCATGCTCAAAGTCTAGCTTGGACAAAATTGGAGACATCATCCAATTAGTAGTATCAGTCATAAATGGTCAAAGGTCAGTAAAGTGAGTTTAACGGAGTCTAACAGAACCATCTAGGAATGAATCAGGGGATGGAGACTCCAAGGAGGGTGCATGAGTCTATCAGAAGATCAAGTGGCACTCTAGAACTATCTAACTAGGAGCTACAGGAAGTTAGCATGAGCAATCACTGGAAGAAATACTCAATCAATGCTCTAACTGGCTGTCAAACACCTGGTAGGTGAGATAAGGTGCTCTAACTGAATGATAACTCCTGGTAGGTGAGAAAAGGTACACATGTCATGCAGGAGAGTCAAATAGGGTGCATTAGGTAGGTAGGAGGGCTACTTGGGGATGAAGACATGCTTTAGGGAGCTGAAATTAGGCTCTAGGTGCTGGGGAGACCACCAAAATGATGAGTGGATGCATGCAGTTGCATGGAAATGCATGCATGATGGCTGGATGCATGCAAAATGCATGTAGGCATTCAAATATGAAAAATGATGGTGAGAATATTCCAACAATCCACCTCTACATATGAGAAGTAAATGATGGCTATTTTGCATGCAGTACAGAAATGACGGCCATACCTATTAGGGAATCATTTCTGCATCAAGACTGATCACTAGAGTCTGAAATATTTCCTAGAACAACGGGTCTCCTCCCCAACACTCGCCTCCCCAGCACAACAGAAATGGGTTAGCAAACTCATGGGTTATGACTATGAGATCACTTACAAGAAGGGTAAGGACAATGTTGTGGTAGATGCTCTTTCTTGCACATTTTATGGTCAAGTTTTTGTTTCAGCTATTTCTGTGCTTGTTTCAAATTGGTTGCAATCTGTTCAACGAGGCTATGTCAATGACTCATCATTATCTCAAATCATCCAACGGTTCAACAACAACCCTTATGTTGTACCACATTACCCTTGGGATGGTGCTTCCCTGAGATACAAAGGTCATCTAGTGCTTCCCCATAGCACATATATTCAACAGGATAGCTTCTATGAACTCCACGCTTCTCCATCGGCAGGGCACTCTGGGTTCCTCAAAACGTATGAGAAGGCATGACGTAAATTATTATGGCAGGGAATGAAAAGGACAATTCGACAGATAGTGGCTAAATGTGATACCTACCAGTGCAACAAGGGTGAAACGACACTCCTTTCAGGATTGCTTGAACCCTTTCCCATCCATACATGGATTTGGACATATATTTCTATGGATTTCATTGAAGGGATCCTTAAATCTAGAGGGAAGACAATGATTTTGGTTGTGGTTGATTGCCTCTCCAAATATAGTAATTTTTGTTCCCTCAGCCATCCCTATACCACCTCCTTAGTCGCACAAATTTTCCTGGACCGGATCTTTTGTCTTTATGGAATTCCTTCTTCCATTGTCTCGGATCGTGATGTAACTTTCACCAGTCATTTTTGGACATAACTATTTCATCACACTGGTATGAAATTGAAGATGAGTTTAGGGTACCACCCACAAACGGATGGTCAGACTGAAATTATCAATAAATGTTTGGAACCTTATCTCATTGCTTCACCTCCAAACAAAAACATCATTGGGAAAAGTGGATCCCTCTCACTGAATGGTGGTACAATACCTCCTACCACATTGCATCTAAAATGACTCCATATGAAGCATTCTATGGTCAGGAAGCACCAGTGCTTATTCCATACACCCCCAACAGTTCACCAGTTCAGGAAGTTGACATCGTTCTTCGAAACCACGATCAAATTCTTCGCATTTTGGAGGACAATCTTCACATGGTAAGAAATTGAATGAAACAACAAGCTGATTAGCACTATTTTGAGTGCACTTTTCAAGCAGGTGATATGGTTTTTCATCATCTACAGCCTTACAAGGAATCCTCCCTGAAAATAAAAGGGTGTCATAAGCTCGCTCCAAAGTTTTATGGGCCATATAAGGTTCTTTATAAGATTGGGAACGTTGCTTAAAAATTGGAACTTCCTCCTTCTTCCCACATTCATCCAGTATTTCATGTCTCTTGTATAAAGAAAGTTCTTGGCACCAACATTAGAGGACAAACTATTTTACCATAATTGGATAATGAAGTTTCCATCCTTTTGGAGGTGGAGGCCATCCTCAATAGCTGCACTCGTCAACTTCACTCTCTATCTACCACATAGGTATTAATTTAATGGCACAAAATGCAACCAGAGGATGCTATATGGGAACCACTCCTTCAGATTCAACAACAATTTCCACATCTAAATCTTTGAGGACAAAGATGTTTCTAAGGGGGAGGGGATGTTAGGAACCCATGTCAACCCTTCTCTTTACTTTGTTAGTATATTGTTGTTGGATGTATATGCTTTGTAAGTCATCTCGTGAGTATATTGTATTATCCCACATTGTTAGTATATTGTTGTTGGACACATATGCTTTGTAAGTCATCCCGTGAGTATATTGTATTATCCCACATTCATGGGGAGTAATGGTTTTCTAACTTAGACTTAGTATATAAATACATGTCTAGGGAATTGAGGGCATCCAAAATTTATTTGTATTGAGCTGTCTCAAAGGAGGTTTCCCCCTCGAAGTGGCTTGCGATCAATAAATTTCTTTTGTGTTCTGCTATTTGTGATATATCGTGCATTTTCATCATTTAATTGTTGGAGGTTCCTCACATCAGAATTCCCTCCCACAGATGGACTCCCAGGGGAAGGTTTCCTCCCACGGCATTCAAACCAAAAATGTGTAGACCATACCAAGTGCCACAATTTATTCCTCTAGCCAAGTGACTTAGCCGAAATTATATGTGTGTCCTCCCACCAAGCATTCTGCAACTATGACCAAGCTGACTTTCCCACTTGCAGAGCTTCACCATGTAGAAACCCCTAGACCACCAAAGTCTGTATAAGTGTGGGTTACATCCCCCACTCTATCCAAGTTTCCAACTCGTTCCAGCTGCCAACCAATGATGTCGCATGCTCCTTTCACACTTCGCCAAACACTTCCTTATCGGAAGATCCCATAGAAGTGGGGACACTTAGCAAATTATTGGCTAGTATCCCACCAATCTACATGAACCAAACCCTTTAGAAGCTATTCAGTGGGTGATACGCCCATCTACACATCCACAATTGGTTGCCACTCCAACTGATTGGCATCCAACATGGGTGATGGGGAACCCCATGTTTTTGGAAAAATATCAAGATCCAACATGGGTGATGGGGAACCCTAATTTTTTGTGAAAATATCAAGGCCATTACATCCTCCCCTACCTAACCTATTTTCATCCCGATAACGTCTCCAGGAGCACTACTATGTTCATGAAGCATGTCTCAACTAGCGTTCTTGTCACCTACAGGCGCAACTGAGTCTTCCATGGAAGTCTCTCAAATTGCTCAGTCATTGCACCATCAACCTACTACTTTCTTCAGTAATGTGTTGTCTTGACACATAGTCATCCATTTCTAGCCCTCATAAGTTGAACTAGATGGGTCGTGAGTACCATTTTCCATGCTCAACTTCATGAGAATGAACCCTCATGCCCAAGATAGTTGAACCCCTTCACACGGTCTGCTACAACCACTCTAAATTTTCCATGCCCATGTGAAGTAGAGGAGTGCACAACTAGAGAAGGTCCTACATCTTACACTTCCACTGCATCACTTTCATGCAACTAAGAAAATAGTCAGACTAGTCAGACACAAGCATTGATTTATTATTTTTCAAGGAGATAGTCAGACTACATGGGTTTCTGAAGAGTATAACACGGAACATAGATACCAAGTTTATGGTTCATTTCAGGAGAACCCTGTGGAAGAAGATGGACATGAAGTTACATTTTAGCTCAGCATACCATCCACAGAATGATGGACATATCGAGGTAGTGAACATAAGTTTGGGAAACCTTCTGGGATGTTTGACGACTAGCAAACCCAAGCAATGGGGGAACTTGTTGGCATAACCAGAATTTTCATGCAACAATTCTGTGAATCGGTCGACGGGTATGCGTCCATTCCAATTATTTAAGGTCAAAGCCCATATGGTGTGGTGGATTTGGTCGAAGTACCAACATAAACTAGGAAGAGTGCAGATGCAGAGACATTTACAGAGCACATGAAGGAAGTACATGAAGAGGTATGCAAGCGGATTGAAAAGAGTAATGTGACATACAATCTACGGGCCAACAGGAAATAGAGGCTATAGTCATTCAGCGAAGGAGACATAGTCTATGCACACTTAAGGAAAGAAAGGTTCTCGACAAGAACATACAAAAAATTGAAGCTGGAAAAGATTGGGCCATGTAAGATTCTAAAGAAGATTTCAGACAATGGTTACCTATTGGAGCTATCAAAAAATTTTAACATTTCTTCTATGTTCAACATATCATATCTGTACAATTTCGAAGAATATTCGATGAGTAGTAGCGTGGAAGTGTCGAACATCGAATGGACATGACAGATTCCATATCGACAAAAGGAATAAATCGCCAAAGTGATGAGTGAACGTGAAGTCATACGCACAAGGAGTTCATAGAAGAAGGAATACTTAGTCCGATGGAGGAACATCAAGCTAAAAGAAGCAACATGGATTTCAACGAAAGAATACAAGACACTAATGGAGTAGTCATGTTCTTTTTCACTTGGGGAGACTTATGTAGGGGTATCGAGGCCTAGGCGAAACAGTCAAAGATGGTCAACAAGGAAAGGCCAACAAGGGGGATTTTTGATGACCACTGGTGCAGGACTACTGGAAGTTGAATCCAGGAAGTCAAGAAGGAAGCTTTCAAAGTATGGTTTATAGGAGCAAAAGTCGACGGAGTCAAAATTCAATGAGTGGTCGAAAATCGACACCAACGAAAATAGAAAAGGCCAAGCGTGGGGGATGGGGTTGACCGATAGCCATGGAGACTAAGTGAAGACGACAAGTTAAGTAGATGATGTAAAAAGTAGACAAGGGTCGACATGTCGAAGTGGACAGTGATAAGATTGACAACTGTAGCAAAGTCAAAGGGGCAGAGAGGTCGAGAAGTGCAGAATTCAAGGCAACATACCTACGTCCATTGTGGGTAGTTGAGGAAGTTAATGACAGTTAATAAGGTGGTTGAGATCAAGCCATATCTCACCACAGGAGAAGGTTTTACAGGCACGTTCAGGGGGTGTTGACAACTACAGGTCTGGAGGATCAGTGATGTTTCAGCGGACATATTAAGGACACCTCGGGGAAGCCAGACATGGTGGACCTTAGGAACAATGACATAGAAGAATAGAAGACTAGTGCGAAGACACATATGAGGGGATCACACAGTGGGGAAACACACACATGGAGAGAGAGAGAGAAAACACAGTTAGACTATAGGTTTCTTCTGTGTATTGTAATAGGATGAGGCCGACTTGTTTATTAGTTTGCATGTGATTTGTAAATGATTCATGTAATAGAATCCAACATCTTGGCATTTATGAATTTCACATCTTATCTATGGTGAGCATGTATGTGTAAGCTGTGTGATTCTATTAAGCAAGAGGATCCAACCAACCTGGATTGCGTAAAAAATAATAAAAAATTTAAACATTTAAATATATTTCATATATAATTGAAGTCTATCTCATACGTTGATGTGCATAGTAGTGTTACCTATGTATGTGAGCCAATACATCAAGTGCACCAAACAATTTTTAATATTAATATTTTATTAAAAAATATTTAAAACATATTTTTTTTAAAAGAATGAGTGTTTTATAAAATATGTTAAATTACTTTCGTGCTTCTCATAGGAATACTTCAACTACTATTATATTAACATCTATCCTCAATGCCACATTAATAATTATGTCTATCCTAAATCTTAAGAAGTCGATACTTTAATAATCACTACAACGTCTCTATATATCTATAACCTTTGGACCTCACATTTCTTAAATACTAATATTTTATCAAAAATATTTTAAGCTAACTTACACACTAGTTCTAGTAAATATATGTTGCACACTAGGGTTTTTTAATATAATGAATGCATTAACAAGGATTTTTTTAATGATTGATTTTTTTATAAAATATGTTAAATTACTTTGGTGCTTCTCATAGGGTTATACATCTATTCAACTAGAGTTATACTAACATTTATCCTCATTGCTACTTTAAGAATCAATATCTAACCTAAAATTATGAAGTGCATACCTTAGGACAAGGTCTCTACAACCTTTGGACCTAACATTACCTATAAATCTTAGTTTTTAATTACAAATTTTGGACCTCACATTGCCTATAAGTTTTATTTTAATTACATTTTTTTTTATTACAATGTATACTACATTGGACGACATATATATGCTAGGATATTAAATCATGAAATAGTCATCATCATATCACATCATCTTATGAAACACATAGTGAGTATCATAACATTTATGTATCTATGAATCAAGTATCCTTATACAACACTTTCACTACCCTAGGCTATGAACATATCTAACTACATACTTTATACCTAACGAACGCTCCCAACAAGATTTATTCTTCATCCTGCATGGGCTTTCACTATTCCTACTGAAAGATCATGTATCCTTGTTAGAGGCTGGAACTTGGGTGGCAGAAACATACTACACGATTGGATTATCCACGTCAAACTACTCCTGTGAGTTGCAAAATATGAAGATGGACCGTTGTCCATGTCAGAATATTATAGTAAAACCGGGAGAATAAAAAAAACATTTCAAATCCTGAGAAATATTTAAAAAGCATTTCAAATACCGAGTAGCTAGTCGTTTTATGATAACAACATTCTTGATCCAAAAAGTCATTATCAAAAGGAGTGTCCAAAGTCATATTTGATACACATATTTGATAGTGAGAGGGAGGAGCGTCCAAAATCAGAGGAAGGAGCCATATGTGATGGAAGAGAGAGCGGAGCAACATTCATACACATTTGATAATCAGAGGGAGGAGCATCCAAAGTCATTACATAAATTTGATTCCCTCCAGTCCTTTCTTCCCTATTTTGATCAAGGTTTCATTGGATTCTTTAATTTTTGAATTGTCCATTCATGTGGATTCTTTAATTTTTTTTTTATTTTTCCATTCATGGGATGAGATGGGATTTTGATGAAACAGGGAAATCACTGATGGGTTTGTTTACGTAATGGGTTTTCTCACTAGTCGGGCATAGTCATTTCTGAAGTTGTACGGTTGCAATAAAAAATATCTTATTAAATTATAAATAAATTACTTTGTCATACTAAAAAATGTAAATAGTTAACTTATTGTTACTCTATTTAAATACATTTATTTTATTATTGTTACATCAAATATAGTAAATATTTAAATTGTTGTTATCATATTTTAAATATCTTTGTATGATTATAATAAGTTAGGTATTCTACAATCCAATATGTAAAAAATATGAAATAAGTTAGTGTTATTTAGATGAATGGAATTTAGTATACATGAATTTTAATTATAAAGGGATTTCAATGCTAATGAGAAATTACTTTTAGGAGGTGAACACTTTATCTTTTATATAAAGGTTCTGCATGTATACTATAATTTTAATTTTGAAATGTTTACATAAAATCCAAATTACAAACCTAATTTAACAAAATTGGAATTCTAAAAATTTATAAATTAAAACAATTCTTCAAAAAATATTTGAATTAAAAGATTTTTTGAAATCAAAATCACATTTTATAAGCTCCCATTAAAAAAGAGTTGGATGCCACGAAAGCTACTTACTACTTCCATTTGAAGAGAAACCCAAACAAACTAGTGGGATCACCACCATTTAGCTACTTAGCACATCCATTTAAAGAAAAGTTTGATTAAAAAGCATTTGGAAACTATATATTTACTTAGTTTTGTAAATGATCTACTTTGCAAAACAATAAAAAAAATAATAAATTTGTGATGTATAGTGTCTTTCATTTGACATTAATCCTATTATTATTTTCCATAATGGTTCAAAAAACGTTTAAACCAAAATATATTTCATATATAATTCAAGTCTTTTTTGTACTTTGATGTTCATCATCGTAGTATTACTAAGTGCACCAAACATTTGTTTAAATATTAATATTTTATTAAAATATTTTTTAAAATGAATAAATGTTTTATAAAACATATTAAATTACTTTGGTGCTTCTCATAAAATTATTTGTAGTATTATATTAACATCTACCTATATTTAATGCTATATTAATAATTATGTCTAACCTAAAGCATCAGAAGTTGGTACTTTGATAGTCACCACAAAGTCTTTATATTTCTAACCTTTGAACGTCACATTTTTTAATTATTAATAAATATTTTAAACTAACTTACGTATTAATGCTACATATTATTTTTTGTAAATCAATATTGGAGATAGAGTTGCTAACAAAGATTTCTTTTAATGAATAATTTTTTTATAATAAATATTTTGCAATTCTAAATTCATATAAATACTATAGACATAACAAATTAAATATTATAATTATTAAAAATGAAACATATAAATATAATTAACTTTTCAATATTTATTATTAATAAAGTTAGAACACTTAATGTAAAGTTAAAATTTTAATCCTCAAATGGATAAACTTTGAGTGAGTGAACTAACATACAATCTCTTAAAAAAGTAATGACACAACCTCAATCATTTCTATACTTTATTTGTTATATTCCATGAATCAATATATCGTGTGGAGAGAAACTTTTAAATATCCACGGGTGTGGGCGCCATGAATCAAAACCTTTACCGGTGTAAGCCATCAAATTACTTCAATATCCACCCGTGTGGGCACCATGAATCAAAACCTTTACCGATGTAAGCCGTCAAATTACTTCTCCACATTGCAAAAGATGTGGATGGACTATTGTCCACGTCAGAAATGTCGTTGTTTGATAACAACATTCTTGATCCAATAAGCCATTATCAAAGGGAGCGTCCAACGTCATATTTGATAATAGGGGGTGGAGCGTCCAAAGTCAAAGGGAGAGCCATATCTGATGGAGCAACATTCAAAGTCATTAGGTAAATTTGATTCCTTGTAGTCCTTTCTTCTCTGTTTTGATCAAGATTTTATTGGATTTTTAATTTTTGAACTGTGAAGTGGTAAAATATGCATCGTCTTGCTCGGTATACCCTCTTGACACCTTACTAGGCTCCAATGATGCTTCACTTGGCTCGAATAATTATTAATATTTTATTAAAAAAGTATATTAAGTTAACTTACACACTTGTACTAGTAAATCTATGTTCTATGTTGCACATTAGGGTTGGTTAATATAATGAAAGCACTAACAATGATTTTTTTTTATTGAATGATTTTTATAAAATATGTTGAATTTCTTTGATGCTTCTCATAAGGTTACACATCTATTCAACTAAAGCTATACTAACATTTATGGTTGCTACTTTAAGAATCAATGTCTAACCTCAAAACTAGAAAGTGCATACCTTAATAGTTAGGACAAAGTTTCTCTAACTTTTGGACCTCATAGATCTTAAACTTTAATTATAAATTTTGGACTTCACATTGTTTTTAGATTTTAGCTTAATTACATTTTTTTAATTGCAATGTACATTGAACATAGTTTACAAAACTATAAAATAATCATCTAAATACCACAAAACTATGAAATAATCATTAAAATACCACATTATCTTATGAAATACACCTTCAATATGATAATATTGATAATCTATGAATCAAATATCCTTATACAAAAGTTTCATTTCACTATCACTACAATAAGTTTTACACATAAAAACTATATACTTTAAACCTAACTAAATACACTTTCACTACCTTAAGTTTTAAACATAAAAAACTACATACTTTAAACCTAACTAACTAAATTGTTTGCTCCCAAAACTTTCATTTCACTATCACTACAGTAAGTTTTACACATAAAAAACTATATACTTTAAACCTAACTAACTACACTTTCACTACCATAGGTTTTAAACATAAAGAGCTACATACTTTAAACCTAACTAACTAAATTGTTTGCTCCCAAATGGATTTACTTTTCTATCAGCATGCGCTTTCACTATTCTTATCTACTGAAAATTTCTATATCCTTGTTGGAGGCTGGAATTTGGATGATTTTCCACATCAAATTATTCCTCTGCGTCAAATTACTCCGCGTACGTGGATGGACCGTTATCCAAATATTGAACCAAAACATGGAGATAAAAAATAAAAATAAAAGCATTTCAAATGTGGAGTGATAAAAAAAAAAGTATTTCAAATCTTGAGCACGTGGCCGTTGTATGATAACGGCATTCAAAGGGAGCATCCAAAGTCATTGTCAAAGGGAGCATCCAAAGTCATATTTGATACACACAGAGAAGAACATCCAAACTAAGAGAGGAGCATCCAAACTAAGATGGTGTAGCAACATCGGCTCTGAATGGTACAAGGTGTAGCCGCTGGAACAGAAATGCTTTACTCATTTAAACACTGATGGTTTTTATATTTCCCAGGCAAATCCATTTGGGTCTTTCACCTGCCCCTCGGTTCCCTTCACCCATCATGGCGTCTCCCATGCCACATTTTCTGGTTTCGGATCAGCAATAAACATTTTTTAAATATTAATATTTTATTAAAATATTTTTAAAAATAAAGGAATATTTTATAAAATATATTAAATTACTTTGGTGCTTCTTCTAGAATTACTTTAAGTAATATTATATTAATATTTATGCTCAATGTCATATTAATAATTATGTCTAACTTAAAGCTTGAGAAATTGGTACGTTATTTCTATATCTCTAACTTTTGAACCTCACATTTTTTAATTATTAATATTTTATTCAAAAGTATTTTAAACTAACTTACATATTAATGCTAATAAATCAATGTTACACATAAAATTGTTAACACAAATTTCTTTTAATGAATAATTTTATTATAATAAGTATTTTGCAATTCTAAATTCAAATAAATACTAGACATAATGACACAACCTCAATTATTCCTATACGTTATTTGTTGTTATTGCATGAATCAATATCATGTGTGGCCAGAAACTTTTAAATATCCACCGGGGTTGGTCCCATGAATCAAAACCTTTACTCGTGTAAGCGGTAAAATTACTCCACATCGTGGATGGACCGTTGTCCACGTCAGAATAGTAAAACTCGGAGATAATAGCCGGCCGTTGTTTAATAACAACATTCTTTATCCAAAGTCACCATTTCAAATCTGAAGAGATATTGCAGTAAAAAGCATCCAATGTAAGCGGCCGTTGTAGGATAACATTTTAAAAAAGCATTTCAAATCCGGGAGATAAAAAACCATTTCAAATCTTGAGTACCCGGCAGTTGTATGATAACGGGTGATAAAAAGCATTCTAGATCAAAAAGCCATTGTCAAAGGGAACATCCAAAGTCATGTTTGATACACATGTTTGATACACATGTTTGATACACAGAGGGAGGAGCATCCAAAGTAAGAGGAAGGAGCCATATGTGATGGAGGAGAGGGCGTAGCAACATCGGCCCTGAATGGTACAAGGTGTAGCCGCTGGAACAGAAATGATTTACTCATTTAAACCGTTTTTATATTGATGTACCATGTTTTAATTATATTTGACCATGTGAAATGTTTGCAGGTTGATCTGGAGATTTAGTCTTACAATGGGGAAATCACTGATGGGTTGATGGGTTTATGTATGGAGCGGGCTCGCTGGCTGGTCGGGAAACAGTTATGGGTTTGTGTATGGGGCTAGTTCGGGGGCTCCCTGGCTGGTAGGGCTCCCTGCAGGGATGCAAAAGCAGCTCGGCTTACCTTGGCCGAGTCAAGAGCTGCAGGGATGCAAAAGCAGCAGTCCAACTCCAGATTACCTTGGCCGAGTCATTAATGTCTTATGCGCTTCTGTCATAATTGTCATCCCTGCAGGCAAATCCATTTAAAACATGCATTCGGATCAGCACTACGCCCTGCGTTAGGCCTTCATGGTTTTACCTTAGGCCCACAGACTAGCC
Source organism: Larix kaempferi (assembly GCA_027924585.1). Taxonomy (NCBI): domain Eukaryota; kingdom Viridiplantae; phylum Streptophyta; class Pinopsida; order Pinales; family Pinaceae; genus Larix; species Larix kaempferi. The sequence goes on from BSBM01000972.1 coordinate 1,455,416, forward strand.
AATATGGCTTTTCTTCTAGGTCTTATGGAGACTTCGGATGCTCAAACGGAGTAAGTAGACACAGAATTCTTGAGATATGTTTAAAAATTAGTTGGGCCTTTCTGATAATGTCGATATGCCCCTAACCAGCAAGATGGAGATGCCTTAGCTTTTCTGGGTGCATAATTTAGTTTCTTTCATTTTTCAAGTTCAGTTATATCATGTGGGTTAGAGAATGCAATTTTCATTTGACATTTGCAGAGCAATTGGATATAGCACGTTCGAAGGAGGCACGGCAACTTCTAGAGTGGAGGACCTGCAAAGGATAAAGTATTCGTGAAGAGCTCCTCAGGAAGCACTTAGACTGTACCCTCCTACTGAAGGAAGTTTTCGCAAGTCTGTCAAAGACTTCACATATGGCTGATTCACAATTCCTAAAGGATGGAAAGTGAGTCACTCTGCCTCGTCTCTGCATGAAAGTTGAAACCCTTGTTTCGGATTAACAAATAACTATTTATTATGTGCAGATGTATTGGACTATACCGGAAATCGGAGTATTTCAGCAACCCAGAGAAATTCGTTCCATCACGATTCGAGGGAGAAGAGCCTCCTCCCTACACGTTTGTAAATTCGTTCCATCACGATTCGAGGGAGAAGAGCCTCCTCCCTACACGTTTGTCCCGTTTGGAGGTGGGCCGCGAATGTGCCCTGGTAATGAGTTTGCTCGAATGGAAATTCTTGTTTTTCTCCATATCATTGCAAAGAATTTCAGGTGGAATTTAGTGAATCCAGGTGAGAAGGTCATTGTGGACCCTATGCCCACCCCGTCAATGCAATGTCATATTTTAAATCTTATATTTAAGATCCATTTTGCATTTCAAATATGGATGGACTGTAATATCACATATATTTAATGGTGCAGCGCCCTCAGCCTCAGCCTCAGCCTCAACCTCAACCTCTATCAGAACTTGAAGCGAGTGGTAGATCGGTTTCCAGGCTATCTTCTCAGGTTGGTGGTAGATCGGTTTCGAAGTTGGACATTCAAGCTTATGTAAATCTTTGTTTTCAATTTCCGATGTCGCTGTAAATCTTTCCTCTCCATTATGTAACGAACTAATTTATTAGGGTTGTACAGGTATCGATTTTATTAGATGAATGCGGCATGGCATGCAACAAAGGATCAACTCCTCCGCCCTTCCTGTCGTTTGCTTTGACTCCCTAATTTTTGAATTCTCCTACTTAATTAGATTGCCATTCATTATCTATAAATCGGCTCCTTCCTGTTTTAAATATAATATCGCTCTTCAACATTTCATTTTTATTTGCATTCTTGATTTTGTTCTCGATCATAATGTACTTCAGTTTGTAGTATTCAATCTATTATTTTATTTGGTTTGTTGATTTTGATTTTGTGCAGTAATTAATGGGTATCCATGCAATAAGCCTGTCCAGTTTCTTTTGGTCTGTGTGAAGAAATCGTGATTCTGTAATTCTCATTTCAATTTCTTAAGGTATGTTATGTATGGTAATTGTTCGGTGGTTTAATTTTATTTAGGATATAGTAGTTTCAATAATTTTAAGATAATTATATTTCTTTATGTTTTTATTTGTTTCTTAATGTATATATATTTTGTATATAACAATTGTTTGATGGTGCAGTAATAGTTTTAAATTTATTTAGTATGATAGTTTAAATGATTTTAAAATTATCTTTCTCTCTTTAAATTTTTATTTTCTTATAATTTCTTACTATAAGTCCATTTCATTTTAGGGTTTATCTTTTTCCTAATACTATCATAGTTTATCAAATGAGATTTGATAAATTAGGATTTCTTTCTTTCTTAATATTAACATAATAGATCGAATTAAATTTGAAAAATTATTTTACCGTCCGTTTAGTGTTTGGTCCCCAGGAAAATAAATTGACACTGTAAATTTCCACAGGAAAAAAAAAAATTGTAACCGTCATCAAATTTTCGGTAGAGGCACAGTGAATTTCCAATTCCAGGGCTTGATAAACACATCTTGCAGCTACAAGAGACAGGACCAAAAGTATAACTGCAGCTACCAGAGAAGAATTTAAACACTTCTTGCAGCTACCATAGAGAAGAATTTAAATAAGTTACAGTCCCCCACAACTACATTGATTCATCACACGGATGTTAATTGTTTTGAAAAGATAAGCTGTTTTTTCCATAAGAGACATAATATTCGTCTTGGTCAATACCTTGGTCATAGTGTGCCCTCATGAATTATTCTTAATCATCTTCGATGGTCACCTAATCCATTCCCGAGACCATAGTGTGTCCCTACGCATTATGGAGTCTTCGTGGGGTGGATTATATGAGCGATGGCTACGCCATTGTGTTGCCGAAAAGCCCATCAACTGCTAACATTATTTCTCGCCAGTCTACTAGATTGAGTGTTTTCAATTCCTTGTGCAGTTTCAAGTGCCGGTGGGGTTGTAAGAGAGGAGTCACTGTTACCCCTTGGCCAATAGTAGTCATGGACATGTAAGCCACTAATCATGACAATCATACCGATGTGATGCTCATGAATTAAGAATGAGCTCACGCTCTTCCTAAATCTAACCGTCCTGACCTGCAACTAATAATCTCTCTCTTATTTCGGGCCTGCAATGTATAAAGAATAAGTCTGCCTCATTTCTAATATTAAGAGAATCTGTGGAGTTTCATGTTGCCAACGGTCATAAATACATGCTGCCCAAGCTTCCCAATGGTCATTAATCTTTCATTGGACTGTTACTCTTTAAATGAAAGTATTTGGAAACAGATTCTAATAAAATGGGTTCTTAAAATAAAAGAAATCTTAGTTTAGATTTAGAATTTTGAATTTAGTTAAAGGCATAACAAATTTTGAATTGTTAATTTTGTTTATAATGGAAAATTTGAGGAAATTTGATTTTTTATTATAATGACTTTTTTAGTTTTTCAAGTCTTTTTTGTTTTCAAGTGATTATATAATTGATATACAAATTGATTGATTAGAAATAGTAAAGAGAAAAAAAAATTAACAATAAGTTGTTGTTATTATTGTTTTGGAAAATATTGTAGAATGTATGGGATAGATCTTATAATCATAAGGATCATAGCTCCTTAACATAAACCATGCGTTTGGAACCTTCCTCATCGTAGGGCCTATTCGATGCGTTTGGAACCTTGGTGGTTGCGGTCTTCCTGCATTGTTTAGTGCCAGGCATTGTTTCTCAATATCAACCCCAATTGTCTGCATTTTGTTTAGGGTTTCATTGTTTTTAGCGGCCTCCTCTTACTTGTTGTCGTTGATCTCTCTACTATTTGTGTGTGTGTATCCTCTGTCTACAAGAGCGTGGGCTCTCTCTACTGAAGCTGGGAAGAAATGATAATAAGCGATAATAAGCAAGTATTTCCTTTCTGTTCGAATTATGCCTTTTGAGGGAAGCATATACAAGAAGTACATTATGGCACGAGAGCTGCGAGTTATAGAGTCTCAAATCAATGCGATTTTATAAGACTGCGAGTTATAGAGTCTCCAACAGCTCAAGAAAACGGACTGCTGCGAGTTTTATAGTCTCAAAGTGATTGTACGAGACAAATTGCACTCTCCATAATCTCAAAGGCCACGTTCTGAGCTACAAATCTCATTCATTAATACCTTGACAGTTTCGTTCATCCATTGCTCTTTATTTGACTACAACTGTCCTGTATAATCTGACATTCTTTTCTGTTTCCTGAGTTAAATATGACCAAAGAATTGTCATGCAGAAGTGCATCTATGCAGAGCGAGAGGGAATTTTGGGGTTGTATTATTTTCGGTAGAGAGTCAAAGTGAATTTGAAATTCCAGGCCTTGAACTCTTCTTGCAGCTACCAGAGACGGGACCAAAAGTATAACTGCAGCTCCCAGAGACAGGAATTTCCAGTATATATATCTTTCACTCAGTTGCTTTCCAGTATATATATCCCTTTATTACATTATTTAAAGGGCCTTCTCCTGTAATGTTCAGAGAACGCTGTATCTTTTCAGACAAAGTCATCTTTTTGAGGTCCATTGGCATTCTAGTTAACCAACACAGACCAAGACGTCAAATAAGTTAGTCCCCACATCTACATTGATTCATGACACGGATGTCAATTGTTTTATATATATATATATATATTTTCTCTTTTGGACGTAGCCTGTGACATATAATAAAAAATATAAAATAGAAATATGTTTTCTTGAAATAACCACTTGAAAATTCGTATTCCACTCATGAAATTTTCCCAGCCTTTCAAATATGCTTTTTTCTTGCAATTTCTGTATTTTTATTTTCAATCTTCTCCATCAGAGTGGTTGGGCTCTGGCTGGGTTTGTTTAGCTGCACCAACTCTAAATATCAGCCCAGATTTTAACCGAAAGTGAATTGCTCATTGCCATCTCTAACCAACAACCCTAGCCCCACCCAGACACCCTCAACGGATTTAAAAACACCATACCAGTGGGCCTCCCCTGTTTTCTCATAGGCCGTTGCGTTGTGGCCGCTAAAGCCGGCGGGTGACCCGTTCCCCTTGGTGTCTCGTTGGGAGATGACGTCAGTCTGAGTGAGTTAGCGTTAATAATATTATATAATAAAAATTAGGGAGTATTAGTTGTCCTAAGTTACACTTTATTATTTATGAATTTGATATTATTTTATAATATTAAAATATATTTGAAATTAATTTTTATGGATTTGATATTCTTTTATGATACTAAAGCAAAATTTCTTTGAATTTAAAATTAATTTATATAGATTTTTTTTGAATTTGAAAATAATTGATGATATTAAAATATAGATTTTCTTTAAAGTGCAATTTAGTTTGTTAAATTTGATATTTATATGTAAATTTATTTTATTTATTTATATGAATTTATTTTATAATGATATTTAATTTTTCCAATTTAATATATGTTATTTTTTTTAATAATTATAAATTTCGTTTAATTATAATTATTAGTTTAATAAATCAATTTTGTCTTTATTTCAATTTTGCTCTTCATTCATACTTTTATTAAGCATTTGTGAAATTTTTATATTTTTGTATTACTAATTAAAAAATGAATATTTAAATCTTCATATTGTTTTAGTGTGCAATTTTATGAGATGTGAAATGTAATTTTTCTCTTAATAATTTAGTTTTAGTTTATAGTTCTAGTTAATAATTAAGAGTTGGTTGAAATAGTTTAGAGTTCAAGTTAGTAGTTAGTGTTGAAATGGTTTAGAGTTCTTAGATTTATAAATCGTTGTTGAAATAGTTTAGAGTTTTCTTAGATTATAAATTGCTAGCTTGTTTACTTTTTGTAAGTTGTTTTTTCAATGTTCTTTTCATGGTTATATAGAGATATTTAATTGGAATATTTAAATGAGAATAAGATTGTAGATAATCTTTGTTGTCTATGAATATTAAATTGTGTATATTTTTTTATATTGTTTCCATTAGTATGTTGGCCATAGCGGTTCGATTGAAAGTTTTGTGTAGAGTGTTTACAAGGGAAATGAGAACTTGATGATAATCTTTGTTTTCTATGAATATCAAATTGTATACGTTTTTTTAATATTGTTTCCATTAGTATGTTGGACGTAGGGGTTCTATTGAAAGTCTTGTGTAGAGTGTTTTCAAGGAACTATTTTGGGAAATTGCATGGAAACAATTTCCTAACTCGATATCTTGACACATGTGCCTTTGTTGTAGCTGGAAACTGGGATGTCGTTGCGCTAGTAATAGGTGGAGGGAGGTAACTCCCAGAGAAGCCCTCCCAGTACACCCCAAGTTGGGTGTTCAACCATGTATACACATGGTTTTTAAAGTGGTCTAACGAGGGACCCCCCTTTGTTGACACTCTATTCATGCAACTTAGGAGTTAGGATCTATTTCCTTGATAATTATAACTTTAACCCCTATAAAGATGAACCTATATAACCCTTATGCCCATAATCCTCAATTCATATAATCCCTAGGATCTAATCATTCATTCATTTAACCCCTAATTCCTAGGCTCTAATATCTCTCCCTCTCTCTCTCTCTCTCTCTAAATTCTTAAACCCAATCTCTCTCTCTCTCTCCAAATCCATAGCCACCAATATCTCTCTCTCTAAACCCCTAACCCGCAATATCTCTCTCTAAAACCCTAACCACCAATCTTTGTCTTTTAATCTCTCTCTCTCTCTTCCTCTAATCCCCTAACCCTTAATCGCTTTATCTATTTCTAATCCATTAACTCTCATTATTTATCTTTTAATCTCTTTCTCACTAAACCCCTAGCCTCCATTCTCTCTCTCTCTCTCTCTCTCTCTCTCTCTCTAAATCCCTAAAACCCACTCTCTCTCTCAACACCTGAACACCAATCTCTATCTTTAAATCCCTAACCCCCAATCTCACTATCCCTCTCTAAACCCATAACCCCCAATCTCTCTCTCTCTCTCTCTCTCTCTCTCTCTCTCTCTCTCTAAACCCCTAACGCCCAATATCATTATCTCTCTCTAAACTCCTATCTTCCAATCTCTCTTTCTCTCTCTCTCTCTCTCTCTCTCTCTCTCTCTCTCTCTCAACCCATAACCTCTCTCTCTCTCTCTAAACCCCTAACCCCTAATCTCTCCCTCTCTCTAAACCACTCACCTCTATCTCTCTCTCTAAATCCTTAACCACTAATCTCTCCCTCTCTCTCTCTCTCTCTCTAGCACCACCTTTCCTTAACCCACCTTCCTCTCTCTCTCTCCTCCTTTCCCTAACCCTTTATATCTCTCTCCAACCCAACATTTCCTTAACGCCCCCTCCCTCTCTCTAACCTAACCTCCCCCTCTCTCCTCCTTTCCCTAAACCCTCCTCTCTCTAAACTCCTATCCCTCAATCTCTCTTTTTATATCTCTCTCTAAACAACTGACCTCTATCTCTCTCTCTCTCTCTCTATCTAGCACCACCTTTCCTTAACCCACCCTTCCTCTCTCTCTCTCTCCTCCTTTCCCTAAACCCTCCTCCCTCTTTGTAAACCAAATCCCTCCCTCTCTCTCTCTCTCCCAAATCCCCACCATTCAGCCTCCTATGCCTACCCCCCCACTCAATCTCTCTCTCCACCACCACTATCCACCTCTCCATCCCTCTCTCTTTATATATATATATCTATATATATATATACCTCTGCCCCCTACTCCCCCTATCCTTAACCACTCACTCCAACTCTTACGAGTAACCTCTATCTCTCTCTCTCTCTCTCTCTCTCTCTCTATTGATGTATCTAAACCCCTAACCCCCATTCTAAATCCATAAATTCCAATCCCTCTTTGTATCTAAACCCTTAAACCCTTAATATATTTCTCTCTCTCTCTCTCTCAAACCCTAACCACCAATCCCTCATTTTATCTCTATGTCTCTCTCTTTAAACCCATAACCCCCAATCTTTCTCTTTCCATCTCTCTCTCCCTAAGCCTCTAACCTCCAATCTCTCTCTCTCTCTAAATCTCAAACCTCCAATCTCTCTCTCCCTCTCTCCATCCCTAGCTTTCCCTAACCTCCCCTCCCTCTCTCTAACTGGACCCCCATTATCTCTCTCTTCCTTTACTTAAAACCCCCTCCCTTTTTATAACCCCACCCACTCTCTATTTCAACCCCCCATCATCCCCTATACCATAAATCCTAACCCCCAATCTCTCTATGTACCATTTTCATTTCCATAAAACCTATCCCCTTTCTTTCACTATTTATCTAAGCCTCCCTCTCTCTCCCTCCCTCTCTCCTCCCCCCCCCCTCTCTCTACATCCCTAACCACATACCCACATCGCTAACCATCAATTCTCTCCTCATGATTCTTTCTCTCTTTCTCTCTCTCTCTCTCACCCACACACAAACACTCCATCCCCCTCTCTCTTTTTACCTCTCTTCATGTCTACCCAATACCCCCCCTCTCTCTCTAGTACCACCATTCGCTAACCCCCCTCCCTCTCTCTCTCTCTCTCTCTCTCCAATTCCAACATTCCCTAATTCCCCCTCCCACTCTCTAACCAAACCTCCCCACTCTCTCCCCTCCCTTCCCTAACCCCTTCCTCTTTATAATCCCACCCAACACTCTCTCTCTCCCTCAACACCCCATATTCCCCTATACCATAAATCATAACCCCCCCATCTCTCTATGTACCCTCTTTATTACCTAAACCCTAACCCCATGCTCCCTCTATTTCTCTATGCATCCATCTCTACCCATCCCTCTATCCTCTTCCCTTCTCTCCCTCTTTATCCCCCTAATCTATAACCCTACCCCTCCTAACCATATACCCACATCACTAACCATCAAAGCTCCCCCTTCTGATATCTCTCTCTCTCTCTCTCTCTCTCTAAACCCCTAACCCCTAATATATCCCTCTCTCTACCCCCAAACCCCCACCCCTAACCCTCCTAACCTTACCCCTCACTCTATCTCTATATCTCTCCTACCACTAACCTCATCCCCATCCCTCTATCTCTCTCTGTCCCTCTCCGCCTTATTCCCCCAATCTCTCTCTCTCTCTATAAACCACTAACCCCTAATCTCCCTCCTTCTCTCTCTCTCTCTCTCTCTATTCCCTTAAACCCCACTATTCACTCTCCTATGCCTAACCCTCTATTTTATCACTCTCTCCCCGCCACTGCTAACCACCTCCCCATCCCTTCAACTCCAATCTCTCTCCCTACAGACCCTTAAACCCACAATATATTTCTTTATCTATCTCTAAAACCATAATCCCCGATCTTTCGCTTTCTATCTGTCTCTCTCTAAACTCCTAACCCAAATCCCTCCCTCTCTAAAACCCTAACTTCCAATCTATCCCTCTCTCTAAAACCCTAACCTCCAATCTCTCTCTCTCTCTCTCTCTCTCTCTCTCTCTCTCTCTCTACAGCCCCAACCTCCAACATCTCCCTTTGTCTAAACCCCTAACACACATTCTCTCTCTCTCTCTCTATAAACACCTAACCCACAACTTCTCTCTCTCTCTCTCTCTCTCTCTCTCTCCCCTCTCCCTCCTACCCCTCCCTCCAACTATATCTCTCTCACCCCCATGCCACTAACCATCCATACTCCCTTGTCATCTCTCACTCTATCTCTAAACCCCTATTAACCCCAAATCCCTCTCTCTTTCTCTCTAAGCCTCTAGGCCCCATTATCTCTCTCTAAATCCCTAATCTCTAAACTGTCTCTCTCTTGCTAAACTACTAACCACTATTTTATCTCTTTCAATCTCTTTCTCTAAACCCCTAACCCCCAATCTCTCTATCTGTCTTCAAACACCTAACCCCAATCTCTCTCTCTCTCTCTCTCTCTCTCTCTCTCTCTCTAGAACAACCCTTCCCTAACCCCACCTTCCTCTCTCTCTGATTCCTTACCTAAACCCCCCTCTCTCTCACTCTTCGGACCCACCTTTCTATAAAACCCCCTCCCTCCCTCTAACCCAATATCACGTGTATCTCCTCCTTTCCCTAACCCATCCTTTGTCTATATATCCTCACTCCTTTCCTCTGTCTCTCTCTATAAACCCCTAATCACTAATATATCCCTCTCTTTCTCTCTAAACCCCTAACCCCTATTCTCTCTCTCTCTCTCTCTCTCTCTCTCTCTCTCTCTCTCTATCCCTTCAACATAACCCCCACTCTTCACAATCCTACCCCTAACCCCTCCCCCCCTCTCTCTCCCCCTACCCACTATCCATCTTCCCATCCCTCACTCTCTCTATAAATATACATCTCTAACATACTACCTCCTACCCTTAACCACACACTCCAACTCCTACCATTAACCACCACCCCTCAATCATGCTCTCTCTCTCTCTCTCTCAACCACTAACCCTGAATCTAAACCCCTAAATTTCAATATCTCTATATAAACCTTTAAATCCTCAATACATTTTTCTCTCTCCTTAAACCCCTATCCCTCGATATTTCTCTCTCTCTCTCTCTAAATGCCTAACCCCTAATATCTCCCTCTCTCTCTAAACCCCTAAACCCCAACCTCTCTTTCTCTCTAAATCCCTAACAACCAATCTCTCTTTTGTAATTTATCTCTCTCTAAAACCCTAACCCACAATATCTCTAAACACCTAACCTCCAATCTCTCTCTCTCTCTCTCTCTAGCACCACCTTTCCCTAACCCCCCTTTCCTCTCCCTCTCCCCCTTTCCCTCTCCCCCTTTCCTCTCCCTTTCCTCCTTTCCCTAACCCCCCTTCCTCTTTCTCTCCTCATTTCCCTAACCCCACCCTATCTCTCTCTCAAACTCCACCTTTCCCTAACACCCCCCCTCTCTCTAACCCAACCTCCACTCTCTCTCAACCTTTCCATAAACCCTACTATTTCCTTTAGAATTATAACATTAACCCCTATAAGCATATAAGCCTTAACTATTGACTGATAACATGTATAAACATCAACGTATATAACCCTTATGCCCATAATCCTTAATTCGTATAATCCCTAGGATCTAACCATTCATCCATTTAACCCCAAATCCCAATATATATATATATATATATATATATATATCCCTAACCCCCAATATCTCCCTCTCACTCTCTAAACTCCCAACCACCAATCTCTCTCTTTGTATCTCTCTCTCTCTCTAAACCAATAACCCCTAACCACAATCCTTTTATCTCTATAACCCCACTCCTTCTCTCTCTCTCTCTATAAACCCCTAATCCTTCATTTATCCCTCTCACTCTCTCTAAATCCCTAACACTCGATCTTTCTCTTTCTATATATCTCTCTCTTTAAATGCCTAACTGCCAATGTCACTCTCTCTCTCTAAACCCCCAATCTCCCTCTCTCTATAAACCTGTAACAACCAATATCTCTCTCTAAAATTTCTCAATCTTTTTATATGTCTCTAAACCCCTAATCTCCAATATATTTCTCTCTAAATCCCTAACCCCCAATCTTTCTCTCTCTATAAACCCCTAACCCCCAATCTCTCTCCCCCTCTCTCTAAAACCTTAACCCCTAATCTCTCTCTCTCTAAAACCCTTATCTCTCGCTCTCTTTAGCACCACATTTCCCTAACCCACCTTTCCTATATAGCTCTCTCTCCTCCTTTGCTTAACCACCCTTTCCTTTGTCTCTACTCCTCTCCCTAGCACTGGATTCTCACTGTCTCTCTCTAAACCCCCTAACCCCTAATGTCTCCCTCTATCTGTCCCCCAATCCCCAACTCCTCACCCTCCTAACTTAACCCACACTCTATCTATATATCTCCCCTACCAATAACCTCATCCCCATCGACCCTCTATCTCTCTCTATATCCCTATCCTCGTTACTCCCACCCAATCTCTTTCTCTCTCTCTCTCTCTCTCTCTAAACAAGTAAGCCCTAATATTTCTCACTCTCTCTATCCACTCCTCCAAATCCAACTCTCTTTCTCTAAACCACTAACCACCACTCCTGCTCTTTCTATCTCTCTATCTCTCTATAAACCCCTAACACCAAATATTTATCTTTCTATCCATCTATCCCTTTCTAAACCCCTAACCCCCATTCCCTCTCTCCTTTTCTCTTTAAATCCCTAACACCCAATATCTATCTCTCTCTAAACCCCTAACCCATAATTTATATCTCACTCCCTTCCTCCCTCTCTCTCTCTCTCAAACCCCCTCTCTACCACCTCCTACCCCTCCCCCCTATTATATCTATGCCTCCCCCACACCACTAACCATCCATACTCCCCCCGTCATCTCTCACTCTATTTACAAACCCCTACTAACCCCCAATCCATCTCTCTCTCTCTAAACTGCTAACCCCCACTCTCTCTCTAAACCACTAAACCCCACTCTCTCTCTCTCTCTAAACCCCTAACCACCAATCTCTCTCTCTCTCTAAACCCCTAACCAACAATATCTCTCTCTCTAAATCACTAACCCATAATCTCTTTCTCCCTCTAAACCCCTAACACCCAATCTCTCTCTAAATCCCTAACCTTCAATCTCTCTCTAAATCCCTAACCCCCAATCTCTCTCTCTCTAAACCTCCAAACACCAATCTCTCTCTTTCTCTCTCTCTCTCTCTCTCTAGACTCCTAACGCCCAATCTCTCTATCTCTTTGCAAACAACTAACCCACAAGATTTCTCTTTCTATCCCCATGTCTCTAAAATGCTAACCTCTAATCTCCCCATCTCTATCTCTAGCACCACGTTTCACTAACCCCTCGTTCCTCTCCCTCTCATCCTTTACATAACCCCACCTCTCTCTCGCTCTCTTGAACCACCTTTCCATAATGACCCCTCCCTCTATTTAACCCAGTGCCCTCTCTCTCTCTCCTCATTTCCCTAACCCCTCCTCCCTCTTTATAACCCCACTCCTTCCCTTTGTCTCTCTATAAACCCCTAATTCCTAATCTATCCCTCCCTCTCCCTATGAACCCCTAACCCCTAATCTCTCTCTCTCTCTCTCTCTCTCCCAAATCCCCACTCTTCACCCTCCTACCCCTACTCCACCACTAATCTCTCTCTCTCTCTCTCTCTCTCTACTCGACCACTATCCACCTCTCCATCCCTCACTCTGTCTATAAATATACCTATCCCCCATACTCCCCTCTACCTTTAACTACACACTCCAACTCATACCATTAACCACCACCCCTCAATCCTCTCTCTCTCTCTCTCTCTTAACCACTAACCCCAAATCTAAACCCCTTAATTCCAATTTCTATGTCTCTCTAAACCCTTAAACCCTCAATATATTTCTCTCTCTATAAACCCCTAACCCTCAATCTTTCTCTTTCTATCTCTCTCTATAAACATCTAACTCCCAATATCTCTCTCTCTAAACCCCTAACCCCTAATCTCTCTCTCTCTCTCTCTCTAAGACACTAACCCCAAAAATCTCTCTCTCTGTAAGCTCCTAGCTGCCAATCTCTCTCTCTCTCTCTAAACCTCCTAGCAATCAATCTCTCTATTTCAATATCTCTCTCTCTCTCTCAAACCCTAATGCCCAATCTCTCTATATCTCTCTAAATCCCTAACCTATAATCTCTCTCTCTTTCTAAAACCCTAACACCCAGTCTCTCTCTCTAAACCCGTAACCCCTAATCTTTCTCTGTTGCTCTAAACTCGTAATGCCCAATATCTCTCACTCTAAACCCCTTCTCCCAAATCTCTCTCCCTCTCTAGAACCACCTTTCCCTAACCCACCTTTCCTCTCTCTCTCTCCTCATTTCCCTAACACCCCTTTCTCAACGTCTCCTCCTTACCCTAACCCCACACTATCTCCCTCTCTCTTCTTTTTCCTAAACCCTTCTCCCTCTTTATAACCCCGCCCCCTCCCTCTCTCTTTATCTATAAACCCCTAATACCTAATATCTCTCTTTCTCTCTCTATCTCTCTTTAAGCTCCTAACCCCTAATCTCTCTCCTCTCCTCTCTCTCTCTCTCTCTCTCTCTCTCTCTCTCTCTCTTGAATCCCCATTGTCTGGTTTCCTACCTCTAGGCCCCCCTCTCTCTATCTCTCTCTCCCCCACTACTATTCACCTTCCCATCCCTCTCTCTCTCTCTCCATATATATTTACACCCTATACTCCCCCTTACCCTTAAAAATACACTCCAACTCCTAGAACTAACCACCACCCCTAAATCATGTTCTCTCTCTCTCTCTCTCTCTCTCTCTCTCTCTATCTATCTATCTCTCTATCTATCTATCTATCTATCTATCTATCTAAACCCCTAACTCCTAGTATAAACCCATAAATTCCAATCTCTCTCTAAACCCTTAATATATTTATCTCTCTCTAAATCCTTAACCACCAATCTCTCACTCTCTCTATAAACCACTAACCCCTAATCTCTCTATCTCTCTCTAAATCCCTAACCCCAAATCTCTCCCTTTCTATCTCTCTCTCTCTCATTAAACCACTAACCTCCAATATATCTCTATCTAAATCCCTAACACCCAATCTCTCTCTCTCTTTAGCCCCCAATCTCTCTCTCTCTCTCTCTTTATCTCAATCCCTAACACCCAATCTCTTCTCTCTAACCTCCAATCTCTCTCTCTATCTCTCTCCACCTTTTCTTACCCCCCCCCCCCTCTCTCTCTCTCTCCCTAATCTATAACCCTACTCCCCCTAACCATTTACCCACATCACTAACCATCAAAGTTCCCCCTGTGATATATATCTCTCTCTCTCTAAACCCCTAACCCCTACTATATCCTTCTCTATAGCCCATAAAACCCCAGTCCTCACCATCCTAACCTTACCACCCACTCTATCTCTATATATCTCCTACCACTAACCTCATCCCCATCCCTCTATCTCTCTCTTCGTCCCTCTTCACCTTACTGCCCCCCAATCTCTGTCTCTCTCTAAACCACTAACCCCTAATATCCCTTTCTCTCTTTGTCTACTCCGATAAACCCCACTCTTCACTCTCCTACGCCTACCCCTCTACTCTATCTCTCTCTCCCATGCACCACTAACCACCTCCCTATCCTCTCAATTCCAATCTCTCTCCCTGTAGGACGTTAAACCCACAATATATTTCTCTCTCTATCTCTAAAACCATAACCCCCGATCTTCTTCTTTCTATCTCACTCGCTCTAAACCCCTTACCCAAATCCCTCCCTCTCTAAAACCCTAACCTCCAATCTCTCTCTCTCTTTCTCTCTCTGTCAAAACCCCTAACCCCGATCTCGCTCTCTCTCTAAACCCCTAACCCCAATTTCTTTATTTAAACCACTAACCTCTAATCTCTCTCTCATTCAAAACCTATAACCAGCACTCCTTCTCTTTCTATCTCTCTATCTATAAACCCCTAACCCTCAATCTCTCTATTTCTCTCTAAAACCTAACCCCAAATCTATCTCTTCTATCTATCTCTCTCTTCTAAATCCCTAACCTCCAATCTCTCTCTCTCTCTCTCTCTCTCTCTCTCTATACCTTCAACATAACCATAACTCTTCACCCTCCTACCCCTAACCCCTAACCTCTCCCTCTCTCTCTCTCTCTCTCTCTCTCTCTCCCTACCCACTATCCACCTTCCCATCCCTCACTCTCTCTATAGATATACATATTCGACATACTCCCTCCTACCCTTAGACATGCACTCCAACTCCTACCACTAACCACCACCCCTCAATCATTCTCTCTCTCTCTCTCGCTCTCTCTCTCTCTCTCAACCACTAACCCCCAATCTAAACCCGTAAATTCCAATCTCTCTTTAAAACTTTAAACCTTCAATACATTTTTCTATCTCTTTAAACCCATAGCCCTCGATCTTTCTATCTCTCTCTCTAAATGTCTAACCCCAAATATCTTCTTCCCACTCTAAACCCCTCAACGCCAATCTCTCTCTCTCTCTAAACCCCTAACAACCAATCTCTCTTTTTCAATCTTTCTCTATATAAAACCCTAACCCACAATATATCTAAACACCTAAACTCAAATCTCTCTCTCTCTAAACCCCTAACCCCCAATCTCACTCTCTCTCTCTAACCCCTAATCTCTCTCTCTCTCTCTCTCTAAACCCCTAACCCCTAATCTCCCTCTCTCTAAACCCGTCCCTCTCCTCCTTTCCCTAACCCCTGTCCCTCTATCCCTCCTCCTTTCCCCGACCCAACCCTATCTCTCTCTCTAGCCCAACCTTTCCCTAACACACCCTCCCTCTCTCTAACCCAACCTCCCCTCTCTCTCTGTCCACCTTTCCCTAAACCCTCTTATTTCCTTTATAATTATAACATTAATCCCTATAAGCATATAAGCCTTAACCGTTGACCAATAACATGTATAAAGATGAACATATATAAACCTTATTCCCATAATCCTTAATTCATATAATCCATAGGATCTAACCACATTCTACCACTAACCACAACCCCTCAATCACGTTCTCTCTCTCTCTCTCTAAACCCCTAACACCCAATATAAAACCATAAATTTCAATCTTTCTCTCTAAACCCTTAAACCCTTAGTATATTTCTCTCTCTCTCTAAAACCCTAACCACCAATCTCTCCTTCAATCTCTCACTCTTTCTCCAAAATACTAACTCCCAATCTCTCTATCTCTCTCTAAACCCATAACCCCAAATATCTCTCTTTATATCTCTCTCTAAACCCATAACCCCAAATATCTCTCTTTATATCTCTCTCTCTCTCTAAACCACTAACTTACAATCTCTCTCTCTCTCTCTAAATCCCCAACTCCCAATATCTTTCTCTCTCTCTCTCTCTCTCTCTCTCTCTCTCTCAATCCCTAACCCGTAATATATCTGTCTATAACCCCCAATCTCTCTCTCTCTCTCTCTCTCTAAATTCTTGACCCCCAATCTCTTTCTCTCTCTCTCTATCTCTCACCACCTTTCCCTATCCCCCTTCGTCTCTCTCTATCTGTCGAAATTCCTAACTACCAATCTCTCTCACTCTCTCTCTAAATTCCTAACCCCCAATCTCTCTCTCTCACCCCACCATTCCCTAACCCACCCTCTCTCTCTATTCCTTTCCTTAAAACCCTCCCTCTTTATAACCCCACCTACTCTCTCTTTCAACCCACCATCATCTCTCTCTAAACCCTAACCACCAATTTCTCTCTCACATACACTCTCTCTCTAAAACCCTAGCCCACAATTTATTTCTCTCTCTCTCTCTAGTGCTAGGTTTCTATAACCAACCCTCATTCTCTCTTAATTTTCCTAAAACCCCCCTCCCCCTTTATAACCCCACCCTCTCTCTCTTTCAACCCACCATCATCCCCTATACCATAAATTCTAACCCCCCCATCTCTTTATGTACCCTCTTTATTTCCCTAAACCCTAACCCTTTGCTCTCTCTATTTCTCAAATCCTCCCTCTCTCTCTCCCTCCCTCTCTCTTCTTCCCCTTCTCTTCCCCTCTCTCTCTCATCCCTAACCCTACTCTCCCTAACCATATACCTGCATAACTAACCATAAACACTCCCCTCATGATCTCTCTCTCTCTCACACACACACACACACGCACACCCTCTCCATCTCTCTTTCTATATCTATTACTATCTACCTAATGCATTCCCTCTCTCTCTCTAGCACAACCTTTCATTAACCCACCTTCCTCTTTCTCTCCTCCTTTCCCAATCCACTCTCCCTCTCTCTCCAATGCCACCTTTCCCTAATGCCCCTTCCATCTCTGTAACCCAACCTCATGCCTGCCTCTTTATCTCTCTCTCACACACACATACACTCCCTCTTCCTCTCTCTTTCTATCTCTCCTCATCTCTACCTAGCACCCCCCATCTCTCTCTAGAACCACCCTTCCCTACCCCCTTCCTTTGTCTCTCCTCTTTTTCTAACCCCCTCTCCCTCTCTCTCTCCAATGCCACCTTTCCCTAACACCACATCCCTCTCTCGAACCCAACCTTTCCTCTCTCTCTCTCTGTGTGTACTTTCCCTAACCCCTCCTCCCTCTTTGTAACTTGACCCCCTCTCTTCCCCTATACCATAAATCCTAACACACCATCTATATATGTACCCTCTTTTTTACCCTAAACCCTAACCCCATGCCCTCTCTATTTCTCTATGCATCCCTCTCTCTCTTTCCCTCTCTCCTTTTCCCCTTCTCTCTCTCTCTCTCTGTCTCTCTCTCTCTTTATCCCCCTAATCCCTAACCCTACCCCCTACCCATATACTCGCATCACTAACCATGAATGCTCCCCTCATGACCTCTCTCTCTCTCAATGACTAACCCCTAATATCTCTCTCTCCCATACCACCACTCTTAAACCTCCTAACATTAACCCCCACTCTATCTATATATCTCCCAAACAACTAACCTCATCCCCATCAATCTATCTCTCTCTCTCTATTCCTCTCACCCTTACTCCCATGGTCTCTCTCTCTCTCTCTCTCTCTCTCTCTCTCTCTCTCTCTCAAAACCCCTAACCCATAATATATGTTGTTCTCTCTATTCGCTCCCCAAAACCCCCTGTCTTCACCCTCCTACCCCTAATCCCCTACTCTATCTGTCTCTCTCACCCACCATTAACCACAACCCTTCATTCACCCACCTTCCTCTTTATCTTCTCGTTTACTAACACCCTCTCCCTCTCTCTCCAGTGCCACCTCTCCCTAATGCCCCCTCCATCTCTCTAATCTAACCTCCCCCTGCATATTTCTCTCTCTCTCTCTCTCACAAACTCCCTCTCCCTCTCTCTTTCTATCTCTCCTCCTCTTTACCCAGTGCCCCCCATCTCTCTCTAGAACCACCCTTCCCTAACCCCCTTTCCCTCTCTCTCCTCCTTTCCTAGCCCCCTGTCCCTCTCTCTCCAATGCCACCTTTACCTAACACCACATCCCTCTCTCTAACCCAACCTTCCCTCTCCCTCTCTCTCTCTCCTTTCCCTAACCCCTCATCCCTCTTCGTAACTCAAACCCCTCTCTTCTCCTATACCATAAATCCTAATACCCCATCTCTATATGTACCCTCTTTATTACCCTAAACCCTAACTCCATGCTCTCTATATTTCTCTATTCATCCCTCTCTCTCTTTCCCTCTCTCCTTTCCCCCTTATCTCTCTCTCTCTCTCTCTCTCTCTCTCTCCCTCTCTCTCTCTTTATCCCCCTAATTCCTAACCCTACCCCCTACCCATATACTCACATCACAAACCATGAATGCTCCCCTCGTGACCTCTATCTCTCTCTCTCTCTCAATATCTAACCCCTAGTATCTCCCTCTCCCAAACCACCACTCTTAAACATCCTAACCTTACCGCCTACTGTATCTATATATCTCCCCTGCAACTAACCTCATCCCCATCAATCTCTCTCTCTCTCTCTCTCTCTCTAAACCCCTAACCCTTAACATCCCCTGTTCTCTCTATCTGCTCCCCAAAACCCCCAGTCTTCACCCTCCTACCCATACTCCCCTACTCTATCTATCTCTCTCCCCCACCACTAACCACATCCCCATCCCCCAAATTCCTTATCTATTGAAACCTATCAATTCCAATATCTCTCCCTTTAAGCCCTTAAACCCTCAATATATTTATCTCTCTCTCTCTCTCTATGTCTATCTAGACCCATAGACCCCTAGATTTCTCTTTCTATCTCATTCTCTCTAAGCCCCTAACCAAAATCTCTCCCTCTCTAAACCTCTAACCTCTAATCTCTCTCTCTCTCTCTCTATATATATATATAAAGCCTAAGCCCCAATCTCTGTATTTAAACCCCTAACCTCCAATCTCTCTCCCACTCTAAACACATAACCATCATTCTCTCTTTTTCTATCCCTCTCTCCCTAAACACCTATCACCCCAAATATCTCTATATCCTTCTAAATACTTAACCCCAAATCTCTCTATATCTTTGTAAATCCCAAAGCCCAAATATCTGTCTTTCTATCTATTCCTGTCTATTTAATCCCCTAACCTCCAATATCTCTCCCTCTCTCTCTCTCTATATATATATACCCCTAATCCGAGTCTTTGTATCTCTCACTCTCCCTAAATACCTAACCTCCAATCTCTCTATCTCTCTCTCTCTCTCTCTTGCTTGCTCCAAACTTGTAACCTCTAATATCTCTCTCTCTTTATTTATCTATCTACATATCTATCCCTCTCTAAACCCCTAACCCACAAGCTCTCTCTCTCTCTCTCTCTCCCCAAACCCCTAACCCACAATTTCACTCTCTCTATCTCTCACACACTCTCTCTAATCCCATAACCCACAATTTATCCCTCTCCTTCTCTCTCTCTCCCAAGCCCCCACTCCTCACCCTCCTACCCCTCCTCCCCACTCTACTATATCTATCTCTCCCCCACACCACTAACCATCCATACTCCCCCGTAATCTATAACTCTATCTCTAAAACCATATTAACCCCCAATCCCTCTGTCTCTCTAAACCCCTAACCCCCATTCTCTCTCTCTAATCTCCTAACCTCCAATATCTCTCTCTAAATTCTTAACCCATAATCTCTCACTCTCTGTAAATACCGAACCCACAATCTCTCTCTCTCTCTCTCTCTAAATCCATAACCCACAAACTCTCTCTCTCTCTAAACAACTAACCATCAATCACTTTTAAAATCAATAACACCCAATTTCTCTCTCTTTATAAACACCTAAAGACCAATCTCTCCCTTTCTATATATCTCTATCTAAATACCTAATCCCCAATCTCTCTATCTCTCACCAAACACCTAACCCCTGATCTCTCTATCTCTCACCAAACACCTAACCCCCAATCGTTCTCTTTCTATCCCTATCTCTCTAAACCCCTAACCTCCAATCTCTCTCTCTCTCTCTCTCTCTCTAGCACCACATTTTCCTAACCCCATGCCTCTCTTTCTCATCTTTTTCTTGAACCTCATTCTCTCTCTCTCTCACCCCACCTTTCTGTAATCCTCCCTCCCTCTCTATAGTCCAACCTCCCCCTGTTGATGCCTTAGTTGTGCAGGTTAGATGCAACGGTGCTGGAATGTTCCAAGGCACTCAACATAGGAAGAAAACCTAATTTTAAAGGCTTCGAAAGACCCTGTGCAAGGGCAGTTCTATCCCCAACCTGTTTGGTATGGTGATCCTCCACAGCTATTAGGCCTCTACTGGCACTCTATGAGTCGGTGGTTTGATCAATTAGATCAGTTCTCCAATCAAGGAAAACCAAAATGTGGATATGGTGATGCTAAGCTAAGCTAACCTATTTTAGAAAAGGGAAACTAATCTAAGTTAGTCCTATTCTAAAAAGAAAGCTTGATATTGTGCAAATTAACCCTGAGGTGTGATGAATAAGTAGATTACAACCTTTCACATAAATGCTTTTCGTTGTTTCACTTATTAACTTAAATCACTATCTATTAATGAAAATTAAGAGACAATAATTCAAGTGCTTAGCCTGTTTAAGATAAATCTGTAACCATTTTGCTAATTGAAAAATTAACAATGATTAAATAGTTATGGATCAATTGCATAAATAGATAAAGAAAATATTTAATTGACAAAAATTCAATAAAACACTTTCATACATAAACCAACGATAGTGAGAAATCAGTATCACGGATCTGCATATGTAATTATATCCAACAAAATATCACACACAATAGATGATAAATCAAAGCAAGAAATCAAAACTGTCAAATAAATTTGAACAATACACAAGAGATGATATGAAGGTCACTTTACTATATTAATAGGAGTCTTGCAAAAATACAAAGCTCTATTAAGACAGAGTATCTCCAATCATTTCCTGTTGATTTCTAACTCCAAAAGTATATCCCCTTGGTAGCATCTCCTCAGTCTGCTTCTTTGAATTCTGAAAGAAAAATCTATCCAGCCAGAGAAGAATTGCAGAGAAAGAAAAATCATTCTGTGATCTGAGAAAGCCCCCTATTAGATCATTGAATGTAGGTATTTATACAGAAAAATTATCAGAAAGGATCATATCCATTTTCCCAAATGCTAAGTTAACTAGCTGAGTTGTTTCATTTGCCAGATCCGTCCATGAGAAAAATCTAGGAAAATCCATTTTGAAGAACCAGCCATATCTCCCAAATAGAGCACCTTCTAAGGATTTTGCTCATTGACAAACTAATTGGGCACCTTCTGCACAAAATCCATGTCTCAGATTTTCTAGATTCATCTTCATCACTCTCGAAATTGCGTTCAAAAATCATTGCTTTCTACTTGGCATGTTTTTATTATTCCAAAATTGGGATGCAACTCTTAATCTTGATTGCTCCAAATCCAAATTCACACCTATACAATCCAAAATAGAAATTAAAATATCATTCCAAATCTAATAACAAAAATCTAAAATGAATAACAATTCATTTGCAAATCAAATAATGAAAATAGACAAATCTTATGCAAATCCGAAATTGATTGTTCAGGCAGATTTTCAGGGTGTTTAAGCTATTCATTTTGAAGAAATAATGTTCTCAAATTATTCTTCATCCTTCCAGCTTTCCAACGAGCTATCTCGGGCTTGATTTGGACTTGTAAATCTCAAGATATGGCTCTTGGAAGTTAAGACTCAACAACCGTTGATTTCTTTTCAGGATGAATTGTAGCCGTTGATTTAACAATTAAAATCTATTATTCATATTAATTATTTTTCAAATGAATAAAACTTAAAACAAAAAAATCCAAAATTAATATTCCCAACAAAATCAGAAATCACATGTCGGGAGGAGATTTACATGATGAGAAAAGCTTGAGATTTTATTTATTTATTTATTTTTTGCTTGTTTTAAACTGAATGATAACAATAGACCAAAGTTTAGAAGGAAAGTCTAGACATTATTTACGAGGAAAATCCAATATCTGAATCCCTAAACCTAGAAGTAAAAACCAAACTATTTACAAGTTAATTATTAAAAAAATAAATGTTAGAAACAAGTTACTTATATAAGAAAAGAATCACTCCTATAATATAGGAGAGTTAATGAATTCCATAATAGGTTTCTAACATAATCATTTTCCAGGAATAGAAAACCAAGAAACAAATAATAATATTTCATTTTGCAAAATAATAATAGAAAATCCCTTTAAATTGCAAAATGGAAAAATAGAAATTACATTTTCAAAATCAAATTATCTTATTAAAAATAAAAGAATTATCCATGATCAAACTAATTTCACATTAGTGAATGTTGAATTTCAATCCCACTAATTTCCAAATAATCATAAAACCAAACTTCATAGAAATTAGGGAAATTAGAACTTAAACAAACTAAAACATGTGTTCTTTTAATTTTCACAATATCAAATTGTGTATAAATTTGATATATGGATTTAATGAAATACACAACTTAAATTAATGAAAGTCAAAGCATAATCATGAATATTCAAAAGAATATCAATAAACTTAATCTAAACATCAAAATATTAAACTAATCATAAGCAAACAAACCAAAGACTAAGATTATTTACAATATTTACATTATAATTCTAGGCATGCATATGTGAAAACAAAACTCCATCAAGGTCTAATACAATACCCAAAATCATGAGAGAAGAAACCATAAGATCAATCAAAATCCCAAAATGAAGGTGATAATTGGCCATCACCTCGAATAATCAGTTTGTGCAGCGAAAACCAAATCTAGGTGGGGAATATGAAGAACAACATGATAAATAACCACCAATATCATGGAACCAACTGAAATGATAAAAACTAGCTCAAACTAGGGATAATTAAGAATGGAAACAATCCAAATAATACCAGAGAAAATGGAAATCCAAATATTTACTCAAATCATGCAGCGTAACCTCATCCGCAAGATCAAGACAAATCAACGGTTGAGATTGAATCTCGTGGCTACGGGATCAAGTTATTGTTCACACCGTTTATTCATTATTCCCAAAAGCCGCAACCCAAAACTCGCGGGTTGCGGGATTGCAAACTGCCAACATAACAAACAAAAATGAGTTTCTGAAAATCCACAACCTGAAACTTGCAGGTTTCAGGTTTCAGAAACGGAAGCAATTACAAAAATAAAAAGCTCTTCCTGCATCCAACAATCTTGTGGGTTGTGGGTTTCGGGAACACACAACGCAATTCTTAAAAAACAAGTTCCCGCAATCCGAAATCCACAATTGCGAGTTTCGGGATGAAGATTTCCCAAACTTATTAACAACAAAACCCGCAGCCCACAATTGTCGAGTTGCAGGTTTCTGGATTGCAAAAATGATCCAGGTGGATATTGGTGGCCACCCACCTTTCCAACTGGCTCAAAACAGTTTTATGGTAATTTTGGTATTGTACTATTTTTAGCAGTTTTTCGGGTCCTGAACTTCCGGGGCCATTTTGAGGCCCTAAACGACCTTTTTTGGCAATTTGGGGGGCCAAATGGATGCCTCCGGCATGCATTTGGCCCCAGTCGAAAGTTGTAAATCTCGGATAGACCTTTCCAACGGGCTACCGAGCACCCCAAACGGAGATCGTATGCAAAAGTTACGACCCCGGGAAGTTGATGTACTAACTTACCCAAACGGGGCCCACATGACTTTTGGCGCTTCATCTCCTAGGGTTAGGTTTTTGGATGTCTAGGGTTTTTGACATTCCTGTTTATTGTAAAAGGCCTTGAGAGCCTCGTTGTAACCATCTTCTTGCGAAATGAGAGCAGCCGTCACATCTCTTCTCAGAGATAAGCCGCCACCATTCCAGCAAGCTTGTTTTCCGCTACATTTTTACAGTTCCAGCTTATTTCCTTATTGAATAGAAAACCAGTTTTACTGTATCTCTGTTATTTTGTGTTAAGCATCTGATAATAATCTGTATTCATTTCGTTCTGCTCATAAAAT
This sequence comes from Larix kaempferi, assembly GCA_027924585.1. Taxonomy (NCBI): domain Eukaryota; kingdom Viridiplantae; phylum Streptophyta; class Pinopsida; order Pinales; family Pinaceae; genus Larix; species Larix kaempferi. The sequence continues at coordinate 1,479,625 of BSBM01000972.1, forward strand.
CCGGATCAGTGGTATCAGAGCGGTCTGCTCCTTGTCGTCTTAATGCATGTCCCCAACGAGGTCAGGGTACAAAGAATTGGGTCTCGAGCTTGTTTCTCTTGAGGACAAAAGCTCTCGCACGCCCAAGCGACCTCTCATGGCAGGAGAAAAGAAAGATGACGGGACAGGAGATCCTATCAAAATGTTGCTTGAGGAAGCCCTCACGCAGCAGAGGAACGAGATGATGGATAATTTCGCGCAAATCCTTCGGCGACTACCAACAAGCGACGCATCTTCCTCGAGCGGAGGCGCCGCCCCCTTCAAGGTACAAATCAACTTTGATATCCCTATATTTGAAGGACAGATAGACGCAGATGCTGTAGATAAGTGGTTGAATCTACTAGAAGGGTATTTTTCTGTCCATAACTTTTCGAATAAAGAAAAGATTACTTTTGCGCTCCTCAAAGCCGTTCCCCATGTCAAAGATTGGTGGGAAACATTCTGCGAGCAAAAGGACACAGAAGAAGGCTCATTATTTTCAGTCACGGCCACCTGGGAATCCTTCAGGGATGCTATTAAGGAACAATACTACCCTGTTGGAAGTTATGACGATTTGTATACCAAATGGACCACACTACGACAAGAAAGAGACCAAGCAGTGCCAGAGTTCACAAATATCTTCCATACCTTGCGCACCAAGCTGGGTATCAAAGATTAAGAGCGACATCTGGTGCTCAAGTATCGCGGTGGTTTGCATAGATACATCCAGACCGAAATGGAATTTCTGGACATCTCTTCCTTGGGCGCGGCCTACCGATATGCTGTCAAAATCGAGCAGAAGCTCAAACAAAAGACACGGCAATTTGGGCCTGGGAACCCTTCACAGCAAAAGACAGGAAAGGGCAGCCCCAACCCACAGAATAAAGGACAGAGGAAAGATGGACAGCATCAGGACAACCAGTGCAAGCCGCAAGCAAAGAAGGACACCGAAAAAACAAAGAAAGATACCAGGAAGTGGTGCGACTTCCATAAGAGCCCTTGGCATAACACTGCTGATTGCCGCTCAAAGCAGTCGCTGGTGGCCGAAGTGAAAGCATCTGAATCAGATGCGGGTTCTGACTCTAAGTCCGAACCAGAAAGGGGAAGACGTATCATTGACGCGGAACCCAATGCCATCGTTGCCACCACCAAGCTCTAGCCTGATGAACCAGACGAGCCAGAAGAAGGAGAACGCCTCTTCCATTCAGAGATGTGGGTAAAAAGCACCCCGCTGCATTTCATCGTTGATAGCGGTAGCCAGAAGAATATCATCTCAGCAGAGGTCGTCAAGCGCCTGGCCCTACCGACAACGCCGCACCCACAACCCTACACCATTGGATGGCTCCGCAAAGGAAGCGATCTCCGCGTCAGCCAACGGTGCCGACTGCCATACGGCATCAAGCCCTTCAAGGACGAGGTATTGTGTGATGTTGCTCCTCTTGAAGTTTCAGATGTTCTTTTGGGCCAACCTTATTTATGGAAACGTCATGCTGTATATGAGTCTAGGCCTCGTAGTGTTATTATTTCTTTGAACAGGAAATTGTACAGGATACCCGAGGCAGTCCCTCCTAGTGCCATTTCCTTGATCTCTGCCAAGCAATGCAGGAAGGTCATCTCTCAGACCGGGAAATTTGTCTTCTTCGTGATTCGCTCTCAGAGTGAAAGAAAGATCGCAGCCACATCCCGGGCCTCCGCGACCGATCTATCCACACAACAGAAGCAAGTGGATAAGGTGGTGGAAGGATACTCAGATATCTTCTCCTCTCCGACCGGGGTACCTCTGCACTGTCAGGTCAAAGCATCCCATCGATCTGACCCCAGGTGCACCCGCTACCCAATGGGCCAGTCTATCGCCGCTCTCTGTTGGAAAACGAGGAGATCAAGAGGCAGATCCAAGAATTGCTCCACAAGGGGCACATTCGTCCCAGTTCATCACCTTGTGGGATCCCAATCGTGCTGGTGCAGAAGAAAGATGGGACCTGGCGACTCTGCATTGATTACCGGGCCCTGAATAAAATCACAGTCCGTAACCGGTACCCGATTCCCTGAATCGACGACCTCCTTGATTAGCTCACAGGGGCCAAATACTTCAGTAAGATTGATCTGAAGTCGGGCTACCACCAGGTCCCAATAGAACAGACAGATGTATGGAAGACTGCCTTCAAGTCAAAAGAAGGTCTTTTTGAATGGCTGGTCATGCCTTTTGGTTTGACAAATGCTCCAGCAACTTTTATGAGGATTATGGACGATATCCTACGACCTTTCACCAACAATTTTGTAGTGGTGTATCTGGATGACATCCTCATCTATAGCAAGACTTGGGAGGAACACTTGCAGCATATTCAGTAGGTTCTGCACACCCTGCGGAAGCACAAACTATATGCAAACTTGGAAAAATGCTCCTTCGGCATGGACAGGGTCCATTACTTAGGCTACATCGTTGATTGACATGGTGTGCATGTGGATCCAGCCAAGATCCAGGTCATCCGTGACTAGCCAACCCCAACCACACTCACTGAACTTCGGAGCTTCTTGGGCCTCGCCAATTTCTATCGCCGGTTCGTGCTGGGATTCTCTCATATCGCATGGGCCCTCAGCCAAGTGACCAGGGGTGGTGGTAAGGAAAAATTTGTGTGGGGCCTATCCCAACAACAAGCCTTCGATGACTTGAAGAAGCGTTTGTGCTCATCGCCGGTACTCTCATTACCGAACCTGCAACATCCCTTTGAGATCGAGACAGATGCTTCAGATTATGCTGTGGGTGCCGTTCTCACTCAACACGGCCACCCCGTGGCATATCATAGTGAGACACTATCAGATGCTGTTCGCAAGTACCCTATCTATGACAAAGAAATGTACTCCATTGTACAAGCCTGCCGCCAGTGGAGACATTACATTCTTGGGAAGGAGACAGTCATCCACACTGATCACAAGCCCCTACAGTTCATGCAGACCCAAGGAAAGTTGCAGAATGACCGCCATCAGAAGTGGTCAACATATTTACAGCAGTTCCACCTCAACATCAAATATAAAACAGGGAGTACCAACCGAGTTGCTGACTGCCTCAGTCGACCTCCGGTCGCGGCACTTACCACGGTGCTAGACTCTTGTGGCCACGAGACCTCCGGATGGCCTCACCTCTACGAGACAGACCCTGACTTCTCCGCCACCTATCAAATGTTGGGCACCAACTCAGTGGTTGCTAATTTCCATCTTCAGGACGGGTTGTTGTGTCATCTGGGCCATCTCTGCGTTCCATCAAGCGAGCGTGCGAAGATGATTTGGGAAGCTCACTATAGTCGGGTGGCAGGACACTTTGGCGTCGAAAAGATAGTGGCAGTGTTGCAGAAACATTTCTACTGGCCGAAACTTCGACAGGATGTCAGCAAGTATATCAGGTCCTGCACCGCTTGCGCTATTGCCAAACCGACCACTAAGAAACATGGCCTATACACCCCTCTGCCTACTCCTGATAGGCCGTGGTAATCCATCTCAATGGACTACATGTCGGGCCTCCCATCCACCAAGAGGGGAAACGACTGTGTTTTCGTGGTTGTTGATCGCTTTTCCAAGATGGCGATTCTAGCCGCTTGCAAGAAGAACATCACAGCAGAAGCCACTGCCAAGCTCTTCTTTGAACGAGTATGGGTACATTTTGGGATCCCACAGACCATTATCTCAGACCGCGACAGTCGGTTCCTCAGCTCATTCTGGTCAAGCCTCTGGTCACTGCTGGATACCAAGCTCACCAAATCCACTGCCTTCCACCCCCAGACCGATGGACAAACGGAGGTCGTCAACCGGATGGTCGTACATATCCTGCGCATGTACAATTCAACACACCCCCGCACATGGGATGACAGTCTCCCCTATGTCCAACATAGCTACAACCGAGCCTTGCATAGCTCAACTGGCCACAGCCCCTTTCAGGTGGGGTTGGGATTCCAACCATTGGGCCCCATGGATGTTGCACTTCCCCTTGCGACCACCTCGGTCGACTCGTCCCCAGAAGCTGACAAAGCCGCCCGGTTCATCGAACGAATCCAGCATATCCTCCAACAGGTTCAGGATATTCTACAGAAGTCTAATGCCAAGTACAAGCAGCGCCATGATCAACATCGGGTGCCACATAAGTTTCAGGTGGGCGACAAAGTTTGGTTGCATTTGCAGAAAGAACGCCTTACAGGGCCCCATCGAAAGCTTCGCCCACTCCGTTATGGGCCGTACACCATCACCAAGGCGGTGGGTGACAATGCTTTTGAGCTCAACATTCCCCCCTTCCTGGGTCTGCATCCAGTCTTCAACGTGGCTCTCCTTCGGCCATATTTCCCACCACTACTAGACACCTCAGAGCTAGCAGAGAAGTTGAAACCAACAGAGCTCAACCCTGACTGCCTACAACAAGCATCCAGTGATCATATTGCAGACACACAGATCAAGGGCACTCGACATCAAAGGATCCAGCTTTATCGAGTTGTCAAAGCAGGGCAGCTCCTGCACCAAGGCAAGTGGCTCACCCAAGGCCAAATTCAGCAGAAATTTCCTCATCTGATGGGGGAACTCAACGCAATGGAGACCATTGCTTCCTAAGGAGGGAGGATTGATCCAGGTGGATATTGGTGGCCACCCACCTTTCCAACTGGCTCAAAATAGTTTTATGGCAATTTTGGTATTGTACTATTTTTAGCAGTTTTTCGGGTCCTGAACTTCCGGGGCCATTTTGAGGCCCTAAACGACCTTTTTTGGCAATTTGGGGGGCCAAATGGTTGCCCTCGGCATACATTTGGCCCCAATCGAAAGTTGTAAATCTCGGATAGACCTTTCCAACGGGCTACCGAGCGCCCCAAACGGAGATCGTATGCAAAAGTTACGACCCCGGGAAGTTGATGTACTAACTTACCCAAACGGGGCCCACATGACTTTTGGCGCTTCATCTCCTAGGGTTAGGTTTTTGGATGTCTAGGGTTTTTGACATTCCTGTTTATTGTAAAAGGCCTTGAGAGCCTCGTTGTAACCATCTTCTTGCGAAATGAGAGCAGTCGTCACATCTCTTCTCAGAGATAAGCCGCCACCATTCCAGCAAGCTTGTTTTCCGCTGCATTTTTACAGTTCCAGCTTATTTCCTTATTGAATAGAAAACCAGTTTTACTGTATCTCTGTTATTTTGTGTTAAGCATCTGATAATAATCTGTATTCATTTCGTTCTGCTCATAAAATCCGGATCAAAAAACCAAAAATTGAAAAATGAACTCCCACAACCCGCACCTGTCGGGTTGCGAGTTCCGGGTTCCCAAAATGTCGGGTTTCGGGTTGACGAAAGCATACGATAAAATACTCAAAATTTAAGCTTTCTCTGGACCAAAACACTTGGAAAATTTATTCAAAAATTTGTCAAACAAGCGGACCAAAAGCATGGGTCAAGGATCTTAGAGGTAGAAACCAAAATCTGATATTTACGAGACATCTCACCCAAATACCTTTGCGTTTATTCGAAAACGGGGCTCCCGTGATTCATCTAAGCATGAGATCTGTTGTGGCCACAACATCCCCCTCTCTCTTCTCCTCTACCTAAGCCATTCTACCTCTTTAGAACCCCACTCCTTCCATCTCTCTCTCTCTCTCTCTCTCTCTCTCTCTATCTCCCTAAACCCCTAATCCCTAATCTCTCCCTCTTTCTCTCTAAACCCCTAAAACCTAATCTCTCTCTCTCTCTCACCTCCTCCATACCCCCACGCTTCACCATATTACTTCTATCCCCCTACTCTATCTATCTCTCTCTCCCTGAAGACTATCCACATCCCCATCCCCCTCTCTATAAATATACCTCTCCCCCATACTCCCCCTACTCTTATCCACCCACTCCAACTCCTACCACTAACCACCACCCCTCGATCATGAGATCTCTCTCTCTCTCTCTCTCTCTCTCTCAACCCCTAACCTACGATGTAAGCTCTTCAATTCCAATCTCTCTCTCTCTCTAAACCCTTAAAACCTCAATATATTTGTCTTTCTCTAAACCCCTAACCCTCGATCTTTCTCTTTTAATATCTCTCTCTCTCTCTCTAAATGCCTAAACACCTATCTCTCTCTCTGTCTAAACCCATAACCCCCAATCTATCTTTCTCTCTCTCTCTCTAAACCCCCAACCACCAATTTATTTTTCTAAACCCCTAACCTCCAATATCTCTCTCACTCTAAATCCAAAACCACCACTCTCTCTCTTTCTCTCTCTCAAAACTCATAACCCCCCATATATTTATCTCTATCTAAAACCCTAACCCCAAATATTTGTTCCTAGATCTCTCTCCCTGTCTCTAAACCCCTAATCCCTAAACCTCTCTCTCTATCTCTATTCCCCAAATTCCCAATCTCTCTCTCTCTATCCAATCCCATAACCTACAGTCTCTTTCTCTCTCTCTTTAAACCCTTAAAATCCAATCTCTCTCTCTCCAAATCCCTAACATCCAATTTCTCGCTCTCTCTCTCTCTCTATCTATCTATCTATCTATCTATCTATCCATGTATCTATCTCTATCCCTCTTTGTTCCTCTAAACCCTTAACCTCAAATATATATCCCTAAACCCTTGACCCACAAGGTCTCTTTGTTTCTCTCTCTAAACCCCAAACCCACAATCTCTCTCTAAACCCCTAACCAACAATTTCTCTCTCTCTCTCTCTAACCCTCACTCCTAACCCTCCTATCATTCCCACCCACTCTATATGTCTCTCCCCCACACCACTAACCATCAATACTCCCCCCATGATCTCCCGTTATCTCTATCTAAATCCCTGTTAACCCCCAATCTCTCTCTCACTAAACCCCTAAACCCTAATATATGTCATTCTTTAAGCGCTTAAACTCTAATCGCTATCTTTCTCTAAACCCATAACTTCCAATATCTCTCTCTCTCTCTCTCTCTAAAACCCTAACTTACAATCTCTCTCTCTCTCTCTTTCCCAACCCCTAACTTCTAATCTCTCTCTATCTATAAACCCCTAACCCCAAATATCTCTCTCTCTCTCTCTCTCTCTCTCTCTCTCTCTCTCTCTCTCTCTCTCTCTCTTTCCCAACCCCTAACTTCTAATCTCTCTCTATCTCTAAACCCCTAACCCAAAATCTCTCTCTCTCTCTCTCTCTCTAAGCCCCTACTGCCAACCTTATTCTTTCTAATTGTCTCTCTCTAAACCACTAATCCCTAACATATATATCTCTCTCTCCCAAACCCCCACTACTCTGCCTCCTACTCCTCCCCCCACTCTATCTCTCTCTCCCCAACATCGCTAACAATCCACAATCCCCCTATGATATCTCTCTCTCTCTCTGTAAATCCCTATTCACCACCAATATCTCTCTCTCTAGATCCCTAACCTCTAATCTTCGTCTCTATCTTAATCCCTAACCCCCAATCTCTCTCACTCTCTCTAAGCCCCTAACCCAAAATATCTCTCTATCTCTCTCCATCTCTCTATAAACCCATAACCATCAATCTCTCTCTTTCTATCTCTCTATGAACCAGTAAGACCTAATCTCTCTCATTCTATATCTCTCCCTAAATTTCTAACCTCCAATGACTATCTATTTCTCTAAACCCCTAAAACCTAATCGCTCTCTCTCTATCTCTCTCTCTCTCACCTCCTCGATACCCACACTCTTCACCTTCCTAATGTTAACCCCCCTACTCTGTCTCTCTATCTCTCTCTCCCCGACCACTATCCACATCCCCATCCCTCTCTCTATAAATATACCTTGGCCCCATACTCCCCCCCACTCTTAGCCACCCACTCCAACTCCTACCACTAACCACCACTCCTCTATTGATGTATATGTAACTTCCGAATGTATTTCACCTATGTATTTCATCTATGTATATTGTACTCCTATAGAGATGTTATTGTTCCTCTATACGGAAGTGTCGTCATTTGTATTGACAAGTGTCTCAAGTGTCGTGAATTTTCGATGGGTTATTAGAGTGAGTTAGACAAGCCGGCCCCATTGGTTTATTGGGCAGGATAGGACAAGTATAAATAGAGATCGGGATATCTCTATTTGATCATTCACTTACTCACTCTTCCATCACTCGAAAAGTGGCACACATGTGAGGAGGAGGATCAGCTGCTAGGAGAAGACTATCTCTTGTACTTTGGTTGTACTCTGGTTGTATCATTGCTCTTTCTATCTCTAAGGAAGTTGTGGGGTTTTTCACCTTTATGATTTTCCCTAGTGAAACTATGTGTGTCTATTGTCTCATGTGATTGCTTGGTGTGATTGATATGCATTGTTATACTTGATATGCTGTACATGTTATTCTCTCAGTAAATATCCTAGAGTATATTGAATTAATGCTAAAAAATTAACATGGTATCAAAGCTTCCCTGAGAAGAAGACATTGTGCAGTGGCGGAAAACTAGGGTTTCTCTCCACATATTTTGGAAAAGCGGTAAGGTAGATTGACTCTACTCATCAAGGAGAATCTTTCTGTCCAATCAGAATTCAATTCTGAGTACTTTCAGTTCTGGCCCTAAACATTAGGGTTTCCACAAAAATAGAAATTTCTGAAATCTGAAGACATAGGTGAAAGCGCCTTGGAAAAATTGAAGTTTAGAGCTTTGGATCGAGATTTTTGGTTGGGTGAAGCTCCAGGAAACTCAAACCCTAATTCAAGGTCCTCCCTAGTGAATCAGGGAAGACTAAAAGGCATTTCTGAAGGGTGAAACTTTGCAGATATCAAATTCTTAATATACCAGGATGATCAGCTTATCAAGGCACATCTTTCTATCCTTTCAAAAGTTTGAAATTCAAAGTTTGAATTTTTAGTGTTTCTCTGACAAACCCTAATCTTGGACCAGATCCAGTTTTTAGCAAATCAAGTGGTAAGACCTAAATATTTTCTATTTCCATTTGAAGTACTTTTTAAAGATGTCTCACCACATCAAGCTTGAGGATAAGCTTGAAGGGGTTGATAACTTCCGACCATGGAAGTATAAGATTGGGTTAATCCTAGAAGAAAATGAATTTGATACTTACATAAGGGAAGAGGTCCCTGTCCCAGAGGAAGAAGAGGCTAAGGCCTTACATAAGAGGAACTTGGTTAAGGAAAAGAGAATCATTTTTTATTCTATTAAAGACCATCTCATTCCACATGTGTCATCTCTAAAGACACCCAAGGCAATGTTTGACTCTTTGACCAAGCTATTTGAAGGGAAGAACATAAATCAGAAGATGACTCTACGTAATCAATTGGAGAGACCATTCAATCTTATTTCTCTAAGGAACAACTTGAAGCTATGGATGAAGTGATGGAGAATGGTGAAATTGTTATGACCACCTTGAATGGCCTACCTAGGTCATGGGATTCCTTTATTCAAGGAATATATGCAAGAAGAAAACTAATCTCCTTCAGTAGGCTGTGGGAGGAATGCTCTCAAGAAGAATCTAGGCTTGTGGCCCGAGAAGAAAATATGGGGAATGAAGATCAAGCTCTCATAGCACACACCAAGAAAGGAAAGTTCAAGAGGGAGACATCCCACTTCAGAAGAACTTCACACCACCATTATCATAAGGATAAGAAAGATCTCATATGCTTCACATGCAATGAAAAGGAACACTTTGCTACAGATTGTCCCAAGAAGAAGAAAGACAACAACAACAACTTAAACAAGAAGAGATATCATGCTCATGCTGTTAAGGATGATGAACCTCCCAAGAAGAAGGCTAGAGCAGAAAGTGATGATCGATCAAGTGAAGATGAATATGTTATAATATCTGCTCTCACATGTACTATCTCTCATGGATATAATGATTGGCTTATTGATAGTGGGCTTCCAAACACATGACTGGGTTTAAAGAATCTTTTGCAAATCTATCTGAACATGAGTCACCTCATAAGGTGAAACTTGGGGATGACTATCAATATCCCATCAAAGGAAGTGGTGAAGCATCCTACAACCTAGACTCTGGGAAGTCTTTGAAGATGAAAGATGTTCTATATGTACCAGGGCTCAAGAAGAACTTACTCTCCATATCTACATTAGATGAAAAAGGTATGAGGGTTGCATTTGTAGATGGTCAAGTCCTAATGTGGCCAAAGGGTAAAAGTATAGATGATGTAGTAGTGATTGTAGATCAAGAGGGAAGATTGTACAAATTGAAGGGACAACCTGAACATGCCATGGTACATGAATCCATGGAGCCAAGTGAACTTTGGCATAGAATGCTTGCACATGTGCACTATAAAGCACTACCAATTGCAAGCAAAGCTGTAGAACGTCTTCCTAAAATCAAGACAAAGCATGAAGGTGTTTGCAAAGGATGTGCAAAAGGAAAGAACATTAAGAAGGCATTTCCAAGCAGTGAAAGCAAAGCTAAAGGAATCTTGGAAATTATCCACTCTGATGTATGCCATTCGATGTCATCCAGTTCTCTGAGTGGGTATGTATACTATGTCTGTTTCATTGATGATTTCTCTAGGAAGACTTGGGTTTATTTCTTGAAGAACAAAGATGAAGTGTTTGATAAGTTCAAGGAATTCAAAGCCTTGATGGAAAATCAAACTGATAAGAAGATAAAGACATTCAGATCCAATAATGGTGGAGAAAACACTTCAGATGATTTCAATAATCTATGCAGTGATTCAGGGATTAAGAGGGATTTGACTGCTCCCTCCAATCTACAACAGAATGGATTTGTAGAAAGGAAGAACAGAAAAATCATGGAAGTAGCATGAGCAATGCTGCATGACCAATATCTTCCTATGCATCTCTGGGCAAAAGCAGCTAGGACAACTGCATATGGGCAGAACATAACACCTCACAAGATATTGGACAGTAAGACACAAAAAGAGGTCTTCTCTGGTAAGAATCCTGAAGTCAGCCATCTCAGAATATTTGGTTGTCCAGTATACACTCATGTTCCAAAGGAAAAGAGGACAAAGCTAGATCCTTCAGGAAAGAAGGGCATCTTCGTGGGGTACAGTGAAAGCTCGAAGGCTTACAGAATATACTTTCCAAGGTTCAAGAATATTGATGTCAGCAGGGATGTAACATTTGATGAAAACTCAGCCTTCATCAAATAAAGAAAGACACCTGTTGAAGATCATGAAGAACCAAAGGAAAACAGATTTCAAGACATCACCATGACTGAATCAATTCCAGAAGCAGATCATGAATTTGAAGATCCACAAATACCTATAGATCCACCCCGTGAGAATAACTCTCACAAGAGGAAACCTACATGGGATAGAGATCTCATTCAAGATGCAAAAAGGTATCGCATTCCATAAGAAGAACACAGAGCAAGGAAGAGAACTAGATCTCATACCAGCTATGTTGCCTTACTCTATGACATTATGAACAAAGAACCTTCTAGTTATGAAGAAGCAATGGAAAAGAAAGAAAGGAAGGATTCCATGGTCGAGGAATACTAGTCGATCATGAAGAATGATGTTTGGGATGTAGTCCCAAGACCTGAAGGGAAGTTTGTGGTGACTTCCAAATGGATCTACAAGATCAAACATGCTGTAGATGGCAGCATAGAGAAATACAAAGCAGGGTTTGTAACTCATGGCTTCTCTGAGAAAGAAGGGATTGATTATGAAGAGAATTTTACTCTTGTGGCCAGATACACTTCCATTAGATCAGTACTTTCTCTGGCTGCAGTGATGAAATGGAAGATCCACCAAATGATTGTCAAGACAGCTTTCTTGAATGGTGTAGTTGATGAGGAAGTGTATGTGGAGCAGCCACTTGGTTTTGAGACACATAACAGGGAGTCATATGTGTGAAGGTTGAAGAAAGCCTTGTATGGCTTGAAGCAAGCTCCTAGGACGTGGTATGGTAGGATAGACAACTTTCTAACTAGTTTGGGCTTTACAAAGAGTAAATCAGATTCCAACCTTTACTATAAGGTCGAGGAAGGAAATCCTGCGATACTACTCTTGTATGTGGATGACCTGTTTGTAATAGGTGAGGATGGATTGATTGCCAATACCAGGAGGAAGCATGCTGTCGAGTTCCAGATGAAGGACTTGGGGATGATGCACTATTTTCTAGGAATGGAGGTTTGGTAGAGTGCAGGTGAGATCTTCCTTGGTCAAGGTAAGTATGCAATAGAGATCCTGAAGAGGTTCAGGATGATGGGCTACAAGGCCATGACCACACCTATGGCATCAAAACTGAATCTTCTATGTGATGCTTCATCTGATCCAGTTGATGTCACTATGTATCGTCAGATGATTGGGTCCTTGATGTACTTGACGAACACTAGACAAGATATTTGCTTTGCAGTGAACACATTGAGCCAGTTCTTGACAGATCCTAGAGGTGTTCACCTGGTTGCTGTAAAGCATATTCTGAGGTACCTGAAGGGTACAATTGATTATGGGCTCAAGTATGATGCAAATCAAAAGTTTAACCTGTAGGGTTATGTTGATTCAGATTGGGCAGGCAGTGCTGCATATAGGAAGAGCACATCTGGGTGCTGCTTCAGTATGGGATCAGGTGTTATCTCTTGGGTTAGCAGGAAGAATCCCTGCATAGCACTGAGTATAGCCGAGGCAGAGTATGTTGTAGCTTGTTCGGTTAGTTGTGAGGCAGTATGGCTCTGGAAGCTACTGTCTAAGTTATTTGATCTCCCACTGGAGGGTACTGGTATTTTTTGTGACAACTAGAGTTGTGTGAAACTGTCTAAGAACCCCATGTTCCACGAGAGGTCGAAGCACATAGAGATCAAATATCACTATATCAAGGATATGGTGCAGAGAGGAGTAGTGAAGCTCATGTATGTTGCGATGGATGAGTAGATTGCAGATGTGCTAATGAAGCCACTAGCCAGAGTGAAGTTTGAATACTTGAAAGAGAGGCTTGGTGTTCTTCAAATTGATGACACTTCGAGGAAAAAGTGACGGACACATTTGCTGGAGCCATTCCAAGCATGGTGAGAGGAGGATCCTTCCCATGGTTGTGGATGTAAGCGCTGGATGATGAGCATCAGGACGATGCTCTAGTTACTGCTCTGTATATGCATCATGTTGGATGCTTGTTATGATCAATTGGATCATGTATTTGTATATGCATCATGTTGGATGCTTGTTATGATAAGTTGGATCATGTATTTGTATATGCGTCATGTTGGATGCTTATTATGATTAGTTGGATCATGTATTTGTATATGCATCATGTTGGATACTTTTTATGATCAGTTGGATCATGTATTTGTATATGCATCATGTTGGATGCTTGTTATGATCAGTCGGATCATGTATACGTATATGCATCATGTTGGATGCTGGATATGATCAGGTAGATCATGTATTTGTGTATGTATCAGGTAGATACATTGTATGATCAAGATGATCATGGATGATGAGCTTCAAGATGTTGCTCCAGATGATATGCATCAGGATGATACAGTGACGATGATCAGGATGATCATGCGATAATGACATGCATCAAGATGATGCAGTGATGATGATCAGGATGATCATGTACATCAGGATGATGTATGGTGAGTATCAGAATAATACTCTGTGGTTGTGGACAGGTTGTGCTTGAGAGGACTTGTAAGACATGGGAGATACGAGAGGTTGTGCTGCGTGCTCGTAATAATTCCTGGGATGCTCTTTCGAGGGTTTGTCCTGTGACCACATGTAAGACCTGGGAGATCTGAGAGGTTGGGTTGTGTGCCCATAATAAGTCCTAGGATGCTCTTTCGAGGGTTTGTGGTTGTGACTACATGTAAGAACTGGGAGATTAGATAGATTAGGTTGTGTTCCCGTAATAAGTCCTGGGATGCTTTTTCGAGGGTTTGTAGTGGTGACTACATGTAAGACCTCAGAATCCCAATAGGTTGGGCTGTGTGCCCGTAATAAGTCTTGGGATGCTCTTTCGAGGGTTTGTAGTGGATATCACATGTAAGACATAGGAGATCTGATAGGTTGGGCTGTGTGCCCGTAATAAGTCCTGGGATGCTATTTCAAGGGTTTGTGATGAGGGTCACATATAAGACCTAGGAGATCCGATAGGCTGGGTTGTGTGCCCATAATAAGTTTTGGGATGCTCTTACGAGGGTTTGTGATGCACAAAATAAGTCGTGATAATTCCACAGTATGGCCAGTGATGATGAAGACCTGCAGGTGGTGGGCCTACATCTAGTATGAAAAAGGACTGGCTCTGTAGAACTGCCTATGACGAGTAGATTCAGAGATTGATTGAGATAGCAGCAGTGATGACAATGACGATGATTTGAGGATGATGATTCAATGATGATGATCCAGAGAAGAAGACTTGTGCTAGAAGATATGTGTCGATAAATACCTTCCTAGTTAAGAGGGAGTGTTGATGTATATGTAACTTCAAAATGTATTTCACCTATGTATTTCATCTATGTATATTGTACTCCTATAGAAATGTTATTATTCCTCTATACAGAAGTGTGGTCATTTGTATTGACAAGTGTCGCAAGTGTCATAAGTTTCCGATGGGTTATTAGACAACCATGTGTGGGGTTGGCCCTAATTAAGTTAACCATGGGTTATTAGACTGAAATAGACAAGACAACCACACTAGTTTATTGGGCAGGATAGGATAAGTACAAATAGAGATTGGGAGATCTCTATTTGATCATTCACTTACTCACTCTTCCATCACTCAAAAAGTGGTGCACATGTGAGGAGGAGGATCAGCTTCTAGGAGAAGACTATCTCTTGTACTTTGGTTGTATCATTTCTCTTTCTATCTCTGAGGAAGTTGTGGGGTTTTTAACCTTTATGGTTTTCCCTAGTGAAACACCGTGTGTTTATTGTCTCATGTGATTGCTTGGTGTGATTGATATACATTGTTATACTTGATATGTTGTACATGTTATTCTCTCAGTAAAGATCCTAGAGTATATTGAATTAATGCTCAAAAATTAGCATCCTTGATCATGATCTCTCTCTCTCTCTCTCTCTCTCTCTCTCAACCTCTAACCCCTGATGTAAGCTCTTAAATTCCAATCTCTCTCTCTCTAAACCCTTAAAACCTCAATATATTTGTCTTTCTCTAAATCCCTAACCCTCTATCTTTCTCTTTTAATAACTCTCTCTCTCTCTAAATTCCTAAACACCTATCTCTCTCTCTGTCTAAACCCGTAACCCGCAATCTATCTTTCTCTCTCTCTCTAAACCCCCAACCACCAATGTGTTTTTCTAAAACCCTAACCTCCAATATCTCTCTCACTCTAAATCCATAACCACCACTCTCTCTCTTTCTCTCTCTCTAAACCTGTAACCCCCAATATATTTATCTCTCTCTAAAACCCTAACCCCAAATCTCTCTTCCTATCTCTCTCTTCGTAATCTAAAACCATAATATATAAATCTCTCTCTCTATCTCTAATCCCTAAATTCCCAATCTCTCTCTCTCTCTCTATCTAAACGCATAACCTCCAGTCTCTTTCTCTCTCTCTTTAAACCCTTAAACTCCATTCTCTCTCTCTCTCCAAACCCCTAACATCCAATCTCTCTCTCTCTCTCTAACTATCTGTCTATCTATCTATCCATGTATCTATATCTATCCCTCTTTGTCCCTCTAAACCCTTAACCTAAAATATCTCTCTCTAAACCCTTGACCCATAATGTCTCTATGTTTCTCTCTCTAAAACTCTAACCCACAATCTCTCTCTAAACTGCTAACCAATAATTTATCTCTCTCTCTCTCCCTCTCTTTCTCTCTCTAAAAAAATAACCCACAATTTATCTCTCTCTCTCTCTCTCTCTAACCCTCACTCCTCACCCTCCTATCATTCCCACCCACTCTATCTGTATCTCCCCCAAACCACTAACAATCAATATTCCCCCCATGATCTCCAATTATATCTATCTAAATCCATGTTAACCCCTAAACCCTAATATATGTCATTCTCTAAGCGCTTAAAATCTAATCCCCCTCTTTCTCTAAACCCATAACTTCTAATATCTCTCTCTCTCTCTAAAACCCTTACTTACAATCTCTCTCTCTCTCTCTCTATTTCCAAACCCCTAACTGCTAATCTTTCTCTATCTCTAAACCCCTAACCCCAAATCTCTCTCTCTCTCTCTAAGCCCCTACTACCAACCTTTTTCTATATAACTATCTCTCTCTAAACCACGAATCCCTAATATCTCTATCTTTCTCTCCCAAACCCCCACTACTCACCCTCCTACTCCCCCCCACTCTATCCCTCTCTCCCCAACACCCCTAACAATCCACAATCCCCCTATGATATATATCTCTCTCTGTAAACCCCTATTCACAACCAATATCTCTCTCTCTAAATCCCTAACCTCTAATCTTCGTCTCTCTCTTAACCCCTAACCCCCAATCTCTCTCACTCTCTCTAAACCCCTAACACAAAATCTCTGTCTATCTCTCTCCATCTCTCTATAAACCCATAACCATCAATCTCTCTCTTTCTATCTCTCTCTGAACTAGTAAGACCTAATCTCCCTCATTCTATATCTCTGCCTAAATTGCTAACCTCCAATAACTATCTATTTCTCTAAACTCCTAAAACCCAATCTCTCTCTCTTTGTCTTTCTCTCTCTCTCACCTCCTCCATACCCCCACTCTTCACCCTCCTACTACTACCCCCCTACTCTATCCATCTCTCTCTCCTCGACCACTATCCACATCCCCATCCCTCTCTCTATAAATATACCTCTCCCCCATACTCCCAACCACCCTTAGCCACCCACTCCAACTCCTACCACTAACCACCACTCCTTGGTCACGATCTCTCTCTCTCTCTCTCTCTCTCTCTCTCTCTCTCTCTCCCTCCCTCTCTCTCTCTCTCTCTATCGCTCGCTCTCTCTCTCTCTCTCCACCTCTAACCCCCGACGTAAGCTCTTAAATTCCAATCTCTCTCTCTCTAAACCCTTAAAGCCTCAATATATTTGTCTTTCTCTAAACCCCTAACCCTCGATCTTTCTCTTTTAATCACTCTCTCTCTCTCTCTAAATGCCTAAACACCTTTCTCTCTGTCTAAACCCCTAACCCCAATCTATCTTTCTCTCTCTCTCTAAACCCCAACCACCAATGTCTTTTTCTAAAACCCTAACCTCCAATATCTCTCACTCTAATTCCATAGCCACTACTCTCTCTCTTTTTCTCTCTCTAAACCCATAACCCCCAATATATTTATCTCTCTCTAAAACCCTAACCCAAAATATCTCTTCCTATCTCTCTCTCCCTCTGTCAAAACCCATAATATCTAAACCTCTCTCTCTCTCTCTTTAATACCCAAATTCCCAATCTCTCTCTCTCTATCTAAACCCATAACCTCTAGTCTCTTTCTCTCTCTCTTTAAACCCTTAAACTTTAATCTCTCTCTCTCTCCAAACCCCTAACATCCAATCTCTCACTCTATCTATCTATCTATCTATCTATCCATGTATCTATCTCTATCCCTCTTTGTCCCTCTAAACCCTTAACCTCAAATCTTTCTCTCTAAACCCTTAACCCACAATGTCTCTTTGTTTCTCTCTCTAAACCCCTAACCCACAATTTCTCTCTCTAAAACCCAACCAACCATATATCTTTCTCTCTCCCTCCCTCTCTTTCTCTCTATAAAACCATAACCCACAATTTCTCTCTCTCTCTCTCTCTCTCTAATCCTCACTCCTCACCCTCCTATCGTTCCCACCCACTCTATCTATCTCTCCCCCACACCACTAACCATCAATACTCCCCCCATGATCTCTCATTCTCTCTATATCAATCCCTATTAACCATCAATCTCTCTCTCTCTATCTCTCTCTTGCTAAACCCCTAAAGCCTAATATATGTTCTTCTCTAAGTGATTAAACTCTAATCCCTCTCTTTCTCTAAACCCATAACTTCCAATATCTCTCTCACTCTCTAAAACCCTAACTTACAATCTCTCTCTCTCTCTCTCTCTCTCTCTCTCTCTCTTTGTCACTCTCAATGAATAACCCCTAATCTAAACACCTAGATTCCAATCTCTCTCTCCCTCTAAACCCTTAAACTTTCAATATATGTATCTATCTCTCTAAACCCCTAACCCGCAGTATTTATCTTTTCATCCAACTCTCTATCTAAATGCCTAACCCCCTATCTCTCTTTGTATCTAAACCCCTAACCCCCACTCTCTCTCTCTCTCTAGACCCCTAACAACCAATCTCTCTCTTTCGATCTCTCTCTCTCTCTCTCTCTCTAAAACCCTAACCCCCAATATCTATATATCACTCTAAAATTCCAACCTCCAATCTCTCTCTCTCTAATCTCCTAACACACAATCTCTCTCTCTCTCTCTAAACCCATAATCTCCAATCATTCTCTCTCTCTTTAAAACCCTAACCTCTAACCTCTCTCACTCTAAACCCATAACCAACACTCCCTTTGTTTCTATATCTCTCTCTCTAAACCCGTAACCCCCAATCTATTTATCTCTCTCTAAACGCCTAACCCCAAATCTCTCTCTTTCCATCTTTCTCTCTATCTAAAATCCTAACCTCCAAATCTGTCTCTGTCTCTCTCTCTCTCTAATCCCCTAACCCCCAATATCTTTCTCTCTCTCTCTCCCTAAACTTGTAATCTCCAATCCCTCTCTCTCTCTAAACCCCTAAACTCCAATCTCTATCTCTCTCTATATGTCTATCTATCTATCTTTATTCCTCTCTCTCCCTCTAACCCCTAACTTCCAATATATCTCTCTCTCTATCTAAACCCCTAACCCACAATCTCTCTCTCTCTCTCTCTCTCTCTCTCTCTTTGTAAACCCATAACCCACAATTTCTCTCTTTCTCTCTCTCTCTCTCTGTAACCTCTAGTCCTCAACCTCCTACCATTCCCTCGTACTCTATCTATATCCCCCCCACACCACTAACCATCAATACTCCCCCCATGATCTCCCTCTCTCTCTCTCTAAACTCCTATTAATCTAGAATCTCTCTCTCTCTCTCTAAACCTCTCTCCCTCTCTCTGTCTCTCTCTCTCTTTAAACCCCCTAAACCCAATATTTCTCCCTATCTATGACCTTAAAGTCCAATCTCTCTCTCTCTCTCTCTATACCCGTAACCTCCAATATAAATATATATATTATCTTAAAACCCTAACATACAATCTCTCTATCTCTCTCCAAACCCCTAACTCCCATTCTCTTTCTCACTCTCTCGATCTCTCTCTAAAACCCTAACCCAAAATATGTCTCTCTCTCTCTAAACACCCACTACCAATCTCTATCTTTCTACTTCTATCTCTCTAAATCCCTAATGCCTAATATCTCTATATCTCTCTACAAGATCCCCACCCCTCCACCTCCTACTCCTCCCCCTCTCTATCTCTCTCTCCCCAACACCGCTAACAATCCTCAATCCCCCTATGATCTATCTCTCTCTCTCTAAACCCCTATTCACCACCAATACCTCTCTCTCTCTCTAAATCCTAACCTCTAATATCCCTATCTCTCTTAACCCCTAACCCCCCATCTCTCTCAGTCTCTCTAAACCCCTAACTAAAAATCTCTCTCTCTCTCTCTCTCCATCTCTATATAAACCCATAACCACCAATATCTCTCTCTGAACCAGTAATACCTAATCTCTCTCATTCTGCATCTCTCTCTAAATTGCTAACATCCAATACCTATCTCTTTCTCTAAACCCCTAAACCCCACTCTCTCTCTCTCAACCACTAACCCCTGATCCAAACCCGTAAATTGCAATTTCTCTCTCCCTTTAAAACCGTAAATGCTCAATATATTTATATATCTCTCTAAAACCCTAACCCCCAATATTTCTCTTTTAATCTGACTCTCTATCTAAATGTCTAACCCCCTTTGTATCTAAACCCCTAACCCCCACTCTCTCTCTCTCTAAAATCCTGAAAACCAATCTCTATCTTTCAATCTCTCTCTCTCTCTCTAAAACCCTAACCCCCATCTCTATATATCACTCTAAAATTCCAACCTCCAATCTCTCTCTCGAAACCCTAAACACCGAATCTCTCTCTCTTTCAAAACCCATATACCCAATCATTCTCTCTCTCTAAACCCATAGCCACCACTCCCTCGCCTTCTATCTCTCTCTCTCTAAACTCGTAACCCCCAATCTATTTATCTCTCTCTAAACCCCTAACCCCAAATATCTCTGTTTGCATCTTTCTCGCTAGCTAAACCCCAAACCCCCAAATCTCTCTTTCTCTCTCTCTAAGCCCCTAACCCCCAATCTCTTTCTCTCTCTCCCTAAACCTATAACCTCCAATTCCTCTGTCTCTCCAAACCCCTAAAATCCAATATCTATGTATCTCTATCCCTCTCTATATATCTATCTCTATATGTCTATCTATCTATCTATCTATTTATCTCTTTATACCTCTCTCTCCCTCTAAACCCCTAACTTCCAATCTCTCTCTCTCTAAATCCCTAAACCACAATCTCTCTCTCTCTCTCTCTCACTCCCTCTTAGTAAACCCATGACCCACAACTTCTCTCTCTCTCTCTAACTCCCACTCCTCATCTTCCTGCCATTCCCTTGTACTCTATCTATCTCTCCCCCACACCACTAACCATCGATACTCCCCACATGATCTCTCTCTCTCTCTCTCTCTCTCTCTCTCTAAATCCCTATTAATCTCTCTCTCTCTCTCTCGCTAAATCCCTAAATCCCAATATCTATCCCTCTCTATTACCTTAGAGTCCAATCTCTCTCTCTCTCTATACCCATAACCTCCAATATATATATCGCTCTCTCAAAACCCCTATCGTACAATCTCTCTCTCTCTCTCTCTCTCTCTCTCTCTCCAAACCCCTAACTCCCAATCTCTTTCTCACTCTCTCGATCTCTCTCTAAGACCCTAACCCCAAATCTCTCTCTCTCTCTAAACACCTACTACCAATCTCTGTCTTTCTACCTCTCTCTCTCTAAACCCCTAATTCCTAATATCTCTATCTCTCTCTGCAAAACAACACTCCTCCCCCCCCCTCTCTCTCTCCCCAACACCGCTAACATTCCACAATCCCCTTGCGATCTCTCTATCTCTCTAAACCCCTATTCACCACCAATATCTCTCTCTCTAAGTCCTAACCTCTAATATCCTTCTCTCTCTTAAACCCTAACCCCCAATCTCTGTCACTCTCTCAAAACCCCTAACCCAAAATATCTCTCTCTCTCTCTATCTTTCTATAAACCCATAACCACCAATCTCTCTCTTTCTCTCTCTCTTTGAATGAGTAAGACCTAATCTCTCTCTAAATTGCTAACCTCCAATACCTCTCTCTTTCTCTAAGCCCCTAAACCCCAATATTTCTCTCTCTCCCTCTCTCAACCACTAACCCCTAATCTAAAACCCTAAATTCCAATCTCTATCTCCCTTTAAACCCTTAAACACTTGATATATTTATCTCTCTCTCTAAAACCCTAACCCCAATATTTCTTGTTGAATCTAACTCTCTATATAAATGCCTAACACCTATCTCTCTCTATATCTAAACCCCTAATCCCCCTCTCTCTCTCTCTCTCTCTCTCTCTCTCTCTAAAATCCTAACCCCCAATCTCTATATATTACTATAAAATTCCAACCTCCAATCTCTCTCTCTCTCTCAAAACCCCTAACCCCAATCATTTTCTCTCTCTCTCTAAACCCCTAACTTCCAATCTCTTTGTCTAAACCCCCAACCTCCAACCTCTCTCACCCTAAACCCCTAACCACCACTCCCTTTCTCTATATATATCTCTCTCTAAACCCGTAACCCCTAAGTTATTTATCTCTCTCTAAACCCCTAACCCCAAATCTCTCTCTTTCCATCTTTTTCGCTATATAAAACCCTAAACTCAAAATCTCTATCTCTCTCTCTCTAAGACCCTAATCCCCAATCTCTTTCTCTCTCTCTCCCTAAACCTGTAACCTACAATCCCTCTCTCTCTCCAAAGCCCTAAACTCCAATCTCTATCTATCTCTATCCCTCTCTCTCCCCCTAAACCCCTAACCTCCAATCTCTCTCTCTCTCTCTCTCTCTAAACCCATGACCCACAATTTCTCTCTCTCTCTATCTCTAACTCCCACTCTTGACCCTCCTACCATTCCCTTATAGTCTATATATCTCTCTCACACACAACTAACCATCGATACTCCCCCCATGATCTCTCTCTCTTTCTCTCTCTCTCTCGATAAACCCATAAATCCAAATATTTTACTCCCCTCTCTCACTCACTAAACCCCTAAATCCAAATATCTCTCCCTCTCTATGACCTTACAGTCCAATCTCTCTCTCTCTCTCTCTCTCTCTCTCTCTCTATATATATATATATATATCCATAACCTCCAATATATATATATATATATATATATCCCAAAACCCCTATCCTATAATCTCTCTCTCTCTCTCTCTCTCTCTCCAAACCCCTAACTCCCAATATCTTTCTCACTCTCTCGATCTCTCTGTAAAAACCTAACCCCAAATCTAGCTCTCTCTTTAAACACCTACTACCAATTTCTGTCTTTCTACCTCTCTCTCTCTAAACCCCTAATCCCTAATATATCTATCTCTTTCTCCCAAGCCCCCTCTCCTCACCCTCCAATTCCTCCCCCCTCTCTTTCTCTCTCTCTCCAACACCACTAATAATCCAGACTCCCCTTGTGATCTCTCTCTCTCCCTAAATCCCTATTAACCACTAATCATTCTGTCTAAACCCCTAACCTCCATTCTCTCTCTCTATCTAAACCCATAACCCCCAATCTCTCTCTCTCTCTCTCTCTCCAAAACCTAACCTCCAATCTCTCTCTCTAAACTCCTAACCCTCAATCTCTCTCACTCTCTCTCTCTCTCTGAACTCCTAACCTCATATCTCTATCTCTCTCTCTCTCTCTAAACCCCTAGCCACCAATATGTATCTTTCTATATCTATCTCTAAACTAGAAATCACTAATCTCTCTCATTCTATCTTTCTCTAAATTGCTAACCGCCAATACCTCTCTCTTTCTCCAAACCCCTAACCCCCAATCCCTCTCTCTCTCTCTCTCTCTTCCTCTAAACCCCTAACCCTCAATGTCTCTCTCTCTCTCTCTCTCTAAACCCTAACCACCAATCCCTCTCTCTTTAAACCCCTAACCCCCAATATCTCTCTCTCTCTAAACCCCCAACCTCCAATCTCTCTCTCTCTAAACCCCCAACCTCCAATCTCTCTCTCTCTCTCTCCACATAAATATCTAACCATCTATCTCTAAATCCCTAACCACCAATATCTCTCTCTTTAAACAGCTGACCCCCCATTCTCTCTCTCCCTAAAACCCATAACCCACAACCACTCTCTCTCTTAACCCCTAAGCCCCAATCTCTCTCACTCTCTCTAAACCCCTAACCCAAAATTTCTCTCTCTCTCTCTCTCTCTCTCTCTCTCCATCTCTTTATAAGCCCATAACCACCGATCTATCATTCTCTCTATCTCTCTCTATGAACAAGTAAGACCTAATCTTTCTAATTCTATATCTCTCTCTAAATTGCTAACCTCCAATACTTCTCTCTTTCTCTAAACCCCTAAACCCCAATCTCTCTCTTTCTCTCTCGTCTCTCTCAAACACAAACCCCTGATCTAAACCCCTAAATTCCAATCTATATCTCGCTTTAAAGCCTTAAATTCTCAATATATTTATCTCTCTCTCTAAAATCGTAACCCCAGTCTTTCCCTTTTAATCTAACTCTCTATATAAATTCCAACCCCTATCTCTCTTTGTACCTAAACCCCTAACCCCCACTCTCTCTATCTCTAAACCCCTGAAAACCAATCTATCTCTCTCTCTCTCTCTCTCTAAAAATATCTATATATCACTGTAAAATTGCAACCTCCAATATCTCTCTCTCTAAACCCTTAACACCCAATATGTCCTCTCTCTCTAAACCCTTAACACCCAAGATGTATATCTCTCTAAACGTCTAACCCCAATCATTATCTCTAAACCCCTAACCCTCCAACCTCTCTCACTCTAAACCCATAACCACCACTCCATTTCTTTCTATCTCTCTCTGCAAACCTGTAACCCCCAATCTATTTATCTCTCTCTAAACCCCTAACTCCAAATCTCTCTCTTTCCATCTTTCTCGCTATCTAAAACTGAACCTTGAAATATATCTATCTGTCTCTCCCTCTCCCTAAACCTATAGCCTCCAATCCCACTCTCTCTCCAAACCCCTAAAATCTAATCTCTATCTATCTCTATCTTTCTATCTATATCTATGTATCTATCTCTATCCCTCTTTCTCCTTCTAAACCCCTAACCTCCAATATTTCTCTCTCTCTAAACACCTAACCCACAATCTCTCTCTCTCTCTACCTCTCTCTCTCTCTTGGTACCTCACTATAAACCCACGACCCACAATTTCTCCATCTCTCTCTCTCCAACCCCCACTCCTCAGCCTCCTACCATTCCCTTGCAGTCTATATATCTCTCCCCCACACCACTAACCATCGATACTCTCCCCATGATCTCTCTCTCTCTCTAAACCCCTATTAGTCCTGAATCTCTCTCTTGTGCTAAACCCCTAAATCCCAATATCTCTCCCTCTCTATGACCTTATAGTCCAATATATATCTCTCTCTCTCTCTATACCCATAACCTCCCTCTCTATGACCTTATAGTCCAATCTATCTCTCTCTCTCTATACCCATAACCTCCAATATATATATCTCTCTCTCAAAACCCCTATCCTACAATATTTCTCTCTCTCTCTCTCTCTATCCAAAACCCTAACTCCCAATCTCTTTCTCATTATCTCGACCTCTCTCTAAAACCCTAACCCAAAATCTGTCTCTCTCTTTAAATACCTATCTTTCTCTAAACCCCTAATACCTAATATATCTATCTCTCTCTTCCAAACCCCTCTCCTCACCCTCCAATTCCTCCCCACACTCTTTCTCTCTCTCTCTCCCCAACACCACTAACAATCCATAGTCCCCCTATGTTCTCTCTCTCTCTCTCTCTTTCTCTCTCTCTTTCTAAACTCCTAACCCCAAATCTCTCTCTCTCTCTCTAAACCCCTAACCTCCAATCTCTCTCTTTATATATCTCTCTCTCAAAACTAGTAATCCCTAATCTCTCTCATTCTATCTCTCTCTAAAGTGCTAACCTCCAATACCTCTCTCTTTCTCTAAACCCATAACCCCCAATCTCTCTCTCTCTCTAAACCCCTAACCCTCAATTTCTTTCTCTCTATCTCTCTAAACCCTAACCACCAATCCCTCTCTCTTTAAACCCCTAACCCCCAATCTCTCTCTCTCTTTAAACCCCCAACTTCCAATCTCTCTCTCTCTCTCTAGAAATCCCTAACCTTCTATCTCTAAAACCCTAACCACCAATATCTCTCTCTTTAAACACCTAACCCCCCAATATCTCTCTCTAAACCCATAACCCATAGCCTCTCTCTCTCTAAACCCCTAACCACCAATCTCTCTCTTTCTCTCTTTATAATGCCCCCTCTCTTTCTCTCTCAATAACCATCCACTCTCTCTCTCTAGCCCCACCTTTCCCTAGTCACCCTTCCTCTCCTTCTCATCCTTTTCCTAACCCTTTCTCTCTCTCTCTCTCTCCAACCCTGTTAAATTTTGAGCATAAATTCACAATACTCTAGGATCTTCACTGAGAGAATAACATATACATTATATCAATGCATAACAATCACAATAAGCATGACAAGCATCACAAGAATCAAAAGCATGAGGGACAAGAGACACGGAGTTTCCGTGGGAAAAACCCTAAGGTGAAAAACCCCACAACTTCCTCAGAGATAGAGAGAGCAATGGATCAACCGAAGTACAACCAAAATACACTTGAGATAGTCTCCTAGAAGCAAATGATCCTCCTCCTCACTAGTGCGCCACTTTCTGAGTGAGAGAGAGATGACTTTTTGAATGATCTAAATAGAGATCACCTGATCTCTATTTATACTAACCTGTTTGTCCAGTGACCTTATGGGGCCAACTTGTCTAGCTAGGTACATCCACATGATAATATATATATTTCAGGGCCGACCCCACACATGGTGGTCTAATAACCCATCGGCAAGTACACACACTTGCGACACTTGTCAATCCACATGACGACACTTCCTTATAGAGGAATAACACATCTCTAATAAGGATACAATAAATATATATGAAATACATAGATGAAATACATTCCGAAGTTACATATACATCAACGCTCCCTCTTAACTAGGAAGGTATTTCTCGGACACAGATCTGCTAGACAAGTCTTCTTCTCGGGATCATCGTCATCGATGCATCATCATCATAATTGTCACTGCTGCTGCTATCTCAACCAATCTCTAACTCTACTCATCATAGGAAGTTCTACAGAGCCAGTCCTTTTTCATACTGGATGTAGGCCCACCACCTGCAGGTCTTCGTCATCACTAGCCATACTGTGGAATCCTCAGGACTTATTACGTGTGTCACAAAACCTTGAAAGAGCATTCCAGGCTATTACGAGCACACTGCTCTACCTATAGGATCTCCCAGGGCCATATTATATGTGACCTCACCACAAAACCTCGCAAGAGAATCCCAGGCTGTTATGAGCACATAGCTCTACCTATAGGATCTCCCAGGGACAGATTGTATGTGGTCACCTACAAAACCTCGCAAGAGTATCCCAGGATGTTACGAGCACACAGCTCTACCTATAGGATCTCATAGGGACAGATTATATGTGGTCATGGCAAAACCTTGCAAGAGCATCCCAGGACTTATTACACGGCACACAACCCAACCTATCGGATATCCTAGGGACATATTATATGCCATAGGACAAAACCTTGAAAGAGGATCTGTCAGATATCCAAGGGCCAGATTATATACCATAGGAAAACCTTGAAAGACTATCTGTAGATCTCCCAGAGCAAAACCTCGAAAGAGCATTTGCCAGATATCCCAGTGCCAAATTGTATGCCATAGGAAAAACCTCGAAAGACTATCTACAAATCTCCCAGGGCCAAATTATATGCTCATCTGCACAACCTGATCCACGGCCATAGAGTATCAACCTGATCATCACTGTAACATCCTGCTGCATGTCATCTGGAGCAAAATCCTAAAGCTCGTCATCCATGATCATCCCGATAATACAATGCATCTACCTGATGCATACCAAGTATCTACCTGATACATATCATCATACATGATCCACCTGATCATACAGTGTATCCACCTGATACAAATACAAATACATGATACATATCACCATACATGATCCACTTGATACATATACAGATACATGGTCCAAGCATCCAACATGATGCATACATACATATAAATGATCCAACTGATCATATCCAGCATCCAACATGATGCATACATACATATAAATGATCCAACTGATCATATCCAACATCCAACATGATGCGTACATACATATAAATGATCCAACTGATCATATCCAACATCCAACATGATGCGTACATAGATATAAATGATCCAACTGATCATATCTAGCATCCAACATGAAGCATACATACATACATAAAAATGATCCAACTGATCATACAAAGCAGAAACCAGAACATCATCCTGATGCTCATCATCTAGCGCTTACATCCACAGCCATGTGAAGGATCCTCCTTCCAACATGCTTGGAATGGCTTCAGCAAATGTGTCCATCACTTCTTCCTTGAAGTGTCATCAATCTGAAGAACACCAAGCCTCCCTCTGAAGTACTCAAACTTCACCCTGGCTAGTGGCTTCGTCAACACATTTGCAATCTGCTCATCCATCGCAACATACAGGAGCTTCACAGCTCCTCTCTACAACATATCCCTGATATAGTGATATTTGATCTCTATGTGTTTCGACCTATCATGAAACACTAGTTCTTGGACAACTTCACACAACTCTGGTTATCACAGAAGATACCAGTAGCATCCAACGAGAGATCAAATAATTCAGACAGTAGCTTCCGTAGCCATACTGCCTCACAACTAGCTGAATAGGCTGCAACATACTCTGCCTCAGCTGGACTCAGTGCTACACAGGACTGCTTCCTGCTAAACCAAGAGATCACACCTGATCCCATACTGAAGCAACACCTAGATGTGCTCTTCCTATCTGCAGAACTGCTAGCCCAATCTGAATCAACATAACCCTGCAGGTTAAACTTTTGATTCACCTCATACTTGAGCCCATAATCCATTGTAACCTTTAGGTACCTCAGAATATGCTTTACAGCAACCAGATGAACACTCCTCGGATCTGTCAGGAACTGACTCAATGTGTTCACCGCAAAGCAAATATCTGGTCTCGTGTTTGTCAGGTACATCAAGGACCCAATCATCTGACGATACATAGAGACATCAACCGGCTCAGATGAAGCATCACATAGAAGCTTCAGATTCGATGCCATAGGTGTGGCCATGGCCTTGCAATCCATCATCCCGAATCTCTTCAGGATATCTATTGTGTACTTCCCTTGACCAAGGAAGATCCCACCTGTACTCTGCCACACCTCCTCCATACCTAGGAAATAATGCATCATTCCCAAATATTTCATATCGAACTCGGTAGCAAGCTTCCTCTTCGTATCTGCAATCAGGTTATGGGAGCTTACTACAAGCCATACAAGACTTTCTTCAATCTGCACACATGTGGCTCCCTGTCAGGTCTTGGGACTGCATCCCAAACATCTTCTTCATGATCGACGGATCATGGCATTCCATTTCTTCATCCCAGATCCTGGGAACTTCAATATCTTCAATAGATATCTTTGTTGTTGGAACAAATGTTGTAGTCCTTCTTTCGTAGGTGAAGATATACAGTCTTTCCTACAAAACAAGTTAAATTGCATGATTAGAAACATCTCATAATTTTCAGAAAAAATTCTTTACACATAAAGAAATATGTCATGTAGTCATGCAGTTATCTTAGCCAATGCTTTAATACAACATTTATCCATGTTCCACAACTTTCTAGATGCCTTCCAGTCTCTACCAGAACATTGTTAAGAGTTTGCACTACTCCCAACATGTCAGCAAAGAGGTTTCATTCTAGATAAGTAGCACTGGAATGTTGTATAGTGCCATAGGCCACTTACATGCATATTAGTAGTATATTGTTCATTAATGCAAACATTCTAATATGCACAATACATCTCCTAAGTCTAGGAACATAAGCATAATATTATTTAAACAAACAAAATAGGCAAGAAATGATAATTGAAATACTTATCTTTGTTTGTTTGTTGGGTGGACTCCCTCTGAGTCTTTGCTTCCTGGCAGGAGCTGCTGAAGTAGCTTCTTCTACACCTTTCTGTTGTGGAATGTAGGAAGATGGTCAATTCCCTCTGAAAATTTGCATCCTTGTAGGATCTACTAGAGTGTGCTCCCACTTGATCTTTGCTTCCTGGATTACCTGTCCTTGAACTTATATTCACCCTTGCTGACATCAATCTTCTTGAACCTTGGAAAGTATATTCTGTAATCCTTCGAGCTTTCACTGTAACCCACAAAGATACCATTCTTTCCTGAAGGATCTAGTTTAGTCCTCTTTTCCTTTGGGACATGAGTGTATACTGGACAACCAAATATTTTGAGATGGCTGACTTCAGGTTTCTTACCATAAAATACCTCTTCTGGTGTCTTGTTGTCCAATATCTTGTGGGGTGTTCTGTTCTGCACATATACAGCTATTCTAGCTGCTTCTGCCTATAGATGCATAGGTAGATCCTGGTCATGCAGTATTGTCCTTGCTGCTTTCATGATTGTTCTGTTCTTCCTTTCTGCAACTCCATTCTGTTGAGGATTATAAGGAGCAGTCAACTCCCTCTTAATCCCTGAATCACTGCAAAGCTTCTTAAAGTCACCCGAGGTGAATTCCTCCACCCTTATCAGATCTGAATGTTTTGATCTTCTTGTCAGTTTTATTCTCCATCAAGGTTTTGAATTCCTTTAACTTATCAAACACCTCATCTTTGTTCTTCAAGAAGTATACCCAAGTCTTCCTGGAGAAGTCATCAATGAATGAGACATAGTAAACATACCCACTCAGAGAACTGGATGACATAGGACCACATACATTTGAGTGGATGATTTCCAGGATGTCTTTTGCCTTGCTTTCACTACTTGGGAAAGCCTTCTTAATTTTCTTACCTTTTTCACATCCTTTGCAAACACCTTCATGTTTGGTCTTGATTTCAGGAAGACCCTCTACTACAGCCTTGCTTGCAATTGGAAGTGCCCTGTAGTCAATATGAGCAAGTCTTCTATGCCAAAGTTCACTTGGATCCATGGATTCATGTACCATGGCATGTTCAGGTTGTCCCTTCAATTTATACAAACCTCCCTCTTGCTCTCCAATCACTACTGCATCATCTATGTTCTTTCCCTTTGGCCACATTAGGACTTGGCCATCCACAAATGCAACCCCTCATACCTTTTGTATCCAATGCATAGATGGAGAGTAAGTTCTTCTTGAGCCCAGGTACATAAAGGACTTCTTTCATCTTCAAATATTTTCCAGAATCTAGGTTGTAGGAGGCTTCACCACTTCCTTTGATTGGGTATTGATAATCATCCCCAAGTTTCACCTTATGGGGTGATTCATGTTCATATATATTCACAAAAGATTCCTTAAACCTAGTCATGTGTTTGGAAGCCCCACTATCAATCAACCAATCATTATAACCATGGGAGATAGTACCTGTGAGAGCAGAAATTAGAACATATTCTTCTTCACTTGATGAGTCATTATCACTATCACTTATTGCCCTAGCCTTCTTCTTTGGGGGTTCATCATCTTCGGCAGCATGAGCATGATATCTTCTTTTGTTATTCTTTTTCTTCTTATTGAAGTTGTTGTTGTTGTCTTTCTTCTTCTTGGGACAATCTGAAGCAAAGTGTCCCTTCTCATTGCAATTGAAGCATCTGAGTTCTTTCTTATCATTTATGATAATGGTGGTGTGAGAATATTCTGTTATGAGATGATTCCTTCTTGGACTTGCCTTTCCTGGCATGTGTTGTGAGAGATTGATCTTCATTTCCCATCTTTTCTTCTCGGGCCACAAGCCTAGCTTCTTCTTGAGAGCATTCTTCCCGCAATCTGTTGAAGGAGATCAACTTCTTCCTTGCACAAATTCCTTGAATAAAGGAGTCCCATGACCTGGGTAGGTCATTTAGAGTGGTCATCACCACTTCACCATTCTCCACCATTTCATCCACTGCTTCTAGTTATTCCTTGATCTGGGAGACCCTTGAAAAATAAGATTGAATGGTTTCTCCATTTTGAAACTTTACTCCTTTCAATTGGTTCCGCAGGGTCATCTTCTGATTTATGTTCTTCCCTTCAAATAGCTTGGTCAAAGAGTCAAACATCTCCTTGGGTGTCTTTAGAGAAGACACATGGGGTATGAGATGGTCTTTGATAGAATCAGCAATGATTCTCTTTGCCTTGACCAAGTTCTTCTTATGCAATACTTTAGCCTCTTCATCCTCTGGGATAGGGATGTCTTCTTTTACATATGAGTCCAACTCATTCTCTTCCAAGATTAACCCAATCCTATACTTCCAAGCTTAGAAGTTATCAGCCCCTTCAAGCTTATCCTCAAGCTTGGTGTGGTGAGACATCTTAAAGAGTACTTCAAATGGAAATAGAAAAGATTTAGGTCTTACCACTTGAAATGTTGAAAACTGGATCTGGTCTCGGATTAGGGTTTGTTGGAAAAACCCTAAAAATGCAAACTGTGAATTTCAATTTTCTGAAAGGATAGAAAGATGCACCTTGATGAGCTGATCAGCCTGGTGTATTCAGAATTTGAGATCAACAAATATTTACCCTTCATATTTGCCTTTTTGTCCTCCCGGGTTCACTAGGGAGAGCCCTGAATTAGGGTTTGAGTTTCCCGGAGATCAACCCAGCCAAAAATCTTGATCCAAAGCTCTAAACTTCGATTTTTGCAAGGAGCTTCTAGCTATGTCTTCAGATTTAAGAAATTCTTATTTTTGTGGAAACCCTAATTTTTAGGACCAAATCTGAAAATGGTTAGAATTGAATTCTAATTGGACAGATAGATTCTCCTTGATGAGTAAAGTCAATCTACTATACTTCTTTTCCAAAATCTGTGGAGAGAAACCCAATAAACAAGAAACTCAAGTTTCCGTCACTGCAAAATGTCTTCTTCTCAGGTTAGCTCTGATACAATGTTAAATTTTGAGCATTAATTCACAATACTCTAGGATCTTCACTGAGAGAATAACATATACAGTATAATAATGCATAACAATCACAATAAGCATGACAAGCATCACAAGAATCAAAAGCATGAGAGACAAGAGACACATAGTTTCCGTGGGGAAAACCCTAAGGTGAAAAACCCCACAACAATTCCTCAGAGATAGAGAGAGAAATGGCTCAACCAAATTACAACCAAAATACACTTGATATAGTCTCCTAGAAGCAGATGATCCTCCTCCTCACTAGTGCAACCACTTTCTGAGTGAGAGAAAGATGACTTTCTGAATGATCTAAATAGAGATCACCTTATCTCTATTTATACTAACCTATTTGCCCAGTGACCTTATGGGGCCAACTTGTCTAGCTAGGTACATCCACATTATAATATATATATTTCAGGGACAACCCCACACATGGTTGTCTAATAACCCATCGACAAGTACACACACTTGCGACACTTGTCAATCCACATGACAACACTTCCTTATAGAGGAATAACACATCTCTAATAAGGGTACAATAAATATATATGAAATACATAGATGAAATACATTCCGAAGTTACATATACATCAACAAACCCCATATTTTTCTAACTCCCATCTCTCTCTCTACCCCAACCCCCCTCTCTCTATGCTCCTTTCCCTAACCCCCTTCCCTCTTTCTAACCCCACCCTCCTATCTCACTCTCAAAACTCCCTATCTTCCTCTATACCATAAATCCTAGCCCCCCCCAT
Organism: Larix kaempferi; assembly: GCA_027924585.1. Taxonomy (NCBI): domain Eukaryota; kingdom Viridiplantae; phylum Streptophyta; class Pinopsida; order Pinales; family Pinaceae; genus Larix; species Larix kaempferi. The sequence continues at coordinate 1,512,557 of BSBM01000972.1, forward strand.
TTCTCTATGTACCCTCTTTATTACCCTAACCCTTGCACTCTCTATTTCTCTAAGCCTTTTTCTCTCCTCTCCCCTCCCCCCTCTCTTCCCCCTCTCTTCCTCTCTTTCTCTCTCTAATCCCTAACCCTAACTCCCCCTAATAACATCGCTAACCATCGACACTGTCTCCATGATCTCTCTCTTTCTCTCTCTCTAAACACCTTACCCATAATCTCTCTCTTTCTCTCCCACCGAAATCCTCACACCTCACTTTGTTAACCTTACCCCCCACTCTATCTCTCTATCTCCCCACCCCCCCCCCCTCTCTCTCTCTCTCCTCCCCCAAAACCCCCCATTGTTTACCCTCCTACCCCTAACCCCGAGTCTCTTTCTCTTTCACCAAACACTAACCAACTCCCCCATTCCCTCTCTCTCTATAAACCCTAACAAACACACAGACTGTCTCTCTCTAAACCCCCTAACCCCCAAATATTTGTCTTTCTATTTGTCTCTAAACCCTTAACCCCAATCTCACTCTCTCTCTCTCTCCCTGCAACTATCTCTCTCTATATATATCTATAAAAACCCCTAATCGACAATCTTTCTCTCTCTAAATCACTAACCTCCAATCTCTCTCCCTAAACCATTAACCTCCAATCTCTCTCTCTCCTCTCTCTCTCCTCTCTCTCTCTCTCTCTCAGCACACCTTTTCCCTAACTTCCCCCCCCCCCTCTCTCTCTCTCTCTCTCCTGGCCCCACCTTTCCCTAACCCTCCCTCCCTCTCTCTAACCCAAACCCCACTCTCTCTCTCTCTTCCTTTCCCTAAACCCTATGCTTATTTATAACCCCACTCTCTCTCTATCTCTCTCTATGTCTCTCTCATGACGCCCCATCTTCCCCTATAAGATAAAACATAACCCCCAATCTCTCTATGTACCCCCTTTATTACCCAAAACCCTAACCCCCTAATCTCTCTATTTATCTAAGACTACATCTCTCTCTCCCCTTTACCCACCAAATCCCTAAACCTAGTCCCCCCTAACCATATACCTGAATTTCTAACCATCAACGCTACCCCAAACATTTTTTCTCTCTCTCACTAAACCCCTTAAACCTGATCTCTCTCTGTCTATCCCCCCTAAAACCCCCACTCATTACCCTCCTCACTCTACCCACCACTCTATCTTTCTATCTCCTCTACCATTAACCATCTTCCCATCCCTCCTTCTCTTTCTCTCCCTCCCTCTCCACTGCAATCTCTCTCTCTCTCTCTCTCTCTCTCTCTCTCTCTCTCTCTCTCTCTTTGTTTCTCTCTCTACATATTTCTCAATCTAAACCCCTAAATTCCAATCTCTCTCTCTCTAGACTCGTATACCCTTAATAAATCTCTCTCTAGAACCTTAACCCCCAATATTCCTATTTATATCTCTTTCTCTAAACCCCTAACCAGTATTGTCTCTTTCTCTCTCTCAACCCTAACCCGCCAATATCTCTCTCTCCCTCTCTAAAACCCTAACCCAAAATCTCTCTCTCTCTCCCAAACCCCCACTCCTCACCCTTGTACCCTTCCACCCCACTCTATATCTCTTTCCTCGATACCACTAACAATCCATACTCCCCTTGTGATATCTCCATCTCTCTAAACCCATATTAAAACCCAATATATATATCACTCTCAAAACCCATAACCTCCAATCTCTCTCTCTCTATAGACCCCTAACCTCCAATATATCTCTCCCTCTCTCTCTCTCTAAATGCCTAACCTCCAATCTCTCTCTCTCTTTGAACCCTAATCCTCCAATCTCTCTCTCTCTAAAACACTAACCCCCAATCTCTCTATCTCTTTAAATCCCTAACCCCCAATCTCTCTCTTTCTCTCTCTCTAAATCCCCAACCAACAATCTCTCTCTCTAAACCCCTAAACACCAATATCTCTATCTCTCTCTAAACACCTAATCCCCAATACCTCTCTCTCTCTAAATACCTAATCCCAATCTGTCTCTCTCTCTTTAAACCCTTAACCCCCAATCTCTCTCTCTTTAACTCTCGAACCACCAATCTCTCTCTTTAGACCTTAACTCCCGATATCTCTCTCTAAACGACTAACATCCAATCTCTTTCTTTTTAAACCCCTAACCTCGATTCTCTCTCTATCTCTAAACACCTAAGCACCAACCTCTCTTTTTATATCTCTATCTTTCTAAACCACTAACCCCCAATATCTCTATCTCTCCCTAAACACCTTACCCCCAATCTCTCTCTTTCTATCTTTCTCTCTCTAAACCGTCCACCTCCAATCTCTCCCTCTCTCTCTAAATCCCTAACCCCCAATCTATCTCTCTCTCTAAATCCCTAACCCCCGTTCTCTATCTCTCTCTAAACCCCTAACCCCCAATCTCTCTCTCTATATACATATCTAAATCCCTAACAACCAATATCACTTTTTGTCTAAAACCCATAACCTCCAATCTCTCTCTCTCTCCCTAGACCCCTAATCCCCAACCTCTTTGTCTCTCCCTCTCTCTCTCTAAATCCCTAACCACCAATCTATCTCTTCCTTTGTCCCCAATGCCCTCCCTCTCCCTCTCTTACCAACCCTCCTCCTCCTCTCTCTCTCTCTCTCTCTCTCTCTCTCTCTCTCTCTGTATATATATATATATATATATATATCCCTCTCCCCCCTACTCACCAACATAAAACAAATTAACCCTTACAACCCCTATAATTTATAATATTTCAAAACCCTATAACCTTCAACCCGTAGATTCTATAACACTTAGCACTTTACTCATATATTCTATAACCTATAATTCTTAAAATTTAACCACTTTATCATCCATAACCCTAAACCCATATAAACCCTAAAAACCTTAAAATTCATGAAAACCCCAAAACCTTATAAGTTACCTTGGATTCAGAAATCCATTAAGACTTAACCTTAAAATCATATAACCATAACTCATTAAATTCCTAATCACTATCCCTCATAAGTACTAAAACCTAAAGCCTTAATCGTTAACCCATACCACATATAAAGATGAACCTATATAACCCTAATGCTCATAATCCCTGAATTCGTATAATCCCTAGGTTCTAATCATTAATCCATTTAACCCCTAATCCATAGGATTTAATCTCTCTCTCCCTCTCTCTAAATCCCTTATCTCCCTTATCTCTCTCTCTCTCTACTTGTCTAAACACTTAACCTCAAATCTCTCTCTCTCTCTAGACCACTAAACCTCAATTTCTCTCTCTGTGTCTAAACCCATAACCCACAATTTTCTCTCTCTGTGTCTAAACCCATAACCCATAATTTCTCTCTCCCTCTTTCTCTCTCTAAACATGTAACCCACAATTTCTCTCTCCCTCTCTCTCTAAAACTACCTAACATCTAATCTCTTTGTATCTCTCTCTAAATACTTAACCCACAATTTATCTCTCTCTCTCTCTCTCTCTCTCACTCTCCCCCTACTCCCCCCTAGTCTCTCTCTCTCTCTAAACCCATAACCCCTAATATAAAACTCTCTCTATATCCATCTAAAACCCCTAACCCCTAATATATATCTCTCTCTAAACTGATAAACCCCCAATATTTATGTCTAAACCCCTAACCTTCAATCTCTCTCTCTCTCTCTCTAGCCCCCACCTTTCCCTAATCATCCCTCCCCTCCCTATAACCCAAACCCCTCTCTCCCATCCTTTCCCTAACACCCCCCCCCCTCCCTCTTTCTAAACCCACTCCCTCTCAAACCCCCATATTCTTCTATACCATAAAGACTAACCCACCCAATCTCTATATGTACCCTCTCTACTACCAAAAATACTAACCCCCCTACTCTCTCTATTTTTCAAAGCCTCCATCTCTCTACCTTTATCCCAAAATCTACCTTTATCCCAAAATCCCTAACTCTACTCCCCCTAACTATACACCTAAATTGTTAACCATCAATGCTCCCAATGTGTTTCTCTGTCTCTCTCTCTCTCTCTGTCTCTCTCTCTCTCTCTCTCTCTCTCTCTCTCTCTCTCTCTCTCTCTATCTATCTATCTATCTATCTCTCTTTCTAAACCACTAACCCGTAATATCTCTCCTTCTCTCCCTCAGTGCCCCACTTCTAACCCTCCTAACCCTACCCCCCCACTCTATCTCTCTATCTACCCTACCACTGACGATCTTCCCATCTCTTTATCTCTCTCTATCCCTCTCCACCCCAATTTGTGTGTGTCTTTATACATATGTATTTCTCTATCTAAACACCTAAATTTCAATTTTTGTCTCTTTAGACCATTAAACCTTCAATATATATATCTCTTTAAACCCCTAACCCATGATCTTTCTCTTTCTATCTCTCTCTAAACCACTAACCCTCAATCTTTCTTTCTCTCTATCAACCCCTAACCCCCAATATCTATGTCTTTATCTCTCACTAAAACCCTAACGCCAAATCTCTCTCTCGCTCTCTCCCCCAAAACCACCAATCATCACCCTTGTGCCTTTCCACCCCACTCCATCTCTCTTTTCCCCACACCACTAACCGACCATACTCCCCTTGGGATCTCTCTCTCTCTCTCTCTCTAAGCCCCTATTAACCCCCACTCTCTCTCTCTCTCTATTTGAACCTCAAACTCTCAATCTCTCTAAACCCTAAATCCCAATCTCTCTCTCTCTCTCAATATTTAAAACCATAAACCTAATATCTCTCTTTCTAGACCCCTAAACCATATATATATATACACACTAGTAATCCCCACTCTCTCTCTCTCTCTAGATTCACCTTTCCCTAACCCCCACTCCATCTATGTAATCTGACACCCTACTCTCTCTCCTCCTTTCCCTAAATCCCTTGCCTCTTTATAACACCCCCCCCCTCTCTCTTAACCCCCCATCTTCCCCAATTCCATAAATTTCCACCCCATCCCTCTCCTTCTCTTTATCCCTCTCCCCCCTATTCCCCCCAATATGTCTCTCTCTATAAACCCCTAACCACCAATATCTCTCTCTCTCTTTCTCCCCCAAAACCCCACTCTTCACCCTCCTACTCCTATACCCCTCTCTATCTCTCTTTCTCTCCAACCACTAACCACCTCCCCATCCCTCTCTCTCTCTACATATATACCTATCTACCCCCTACTCCCCTCTGCCCTTGTCCACCTACTCCTACTGCTACGACTAACCACCACCTCTCGATTTCTCTCCCTCTCTCTCTCTAATCCCATAAACCCCAATCTCTCTCTATCTCTCTTTATATATATATATATATATTCCTCTATCTAAACCCCTAAATTCCAATATTCGTCTCTCTCTAAACCCTTAAACCCTCAATACATTTATTGCTCTCTAAAACTCTAAAACCTGATCTTTCTCTTTCTCTATCTCTCTCTCTAAATTCATAACCTCTAATCTTTCTCTCTCTAAACCCCTAACCCATATCTCTCTCTCTAAACCCCTAGTCCCCAGTCTTTCTATCTCTTTTTAAACTCTTAACCCCAAATATCTCTCTTTCTACCTCTGTCTCTCTAAACCACTAACCTCCATTCTCTTTCTCTCTCTAAATCCCTCCCCCATTCACACACACTCTCTCTCAACCCATAACCACCAATCCCTCTCTTTCTATATTTCTCTTCCTCTCTACCCAATTCCCCCCATCTCCCTCTCTCACTAAATGTCCTCTCTCTCTATATATATCCCTACCATTCCCTAAACCCCCTTCCTCTCTCTCTCTCTCTCAAGTCCTTTCCCTAATCCCACCCACTCTCTCTCCATCCCCACCTTTCCATGACCCCCACTAACTCTCTCTAACCAAACCCCCATATCCCCCACCTTCTTTCCCTATCCCTCCCTCTCCCTCTCCTCCTTTCCCTAGTCCCCCTCCCTCTCTCCTCCCTTCCCTATCCCCCCTCCCTCTTCTCCCTACCCCCCCTAATATTTCTCTTTCTCTCTCTCTCTCTCTCTAAAAACCTGACTACTAAAATCTGTCTCTAAACCCCTAACCCCCCCTCTCTCTAACTATCTATCTTCACCACTAAAACCCCCACTGCCCACTGCTCACCCTCCTTCCCCTACCCCCCACTCTCTCTCTCTCCAAACCCCTATCATTCAATATCTCTCTGTCCTCCTTTCCCTAACTACCCCTCCCTCTATATAACCCCAATCCCTATCTCTCTCTCTAAACCCATAACCTCTCTCTCTCTCTCCCTATCTCCTCACCCTCCTACCTCTTCCCCCCACTCTATTTTTCTTTCCCTCAAACACCAACCATCCATACTCTCATTTTGATCTCCCTCTCTATCTAAATATCTATAACCCCCAATATCTATTTTCCTCTCTCTCTCTCTCTCAATCTCTAACAAACAAAATCTCTTTCTAAAACCCTAACCTCCAATCTATTTGTGTGTGTGTTTATATCACAAACCTCCTGTATCTCTCTCCCTCTATATCTCTCTAAACCCCTAACATTCGATATCTCTCTCTCTCTCTAAACCCATAACCTTCAATATCTCTCTCTCCCTCTAAAACCTTATCCCACAATTTTTTTCTCTATCACTAAACCCCTAAACCCTAATCTCTTTCTCTCTCAACCTGTAACCACCAATATTTCTCGATCTCTCTCTCTCTCTCTAAACCCCTAACCCCCAATCTCTCCATGTCTCTCTAAACCCCTAATAATCAATCTCAATCTCTTTCTCTCTCTCACACTCTCTCTCTCTCTCTAACACCTAACATCCAAAATCTCTCTCTCTCTCTCTAAATACCTAACCCCCAATCCATCTCTCTCTAAACCCTTAACCCTCGATCTCCTCTCTCTCTCTCTCTAAACCCCTAACCATCAATCTCTCCCTCTCTCTAAGCAATAAAGCTCAATCTCTCTCTCTCTCTCTCTCTAAATTCCAAACCACCAATCTCTCTCTAAACCCCTAAAACCTAATTGCACTATCTAAACCCTATCCTCCAATCTCTCTCTCTGTCTCTCTCTCTCTAAATGACTAACCACCATTCTCTCTCTTTATCTATCTCTAAACCCCTCCCCTCAATCTCTCTATATCTCTCTAAATCTATATCCCCCAGTCTCTCTATCTCTCTCTAAACCCCTAACCTCTAATATATCTCTCTTGAAAATCCCAACTTCTAATATCTTTCTCTCTCTAAATCCCTAACCCCCAATCTCTCTCTCTCTCTAAACCTCTAACCACCAATATCTATCTCTCTCTAAACCCTAAACCCAAATATCTCTCTCTGAACACACAAACTCCAATCTCTCTCTCTCTAAACCCCTAACCCCAATATCTCTATCTCTCTCTAAAACACTAAGACCTAATCTCTTTATCTCTCTCTCTAAATGCCTAACCCCCAATCTCTCTCTAAACCCCGTATCATCAATTTCTCTCTTCCTATGTGCCCAAAACTCCCACTTTCCCTCTCTCACTAATCGTCCTCTTCTCTCTCACTCTCTCTCTCTCTCGAGCTACACCTTTCATATCCCCCACATGCCCTCTCTCTCCTCCTTTCCCTAATGTCCTCTCTCTCTCTCTCAAACCCCACCTTTCCCTAACACCTTATCCCTCTCTCTAACCCAATCCCACCTCTCTCAATCTTCCTTTCCATAATCCTCCCTCCATCTTTATAACCACAATCCATCTCTCTTACTCACTCTCAAACACCCATATTCCCCTATGCCATAAATGCTAACCCCCTCTCATAATGCTACCCCTCACTCCATCTCTCTATCTCCCCTATTGTTAACCATACCCTCATCCCCCTCTCTCGCACTACCCCTCTCCCCCATACTCTCCCCCATACTCTCCCACGCCCCGCTCTCTCTCTCTCTCTCTCTCTCTCTCTCTCTCTGCCACACCACTAACCATCCATACTCTCCTTATAATCCCTCCATCTCTCTCTAAACCCCTATTAAACCCCAGTCTCTCTCTCTCTCTCTCTGTGTAAACTATTAACCCCCGATCTCTCTCTCTAAAAGCTAACCTCTAATGTCTCTCTCTCTATATCACTAACCTCCAATATCTCTCTCCCTCGGTCTCTCTCTAAATCCCCATCCTCCAATATCTCTCTCTCTCTCTAAACTCCTAACCTCCAATCTCTCTCTCTCTCTCTCTCTCTAAAACCCTAACCCCCAATCTCTCTTTATCTCTCTGAAACACTAACCACCAATCTCTCTCTCTAAAACCCTAACACCCACTCCCTCCATCTCTCTGTCTCTCTCTAAATCCCCATCCTCCAATATCTCTCTCTCTCTCTAAACTCCTAACCTCCAATCTCTCTCTCTCTCTCTCTAAAACCCTAACCCCCAATCTCTCTTTATCTCTCTGAAACACTAACCACCACTCTCTCTCTAAAACCCTAACACCCACTCCCTCCATCTCTCTCTAAGCCCCTAATCTCCAATATCTCTCTATAAACCCCTAACCTCCAATCTTTCTCTCTCCCTCTAAATCCATAACCCACAATCTCTCTCTCTCTCTCTCTCTCTCTCTCTCTGTCTAAACACCTAACCCCCAATCTCTCTCTCTCTAAACCCCTAAACACCAATATCTCTCGCTCTCTCTCTCAATGCCTAACCACCGATCTCTCTCTCTCTCTCTCAACCGTTAAACCCCAATCTCTTTATCACTCTATAAACCCATAAACCCCAATCAAGTCTCTCTTTATATATTTCTCTCTCTAAACTCCTAACCTTCAATCTCTCTCTATCTCTAATCCCCTAACCCCAATCTCTCTATCTCTCTAAATCATTAACCTCCTACCTCTCTCTCTCTCTCTATAAATTCCTAACCACCAAACTCTTTCTCTCTAAGTCCCTAACCCCCATTCTATCTATCTCTCTCTAAACCCATAATCCCCAATCTCTCTATCTCTTTAAACCTCTAACCCCCAATCTCTATGCTTCTATATCTTCTCTCTCTAAACCCCGATTCTCCAATCTCTCTCTCTCTCTCTCTCTAAATCCCTAACCCCCAATCTCTCTCTCTCTAAACCCCTAACCCCTAATCTCTCTCTCTCTCTCTAATATCCTAAATCCCAATCTCTCTCTCTCTCTAAACCCCTAACCTCCAATATTTCTCTCTCTCTAAACCCTTAACCCCCAATCTCTCTCTCCCTCTCTCTCTCTCTCTAAACCCCTAACCATGAATCTCTCTCTTCGTTAGTGCCCAATGCACCCCCATTTCCTCTCTCACTATCCCTCCTCTCTCTCTCGCTCCCATTCTCTCCATCCCCAACTTTCCCTAACCCCCCATCCTCTCTCTCTCCTCCTTTCCCTAAACCCCCCCTCTTTCTCTCTTGCCCCACCTTTCCATAACACCCTATCCCTCTCTCTAACCCAAAAAACCGTCTCTCTATACTCCTTTCCATAAACCCCCCTATTTATAACCCCAAACCCTCTCTATCTCTCTCATCCCCCCATCTTCCCCTGTACCATAAATCTTAACTCCCCATCTTTGTATCTACCCTCTTTATTACCCTAAACCCTAACACCCTTCTTTCTCTCTATAAACCCCTAATCCCTTCTCTCTATATCTCTCTTTCTTTCTTTCCCTAACAACCTATTTATCTCTCTCCAACCAACCTTTCCCTAACATCCCATCCCTCAACCAAACCCAATCCCCTATCTCTCTATCCTTCTTTCCATAATCCCCCCTCCCTCTTTATAACCCCAACCCATTTGTCTCTCTCTCGACCCCCTATCTTCCCCTATACCATAAATCCCAAAACCCCCCTCATAATCCTACCCCCCAAAAATTCCCTCTATGTCCCCTACCACTAATCATATTCTCATCCCTCTCTCTCTCTCTCTCTATCCCTCTCGCGCTACTCTCCCCAATCTCTCTCTCTCTCTCTCTCTCTCTCTCTATATATATATATATATATATATATAACCTTAACACCTAATCTCTCTCTCTCTCTCAAACTTCCCCTCCTCACCTTTCTACCCCTACAACTGACTCTATTTTTCTTTCCCCCGCACCATTAACCATCCATACTCCTTTTGGTCTCTCTCTCTCTCTCTCTCTCTCTCTCTCTCTAAATCCCTATGAACCCCCAATATGTGTTTGTCTATATCTCCCTCTCTCTCTCAAAACCCTTAAACGTCTAATATCTCTCTTTAAATCCATAAGCTCCAATATCTCACTCCCTAGATCCCTAAGTTGCAATATATATCTCCCTTTGTCTCTCTCTAAACCCTTACCTCTGATATATCTCTCTCTCTAAACCCCTAACCTCCAATATATCCCTCTCTCTCGAAACCCCTAACCCACAATATCTCTCTCTCTCTCTCTAAACCCCTGACCACCAATCTCTCTCTCTTTAAATCCCTAACCTAAAATCTATCCATCTCTCTCTAAACCCTAATCCTCAATATCTCTCTTTCTATCTATCTCTCTCTATCTAAAACCCTAACCTCCAATCTCTCTCTCTCTCTCAAAATCCCTAACCCCCAATCTCTCTCTCTCTCTCTCCCCCCAAACCCCTCCTCCTTACCCTCCTACCCCTTCATCCCCCTCTCTCTCCCTATCTCTATAAACCCCTAACCTCCAATCTCCCTTTCACTCTCTCTAAATCCCTATCCCCAAATATATATTTCTATCTCTTTCTCTAAACCCCTATCCCCCAATCTCTCTGTCTCTCTCTCTCTAAACCCCTAACCCCCAATCTCTCTCTCTCTCTCTCTCTCTCTCTCCTAACCACCAATCTCTCTCGCTCTGTGTGTGTGTATCTATACCCTTAACCCCCAATGTCTCTATCCCTATCTAAATCCCAAACCCCTGATCTTTCTTTCTATCTCTCTCTCTCCCTCTATTCTCTAACTCTCTCTCTATCTCTCTCCATAAAACTCTTACCCCCAATCTCTCTCTCCCTCTTTGTGTATAAATCCCTAACCACCAATCTCTCTCTCTCTCTCTCTCTAAACCCCTAACCTCAAATATTTCTCTCTCTCTAAATTCCTAACCCCAATCTCTTTCTCTCCCTCTCTATATCTCTCTAAACCCCTAACCACCAATCTCTCTCTTCTGCTCTGTCCAACACCCAATGTTAACAATCCAATTAACACCCTTAACAAGTGAAGGAAGAAGCACATTTTACCATTCACACACAACATGAAGATAAAAAAATTTGGAACAATTGAGAGATCTAATCTCTCATCTGAACACCACTTTCGCAAAGGAAGAAGTTTGTGAAGACAAAGGTTGCTCTAAAGAGTCCAAGTCTAGGACCACTTAAAGGAAAAAAACCCAGTTTCTACAACTCTTATGCTGGAAAGAATACATCACATGTGTATTAATTGTCCTAAAAATTATGGAAAGTCAAGACAAATGTTGAAAAAGAAAGGAAAAGTGGGCTTTGGATGAAAATAATAAAAATTCATCCAAAAGTTTAGTCTCACATTCATGTTTAGTCATTGAATGCACAAATACCAATGCTATAAAAGAAAGGCATTTGGGGCATATTAAAATACATAAAGTGAGAGTAAAGGCATGATGGAAGGATTTAAAGGTTGGAAAGCTCATCTTCAACAAAAAACACTTGAAAGATCAAACACAAGGATGTAGAATGATGTCTCAAAGGAAATGAGATGGATTAACCTCAAGAAGGGTTGTAAGTAAGTATCATTTCTTCTTTGATGTTATATGAAGTAACTCAATTTTTCTCCCATATTTGAGTTTAGTTTTTTCCCTCCAAGTGTATTTCAAATTAAAAAATGGTTAAAGATCTTATGAAAATACAGATAATTTCTTCATTTCTATCAATTGAATCTCACCAATTCATAGTAAGATAGGTAATAAGAGTAGACACATCCCTACACTTAAACCTATCAATAGATAGCGACTCCACTTGGGTTTTCATTTTTTTTTTCAAAATTGGTGTTCTAAGATTTAAGATATTCCTAAGAATTACTTAATTCTATCATAAGTCCTCCTAAGAATGTTTGGAAATCATATTGAGTCTGGTTAGAACCTGTATTTACCCTAAACAACTCAATCTTTTTTCAAATTTCGGTAGTGTTAGCCCCAGATCTTGATTTTCTTGCTTACACATTGGCCATAGTTAGCACAAGTGTGTGTCACACGCTGGTCACAGTGGTGACAAGTGCACATATGCCTCAAACATGTAGGTCATAGTGATAATAGGTGTGCGTGCCCCAGTGATCTTGAATTTTCGGGCCTAAAATGGTCCCAAATTCATATTTTATTGTGATAGTTTTTTCTTTGATTGGATTATGAATCCCATAAATTAGCCATTATACCTTACTTAGACCCTAATTGACTAATATTGGGAAACATTTTGAATATTTTAAAGATTTTTGTTCAAAAATTGCAAGAAATTGTCAAAAACTAGTAGTTAGAATTCATTATTTTAGGGCCATATTTTTATGTTTGCAGACCTCTAGATTATACTAGACACATTTTATGATCAATTTCGAATAGATTTGGAAAAATTCAGAAGGATTTAATCTGGAAATTTTAAAGTTGGATTTTCCTTCAAAAACCCTTAAGAATGGCTTAATTTCGTATTTTTTTCAAAATTTTCTCACAATTTGTCTTAGATCTGATAGCTTTAGGCCATATTTAGCTATTGGATCCTTAATTAAACATTTAATTTATGAAATTTCCATTGATCTCTTAAAATTTTGGTTACAACACTAGTTTGCAAATGGTAAAAAATTGTAAAAACATGAAATATTGTTTCAAGAACCTTTAGTCCTTTGAATTTTGAATTCCACATGCTTGATAAAAATGAAACAAACACAAAATCACATCCAACAATAAATTATAAGATAATTTGAAAACATTCCATAAATAAAATTGCATAAAAATTCCAAAATTTGAACATTACATATTGAAAGAATTTGAAATTTTTTCCCTCCAAAACCAAAGAAACACCTTTAATTAGTAAATTTTTGTTTTGGATCTACAAAATTTTATTTTTTTCATTCTCAATTAGAAAGAGTTGTAGCTTTAATATTCAATTTTCTTGAGATAAGTTGTGTTCGAGCCACTATTATCCTCTTCACTTGGGCTTTCGGGCGATCTTCTGAACGAGAAAGTGGATCTCAATTGTAATAGTTTAGGATTTGATTTTTTAAGCAATTTCTTTTCAAGCCACTATTATCCTCTTCACTTAGGATTTCGCGTGATCTTGTGAATGAGAAAGGGGATATCAAGTTGTAGCATAGTAGATTTGATTTTTTATTACGGTTCTCGAGCTATGAGTATCCTCTTCACTTGGGATTTTAGTCAAGATAATTGTTTGGTTTCAATAGATTTATGAAATATATAATTAACAATAATTCAGAAGAAATGTTCCTAAACCTCAAGCAATCTACCAAAATTTTACATCACCAAAACTTTACTATATTTGGAAACCTATAAACACATTTGAAAATAATTTTATGCATGTTCTAGAAAAAAATTGAAAAGAAGAAGTTAAGTAATTTGTGACAATAAAACGTCATTTCTTTAGAAAATTTATTTTTCAAAATCATAGAGATAATTCTATTTTACAAATTGCATGTTTGGAATACCTAGAAGAACCTCTAACTCTTCCCTAGTTTAGAGAATTCATTAAATTGACCGGTAGAGTAGTGAGCATTTGTGCATTGTTTGATTCTACGTTTTGAGTCATAAACACCACCAGTTTTGTTTCCACTCCTGAAACTAAGAAAAGTACCTTTAAAATTGGCACTTAATATAAAACCAACAAGGTTAGGCTAGGGTCCTAGATTAGGATTGGAGAGTTAACACTCCTGGGACACAAAATTTTTAAACTAGCATTAATTATTGTGTGTTTAAATGCATTAGTAGCAAAAAATGCTTCTTCAGAAAGCACATCTAAAACATGCATGGAGCACGAGTTCAATATGGATAAGTAAGGGTGGTACCCCTCCTCTTTCATTTTTAGTGGGATATGATCTCATCACGGAATTTCATGTAAGTGGCAATTTCTCGGCGTGACATCACTTTCTGGAGTATGTGGTTATGAGAGTTTTCCTAGACTTACAACTGTTCCACTCAACTGTCGATTGTGAAGTGGTAACCTTAGTTTCTATCCCTAGGATATAACATGAGATATTGTGAGTGGGGAACACTTGCAGTACCTAAGACATACTTTGAAACTTTCACTCCTTGGGAGGGTCATTTGTCAAGAACCAATACTTGCACCTTTGGTGATTAAAGTTTATTGTAACTGTTTCTCATAACTTCGCTATTAATAATTGTTTGAGGCACGGTATACCTTGAGAACTGCCCATTTCATAAGGCCCTCTAATATTGGTTTTCATTGAGCTTTAGTTCTTTGGGAAATTATACTGCCTTCTTGGATTCATAGGACATTTTTACTGTGTGGACACTTTACTTTTTGTTGAGTCTAGACTGCCTTTAGGATTGTTTGATTCTATTTTTGATTAAAATATCATTTTAAACAAATAGTTTTTAGCAAAATATTCAAAGTGGCTAGTCCCCAAATCTGACAATCACAACGGAAATGAGGTGAGTAACTAGAATTTGAAGGCCCCACTACATTGTGAAGACATATACGAAAAACACACCCTAGTGACCTGGAAACTGAACAACTCCTAGATTCAATTAACAATGATAGAGAAGAACAACATCAAACAAACATTGAAATTTCACCATTACATAACAAAGAAAACACAAAAATAGTTGATGATATTGCTCAATTTGAAATTTAAACATTAGAAAATGACATAGCTACTCACGTAAACCCACCCTTGATAGGTCCTTCATATCTAGTTGTACTTCACATCAATTTATCATTGGATTATATAAATCCTCTTTCCATATATTTTGATAACTTGCAAAATGCAACACTTGAACCTATGGCTTCATCATGATCACAAGGGACTACATCAACGCAACCCCAAATGGTTGTGGGAAGTAGAAATACTTTCATCTTGGCCTCTACATCAATCCAAATAGTTAGTATACATGTTATTAGAACAAGTTCAACTAGCACTTCAATGCTAGTGGCTACAGTTCCGGGTTTCAATATTGAAAGTACATCCACTTCGTATACATGCATCCCTACTGGAGGGTGTGCCTTACCAAACATGTTTTTTCCCTTTGTGTTAGTAATCAAACTAACACCCTATTCATGTGACAGAAGAAGCACATTTTTACCGTGCGCTCGCAATATGAAGACATAAACATATGTACATTCAAAGACAAGTACTCTCTAATATAATCACTTCTCCCATAAATGGAAGGATTAGGTGAAGACAGTAAGAACCTAAGAAGACCAAGTTTAGTGATTGAACCGCTCATTAAAGGTCTAAAACTAAGCTACACCAATCAATAAGTGAAGATGAATGCATTAAAGTGCATTAATTGTACTCAAAGTATGTTAAAGTTGTGCAAAAAGCCTAAAAACTATGGAAAAGTGGGTTTTTGAGCTAAAATAATTTAAAAAGATGAAAAGGGATAATCCCACATTGAAAAGAGAAACATGAGGGCTCATTAACCAATGCTATATAATAAGGCACGGGAGGCATTGTAGAGTACACCAAAGGAAGAGCAAAGGCATGCTGAAGAGATTCTGAAGGAGGAGAAGGAGCTCAAATTCTTCAAAAGCAAGGGTGAAGGAAGGGAAGCTCATGAAAATGGAAGAGGGATTCACACCAAGATCATTGGTACGGATGTAATTCTTCTTAGTTTTAATATGAATCGATTCAAGTTTCTACCATCTAAGCGTTTGAATTTGGCTTATCATGCGTGAATTTAATTCTTAAATGAATCTAGATCTTAATGAGTTTTGATTTATGAATATAGATCTTTGTAAACTTGTGATAATATTTTCATGTTGCTGACATAGGAACTCACCATTTATTAGTAAGAAAGATTGATAGGTTGCATATCTAACTCCCTACATGCAAACAACTTAATCTATTATCAGATTGGAGACCATATGGCTTGAAATCTCTTGAAATTTCCTCATATGTCATGATTTTTCTTCATTTTTGGTGCTCTCCATCCTTTAGATCTACTCACTTGGAGCTTAAATATTAGTCCAAGGCTCATTGATCCAGCAAGAGGACCTCCAAACCAGCCTCCTCCCACCTTTCTTGCAGCAAATGCTTCAAAATCCCATTCTAGATCTCATTTTTCTGCATTCTAGATCTCATTTTTTTGTGTGCATTCTAGAACTCGTTTTTGGGGAGTTTTGCAGCCTTTAATGCTTGGTTTTGCTTCCTTTGGAGTGGTGTTGTTGTATTCTTTGGTTTAGGAGCTGATTAACTTTAATTTCCATCCTCCTTTGATCATATCAAATCCCTCCTTTGCTCATATATTTGCTGAAAATTTCAATTCTGTTTTGCTTCATAAATGTGCACATGCTGAAATGTGTGATGAGATCTCTTGAAGTTTGAACCTGTTGGAACACTCGATATGTATGTTTGCATACCTATTTAGAAACTTATTTTGCTTCTTATTATTAGCCTCTTAATCATCTTAAGTCCCTCCTTTCCTCATGTTTCTTGGATTTAAAATATTTACATCTTGTGTTTCCCATTTGCAGCTCATTCACCTAGTTTGTAAGAGACTTGTTTTAGATCTGTTTTGAAGGCTTAGAAAGTGCATTTGGAGATATTTTTTGAAATATTCTTTTGCTTCTCATGATTATTCTATCACTCATTTGATAAGTGTGCATATTCTTTGCATTGTTTGGACCTAGATCTTTACCTTTGGACTCATCTTCCAATAACTTTCAAATCTGCTCCAACTTTACATTTCTTTGTCAAATTATGATGGATATACTACATCTTTGCATGATTCTTTAGCTTAAGATCCTTGTTTCTGATCATACTTAGTACATTACTCCTTTTTGATAACCTTTAAAAAATTTTTGCATCATTTGGATCAAAGATATCTCCCATTGGAATGACCTTCGAAATGTTTTAAGAATTGCTCCAAATTTGCTTTCTCTTTTCAATTTTTTCTTCAAGTTGTGATAGATATTATAGCTTGAGATCATCTTAGATTATAGATCCCTGATTTGACATATCCATGACTCATATTTAAATTCATTTAAATCTCCTTTACATCTTTGCAAATTTTACACACCTTCCAAACACATTAATTCAAGCTTCTAATCTTACACTAGTTGGTTGAGACCTCTTTAACTTTTGGATCTGTTTGGAGACCTGTTTTGGATGACATTTAAATACTTGTTTAGAGCCTTATATGCAGATTGATATTATCCTTATAATCCTCTTGAAAAGTTATGAAAGTTTCATAACATTTGGATCAAGACATTTACACTTGGAATTCACTTCCAAATACCTTTAAATCTACTCCAAATTGTAATTAATTTTCAATATTTTTCAGATGGTAGTAGATCTATTTTGATTACAAACTTATGAGATGATAGATCCCTGTTTTAACATGCTTAAGGAATGATCTTAACCTACATTTATGTCTCTTTACATTGCTGCAAGTCTCCTAAAGCACACTTAAGAAATTGCTCACCAAAACACTTTAAGCACATTCAATTTTTCAAACCTTTAGAATATGCTGATTGGAAACATTAATCAAACATAAACCATACACATTTGGAAATATCATACACACTTGAAAGATCCTTTCACACACATTTTAATTTGAAGAAAACCTTTAACATCACATGATTGAGATAATTTGAAAGTAATTTCTTCCAAAAAAACAGAATTAAACTTTAATTAGTTGCATTTTAATTTGGAGTTAGAATATTTTCATGATTTTCATGCACAATTAGAGAGAGTTGCACCTTTAGAGTTCAATTTTCTTGAGATTTATTGTGTATGAGGAACCGCATCCTCTTCACTTGAATCTTATAATGACCTTGTGAATGAGAAAGTGTATCTCGCTTGTAATAGTTTAGGAGTTCACTTTTCAAAGCATCTTATATCGAGCCACCATATTCTCTTCACTCACATCTTATGATGATCTTGTGAATGAGAAAGTGGATCTCACTTTTAATAGAGTAGATTTTATTTTTGCATACATTTTTCTGAGCCACCATATCCCCTTCACTTGGGCCTTATGGCGATCTTGTGAATGAGAAAGTGGATCTCACTTGTAACACTTTATGATTTAATTCAAAAGCATTCCGAAGCGCTCTGCGTATCCTCTTCACTTGGGCCTTATGGCGACCTTGTGAATGAAAAATAGGAATTCCCCATGTAATAGAATTAGATTCATGTTTACTTGAGATATCTGTTTGGGTTACATTGGTCTTTACACATCAATTATTATCCATATTTCAGAAAAGTTGTGCATAAATATATAGAATCTACTAGAAATTTTGCATGATTGAAAGAAGCTCATGAACCTCTCACTCTTCCTTAATTTAGAACATTCATTGAATTGAAAGGTAGATTAGTGAGTATTTTGCATTGTTTGGTTCATTTTTCTGTTTTTGAGTCAAAACACCACCAGTTTCATTTCCACTCCTGAAACTAAGCAAAGTACACTTAAAATTGGAACTTAATATAAAATTGACAAACTTTCGATTTTCATATCATCAACAAGATTAGGTTAGTGCCCTGGATTAGGTTGGAGAGTTAACACTCGTGAGCTACAAAAATTTGAAACTAGCATTGATTAAAGAGAGTAAATCCATTAGTCGCAAAAAATGTTTGTCGAGAAAGCGCTTCTGAAACATGCGTCAAGCACGAGGTCAATCTGGATAACTAAGGGTGGTTCCCCCTTCTTTCTTATTTAGTAGGACATGAGCTTATCGAAAGGATTCTATGTTCATTAACAAGTCCTCAAGGTGACATTACTATTTCTAGAGTTTCTGTTAATGAGAGTTGTCCTCGACTTACAACTGTCCGCCCCGACCGTCGATTGTGAAGTGGTAACTTTAGTGGCTATTCTTAGGATATCACATAGGCTATTGTGAGTGGGACACACTTGCAATACCTTAGACAGACTTTGGAACTTTTACTCCTTAGGAGGGTGAGTGGTCAGGAAACAACACTTGTACCCCTGGCAATTAAAGTTTATTGTAACTGTTCCTTCACACATTCGCTCCTAGAAATAGTATGAGGACATGAAATCCCTCAATAGCTACTAGTTTCGAAAGGCCCTACAATCCATATTTTCACTGAGCTTCGGTTCTTTGGAAAAGTAAGTTTGCTTGCTTGAAATCTCTAGGGAATTTTTACTGTGTGGACACTTTTTATTTTGTTGAGTCTAGAAAGCCATAGGATTTTTTGATTCTGTTTGCAAAAATATTTTCAAATACATCCTTTTATCAAAATTCTTCATAGTGGATACTCTCCTGACCCACCAGTCACGGCAGCATTGAGGTGAGTCACCAAAAATTGAAGGCCCCACTACATTGTGGAGACGACTATAAAATACAAGACACTTTGAATTTGAAACCAACACACTTCTAACTTCAATAATCAATAGTATAGTAGAGACACATCAAAAAAATACTACAACATCACCTACCCAGGAAAACATAGAAATTGTTGATCCTCTTGCTCCAATTTCAATTGAAACATTAGAAGACAACACTACAAATCCCATAAATCCACCTCTGACAAATCTTTCAGACCCAGTGGTACTCCACATCAGTGAACCTTTGAAAACCATCAATATTCTTGTGGAACACTTGGCACACATGCTAAATTCAACATCTAATCCCATGGCTTCATCAGGAGCACAAGGGACCACATCAAAACCATCTCAAACAAGTGTTGGAGGTAGCAATACTCCCAACATCCCTATGGATTCATCAGGAGCACAAGGGACCACATCATCACAACCTCAAACGGTTGCTGGAGGTAATAATACTTCCAACTTGACCTCTACCACAACTCCACCAGTTAGTTTACCTACTTCTACCATAAGTTCAACTAGCACTTCAGTGCCCGTTGGTACAGTTTCGGGTCCCAATCCCGGAAGTACATCCACTTTGCCTGTAGGAATCCCTACTGGAGGGTTAGACTTACCAAAATTGGGTTTCCCATATGGTTTGGCTACTCAAGGTAAACAAAAATTAGGAGTCAACCAAAATCCTATTGGCATACCAAACATTTTTACAAATTCTAACCCTGGTGGGAATCCTTCACCTTGGAATCTCAACATCCCTAGTGGACTTAATGGACCATGGAACACTAATGCTAATTGGGTTAATACTCCACAAGTTAGTGGAAGTGCCTCGGGAAACCTTTATCCAAACTTTCCTAGCACAAATCCTAAAGGAAATCCCATACCCCCAATAGGTAGCACACCAGGAGGCAACCCATCGAACAACTTCACTCCACCATGGAGTGGACAGGTTCCAGGAAGTACCCAATCTTCTTTGGCACCAGCCCCGCAAGGGGGCAATCAACCTTGAAACGCTTATCCAAACCAAGGAAACACTCAAGGGAGTGGTAATATTCCACCAAGTAACCAATATCAATCGAAAATACCCCCGCAAGGGCGAAATCCACCCATGTATCCCAACCAACAATGGAGTGGTAATGTTCCAACAAGTCACCAATCTCAATGGAACATACCCCCACAAGGAGGAAATCCACCCATTAATCCTATGGCTCAATGGAGTGGTAATGTTCCACCAAGCAACCAACCTCAATGGAACATACCTCCGCAAGGGGGCAATCCATACATGCATCCTATCCCACAATGGAATGGACAATATTAAGGAAATAACCCACCTTTTTGGATGAAATCTCCACAAGGAGGTAACCCCACTTGAAATGCTTTTCAAGCCCAAGGACCACAACAGTGGAGCAATCAAGCTTCACCTGGATATCAAGCATTTGCTCTGACATCATCCAAGTCACCATTTCTAGCTACATTGAATCTACTGGATTTATCCTACCTGAGCAATGGCCCTATTCTACATTTGAATGGTTGGCCAACCATACCAACCAAACTACCCTCATACATACCCAAGTTTGACGGAAAACCAGGGGAAGATGCATCAAATCATGTGATGGCATTCCATTTGTGGTGTTCATCCAATTCCCTAGTTGATGATAGTATTAGGTTGAGGTTGTTTCAGCGGACCCTAATGGGAAATGCTGCGAAATGGCACATTGAGTTGCCACGCAAAACATTCACAGAATTTTCATCTTTAGCTATGGCATTTTTGACACATTTTAAATTACCTATCGTGTCACCTACCCAAATTTTGAGAATATTATTTTATTGCAAAATACTTTATGTTAAATTATAATTACAAAGTTTTGTAATTATGACTAAGTTTGGTCAAGGATGATTGTAATTACTGATTATTATTATTTAATAAATTAAAATAGGAGACAAACACCCAAGAGAACTGTTAAATGAGTGTTCACTGACCCATAGGAGGAATGGAAGCTATTAGAAGGCATGGGACAGATGGCAGCATTTGCACTCCACCACTAGCTGTTGGTTATGGGACAAATACCCCTAAATTTGTGGCATTATCCCTTAGGTGGGTGGAAGAGAGGAGGCAACTCATTAATGACCAGTTAACCACTAAAAGGCCTAGGCAGCCTAGATAAGGCAATTCGAATTCAGCAGGAAGCCCCTACAATATTTTCTGCAGAAATATTCCTCAAGTGTATCAGGTGATCACTGAGAGATTCGAATAGGGAGGCTATGTGAGAGTGCAACTGTGAGTCTGCTACTTATTCTGAGAAGGAAAATAAGGGGTGCTGGTGCAGGTCTCTTTGACTACTGAATCTTTATGACGGGATAATCTATATTCTACTGCAAGTTGATGTACTAAGGCTTCTACAGAATCTTCCTCCCGGTGGTTCAGTGAACAAGCTCGCGGGTCCTAATGCAAGTAACTTGGTTGTCTTCAGGAATAGGCTAGGTGGAACAGGTTCCTTGGATTGTTTGTTTCTCCTATAGTCAACCAAGTTCTACTATTCTTACTTTTTGTTTACAGTTAAATGTTTTTCTGCATGGTAGAATTATTATTTATAGTTATACAGAAAGAACTAATTCATCTTATGACTTAAGAATGATATGTTTCAAGAATGATTAAGTAATTGAATTGAATGATTAAAGTCTTTTCTGTATTTTTCCCATACTGTTATCTGTATAATACTCTAGTACATAAAAGAAAAATTAATAGAGATGAGTAATAGGCAGAATGCCATTGGAATGAAGATATGAATACAGTAGTGTTCTTGTTAAATTCTGTCATTTGAATCATATGTTTACAACGCAGGAAATATTACAGTATAGTATAAATAGATGCATAACATTCATCTATTTCTTAAATAAAAGAAAAACACATTTTTGTTTCTGCACAGATCTATACTTTTCATTTCATCTCCATCTATTTTAGATAAGTAACAATACGTAATTCAATATTATAAATTCCATGTTTTCAATCATTTACACTCTATGAAATACATAACAACTGCAAAACTATTCTCTATAACAGAGTGTTATTACAGCTGTTAAGTAAGATACTTATTAATGTTTTCATCACTATTTATCACAAACCCTAGAATCTCAATGTTTATTTAGTACACAGTTCATACACTTCTCATCAAGCCATTCATGGAAAACATTAGACATTTACTTCTAAGGTTATAGTAGTTATGAATTTTCAAACCCTAGCTAATAGTTTTATAACAATACCATCTTTTATACATATCGATATTACTAACAAGACACTAAATATCATTTAGTAGAATGTACGATTTTAGTATCAATGTATAAACAATAGCTTACAACCCTAACTAAAAACATACACACTATCTAAACCATTTCATGCACAGGTCAAGGCCCAGTCTCAGGTACAAAAGTTCAGTACATGCAAAGCTGCCAACGAAAGCTACAAGTAGGGTTTAATTCATAGAACCCCATGGCACTAGCCATTTCGAAAACGTATAACAGAATGAACTTTATCTTATCACGATTCAAAAACATAAATATCAACAATGATAATGAAGTACAGGAAACAACTATCTACAGTCATGCAAACCATAACTCTCGGCCAAAGACAAATTTCGATGTTTAGCACTACAACAACAGTTATACAATTGTTTTCTCAACAATTATTTTTAAAACACAACATATCATTACAAACGAGTCATCATTTTAAAAGTATAAGTGAACCCTCAGCTCTTGGTTTCCCATTCAAAAATTATAACTAAAACTTTAACAGAGTTTACATTACAGACCTGTCAAGGATCCAACATTACACAGGGTCTATCCCTTATCGACCAAAAAACTAAAACGAGTTCCAAAGTTCCACAAACTACACAGGGTTTTACCCTTCACAAATAGCAGTACAAACACAAGATCGAATTTCTTTTCAAACGATGCAGCTAGGCATCACAGAGCCGAATAACAACTTAAACAACTGAGGGTTATCCTCTCTACACCATTTATCAGAATAAGACAATAAAACTTAACACTCGACCATCACTCGAACAAGGTTGAATATTTCCAACTCTCGGCACATAGCAATCGTCAACAAAACCATGGCAAAGGCACCTACGAGGTTTCAAGAACAACCGAAGATTACGAGGAAGTAGATGCACTATCTCCATTCCAATTCTTATGCATAGCAACCTCTTACGAAGTGGGTACATTCCAAGTCACAGTTTGAAAGGTTAAAAAAAAGAAAATGCAGATATAAATTTAAGTGTCACAGTATTACATTCATTGTAATAGAAACTTACCCTTAGAAACTAAGCTCCTGAACATTGACACACCACACCAGCAAAACGACAGAGCCTAATGGAAATTGCATCAACCACAAGTTAAACGTAGAAGACCATTTCACAACTTGGAGAATCGAACCCCAGTTCGAGTTACAGTCAACAACTGACAGAAGAACCATACAAAACTACCTTGGCTGTATCGTGGCTACAGTGCTCAAGAGCATAAGCCTGTAACTTTTAAAATCTTTCTCACACATCCAAGGTTCGAAACCGAGAAAGGATTCCTCCTAATAGAAAACCACTAACCCTACATCGCAGCAAACGGTCAGCTCTGCTACCTTACCACTAAACGCAACAATGAAGACAGAAAACCAACTTTCATTACTTACCAACGCGAGACTAGGGTTTCGTTCTCATCCCTAGATCTTGTAGAGATCAACGGTGGTTTAAATGCCAAGTCGAGCACGTTGATATTCGAGCAAGATTGCAATCAATACTGCATTTAATTACTTCATCTACCAAATCGCCAAGTAAGCAGACCGAGAGCTAGTGCATGGCACAACTCAACTTATTTTGGTGCTCATTGCAAACACAAATCACGTGAAGATCTTACAAACAAACTTCCACCTCACTTAACACGTTGAACGACGTAACTGCTAGGTCTGTCAACGCGAGTTTCGAAAGCATGCCAAGTACCAAACTTAATACCCTAACAACAGCGAAATCATTGCAATATTAGTGCACATTTTGTATAGTTCAAAGAATTGTTTTAGGCATCGTAACAATGGTATTATATGCCAATGTTTTATGTGAACGCATAGTCACTTTATAATATTTACATTTCATTTCTATGGCTCATGTATAGTCATATAGGATAAAGCTTATATGTCTCATATATTAGCCATATAAATTGTTAAATCATTTGATAAATGTAGAACATAGATATAGTTAGGATTTGTATTTATGCATAATGTTATTTTATAGCGTAGATACTATGTACATTATGTGTTTCACATATTAGCTTTGTATTGTAATCAATTGAGAAGAGTAAGACTATAAGTATAGCTCACATGCAAATTATAATGTTAAATCATAGCATAAGCACCATATTCACAATATATTTCATATGTTAGCCATGTATAGCAAAGACTAAAGATAAATGTAATACTATAGGTATAGTCTAAGTGGTGATGATATACACTCTAATGCTAAGTTTATAGCAGGAGCACTAGTCACTATACTTTTCATATATCAACTATGTAATGATGAACAAATGATAAATTCAGGACTTAGAATAGTCTAAGTTCTATAGATGCAAAATGTAATGATATCTCAACAGTATAAACACTAATTCTACAAGCTTTCTAATAGAATCACCAATCGACATAGGTATCACTGTTTTGATATTAATGACAATAGTTATATGATAATAAACATAGTATTATAAAAAAAAATTGACGATGTGATTTTATATTACAGAAGAGTCTGTAATCCAACATGTAAACTAGAATTGGAACCAAAATATCTATACCTCCAATAACTTGTTTCGCAGGGAAGTACTTAGCATTTTAATATTACATTGACGATGAATTGAAAGACACATGTACTCTTAACACATGTTTGTCATAGAATTTCTTACCTGTGTTCTGCACATGGAAACAAGATTCAAATTCCTTAGCTAAACGTAGCTAAGTAAACCCCAGGGTACCTCGTAGGACCCCTTCGTCGTCATACAAACAAATTTTTAGCACATCATCAAGAACATTATAATAATACAAACCTATGTACAACATGCAATCGCATTTAGAACTTAAGCAGATCTGAAAACTGTATTCTTGTGCATGATCATAAAAGATCTTCATTAACGAGATTAGCATCCATTTAAAATATGAAATAGCAAATGGAACTACATCATATTTTATTTTGAGATTTATGACATGTCATTATTACTAATTATCATAGTTAAGAGAATTAACTATTTTATATGTTCCGCACTAACAACTTCGATAATTATTGCTATTTAAAAAAAAAAAAAATTGGTATTTTACAGGATGTTACATGTGGTATCTGCTCATGTTCGAACTCTAGGCCTGAAAAGGTCCAAAGAACACACAACAGAAAATTTTATTGCATCAGAACTCTTACGAATTAAATTTTAAACTATTGTGTTATACAGAAATTGTTTTTAAGCTACAGGTATGGAAGGATCAGCTGAACATATCGAGGACATATTTCGACCGAACAATCAAAGCATGGGATAGAATTATGAGGAAGAAGTCCATGGCGAATTAAATGACAATTCATCAGAATTACTACATGCATTTCAAGAGGTAAAAGCAGAAATCAGATCTATAAAACAAGACAATGAGAAAATTCTGAAAGCATAAGAGGAACTTAATCAAGTATTGTTCGAACAATGTCCAGCTGATGAACATGATAGAGAAATTGAAAATACCTCCAAGATTGAAGATTTACCTCATCGAGACAGGGGTAAGAAAATTAAAACTGATGGTGCAAATAGCATTTCAACATCATCAGAAGCTTCCCATGAAAGACGCAAAAAGAAATGAAATTATTCAAGTGATAGCAGTGAAGGAGACTATAAACCCAAGAGAAAAAGTCACAAACAGTATGAATAGATTTCTGGGGAGTTCAAGAAAATCAAACCCCCAACCTTCAATGGTGAAACTAAGAAAGGAGAGACAGCAGAAGCATGGTTGTCCGGCATGAAGAAGTACTTCCAAATTTATGATTATTCTGAATCATTGAAGGCAAAGATGGAAATATACAACTTGATTAGGAAGGCAGATATTTGGTGGCAGGACATCAAAAGAGTGAAGGGCATCAAAGACAAGGATGTGAATTGGAGCACTTTTAAAAGATACTTCAAGAAGAAGTTCTTATTTGAACAATACTATGAAGAAAAATCAAAGGAGTTCTATGATTTAAAGCTGGGAACTATGAACATGAAAGAGATGAACAATAAATTTCTAAATTTGTTGAGGTATGTGCCATACCTCGTGGAATAAAAACTGAAGATTCAAAGATACCTGAGTTGTCTACCTTTCAACATCAAGGACAGAATAGAGTATGAAAATCCAAAGACCTTAGAAGAGGCCATGAGGAAAGCAACTTTCTGTTATGACACTAATCAGAAAAGAGAAGAGATATCAAACTAGAAAAATCATAAACCCAGCAACTTTGAGCTGAAAAAGAAAAATTTCAGGTTTAGTGGAAATTCTGGTTTCCAAAAGAAAAATTTTCAGAATCGGAATTTTCAAGGAAATAATCCCAGAAATAATGAGCAGCATAATTTTACAGCTCCTAGAAATACTCCCAATGCTACCAGAACTAATGACCAAAAGGAACCTATCAAATGTTTTGAGTGTCAAGGTCCTCATTATGCATGAGAATTCCCCAAGAGGAAGCGAACATCTAACAATATTCATTCCATACAGATTGAACCTACTGTTGGAGACTTAGCAAGGGAGATGCCCATAATTAATGCAGCACTGGACAACAGGCAAGCAGAGCATCAAGTCTCTATGGTAGAGATTGAAGGTATGCTACAAAACCATCCTATTACTATTTTGATTGATCCAAGTGCTAGCATGAGTTATATATCACCAGATATTGTAGAACATTTTAATTTGAAAACAGAAAAATTCAGTAAATCCTGGTTAGTTAGACTAGCAACATGAACAAAAAGAAAAGTATCTGATTTTATTGAAAGTTGTGTTTTATCTATGAATCAGTTAAAGACACAAACCAATTTGAATGTTTTACCTTTAGGATCCTATGATATCATAATTGGAATGGATTGGTTAGAAGCCCATCATGTCATTCTGAATTGTTATGAGAAAAGTTTTACATGTTTAAATGATGAAGAATAAATTGTAGAAGTAAAAGGTATTCCAAGAAAGACATCCCTTAGACATATTTCAACTATGCAAGTAAAGAGGGCAGTTAGAAAAGGATGTCAAATGTTTGCAGTAAATGTAGTGAATGATAAGTTGATTACTAAAGAGGACAAACTATAACTAGAAGATATACCTGTCCTAAAAGATCTGAAAGATGTTTTTCCTGAAGAGATTCCAGGATTACCTCCTAAGATAGATCTAGACTTTACCATCGAGTTAATACCGGGAGCGGTACCAAATTCTAAAGCTCCATATATGATGAATATACTAGAATTAAATGAGTTGAAATCACAGTTGAAGGAACTGATTGACAAAAACTACATAAGACCCAATGTGTCTCCTTGGGGAGCACCTATTATATTTGTTAAAAAGAAAGATGTCACTTTAAGACTATGCGTAGATTATCGCCAGCTAAATAAGATGACAATCAAGAATCAATATCCATTGCCCTGCATAGACGATCTATTTGATCAGCTGTGTGGAGAAACAATATTTTCAAAGATTGATTTAAGGTCAGGATATCATCATGTTCGTGTGAAGGATGAGGATATTTTTAAAACAAGATTGCAGATCCTAATAAGGATTTTATAGTATGCACAGATGCATGTAATGACAAACTTGATGGAGTCCTAACACAAGAGGGATATGCTGTTGCATACGAGTCTAGAAAGCTGAAAATACATGAGAAGAACTACTCTACTTATGATTTAGAGTTATTAGCAGTAATTCATGCTTTAAAAATGTGGCGTCACCATCTTATTTGCAGAAAATTTACCTTGTTGACAGATAACATGGGTCTGAAGTATTTATTAGATCATACAAATTTGAATGCTAGACAAGATAGATGGTTAACTTTTCTAAGTGAATATGATTTTGAAATTCGGCATATTAAAGGGAAAGAGAACAAGGTTGCTGATGCATTAAGTCGTAAAGCAAAGTTGAATTTTATTTCAGCCATCAATACATACTCAATAGATTTAGAAAACTAGATCCTTGAAAGAACTGAAATGGATGAAGAATATAAAAAATTACAAGAAAAGACAACAAATAGCAATTCTGAAAATTCTATGGCAAATTACAGTTTAAAGGAAAATGGACTGTTATTATACAAAAATAGATTGTATGTACCCAACTTACCAGAAGTAAAAATTTTGATTTTAGATGAGATGCACAAAAGCCATTACTCTGGTCATCCAGTTATCAGAAAACCATTACTATGCTACGGAAAGAGTACTATTGGCCCAGAATGAAAGATGAAGTAGAAGAATACATAGCTAAGTGTTTGGACTATCAAAAAGTGAAGGTTGAACATCAACATCCAGCTAGACTGTTGCAGCCATTGCCTATACCTAGCTGGAAATGGGAGATTATAAGCATAGATTATTACCGGACTACTCAAAAATAAGAAACAAAATGACTCTATCATGGTGGTAGTGGATAAAATCAACAAGGAAACACACTTTATACCTGTAAAGACTACTCATAAGGCTCCAGACATTGCAGAAATCTTCATGAAGCAGATTTTTCGATTACATGGGTTACCAAAAGTGATAATTTTAGACCGTGATTCTAAGTTTACTGGAAACTTTTGGAGGTCTTTGTTTAAAGGGTTGAATACAACCTTAAACTTCAGCACAACATTTCATCCAAAAACGAATGGACAGATAGAAAGAGTGAATCAGGTATTGGAAGACATGCTTAGGATGTATGTTAAAGACCAGCCTGGTAAGTGGGAGGACTACTTGCATTTAGCATAATTTGCATATAATAACCATTATCATGCATCAGCTAGGCTTAGCCCTTTTGAAATTCTTTATGGTAGGAAATGTGATACACCTGTTTCTTGGAATGACCCAGTAAATAGAGTTATTTTAGGACCTAAATTGTTGCAAGAATTAGAACTAATTGTGAAACAGGTACAAAGAAATCTTAAAGCTGCCCAAGATAGGCAAAAGAGTCAAGCAGATCTTATAAGGACTCATAAAGAGTTCCAGGTTGGTGAACATGTTTTTCTTAAGGTAAGACCGAAAACGAGTTCATTGAAATTGGTAAGTTGTGCCAAGTTGGCACCCAGGTATTGTGGTCCTTTCAAAATTTTATCAAGGGTTAGACCAGTGGCATACCAATTAGCTTTTCCACCAAATCTAAAGATACAAAATGTTTTTCATATATCATTTTTAAAGAAGTATGTACACGATGCTACTCATGTTGTAAATTGGAATGATGTACAGGTGGGATAAGACGGCGATTTTCAGGTGGAACTGGACTGTATCCTCGAAAGGAGGGAAACTCTACTCCGAAATCGCACCATTGGGCAGGTAAAGGTGCAATGGAAGCATCTTAGCCCAGAAGAGGCAACCTAAGAGTTGGAGAGTAGTATGCGAGCAGCATACCCAACTCTGTTTCAGAAACACTCGGAGAGTGATTAGACAACATCGAGGATGATTTTGAGACTTAAAGGGGGGTGTATGTCACCTACCCAAATTTTGAGAATATTATTTTATTGCAAAATACTTTATGTTAAATTATAATTACAAAGTTGTGTAATTATGACCAAGTTTGGTCAAGGATGATTGTAATTACTGATTATTATTATTTAATAAATTAAAATAGGAGACAAACACCCAAGGGAACTATTAAATGAGTGTTCAATGACCCATTGGGAAGAATGGAAACTGTTAGAAGGCATGGGACAGATGGAAGCATTTGCACTCCACCACAAGCATTTGGTTATGGGACAAGTACCCCTAAATTTGTGGCATTATCCCCCAGGTGGGTGGAAGAGAGAAGGCAGCTCATTAATGACCAGTTAACCACTAAAAGGCCTAGGCATCCTAGATAAGGCAATTCGAATTGGGCAGGAAGCCCCTACAATATTTTCTGCAGAAATATTCCTCAAGTGTATCAAGTGATCACTGAGAGATTCGAATAGGGAGGCTATGTGAGAGTGCAACTGTGAGTCTGCTAGTTATTCTGAGAAGGAAAACCAGGGGTGCTGGTGCAGGTCTCTTTGACTACTGAGTCTTTATGACTGGATAATCTATATTCTACTGCAAGTTGATGTACTAAGGCTTCTATAGAATCTTCCTCCTGGTGGCTCAGTGAACAGGATCAGGGGTCCTAAGGAAAGTAACTTGGTTGTCTTCGGGAATAGGTTGGGTGGTTGGGTGGAACAGGTTCCTTGGGATGTTTGTTTCTCCTATAGTCAACCAGGTTCTACTGTTCTTACTTTTTGTTTACAGTTAAATGTTTTTCTGCATGGTAGAATTATTATTTACAGTTATACAGAAAGAACTAATTCATTTTCTGACTTAAGGATGATATGTTTCAAGAATGATTAAGTAATTGAATTGAATGATTAAATTCTTTTCTATATATTTCCCATACTGTTATCTGTATAGTAATCTAGTACATAAAAGAAAAATTAATAGAGATGAGTAATAGGAAGAATGCCATTGGAATGAAGAGATGAATACAGTAGTGTTCTTGTTAAATTCTGTCATTTCAATCATATGTTTACAACGTAGGAAATATTACAGTACAGTATAAATAGATGCATAGCATTCATCTATTTCTTAAATAAAAGAAAAACACATTTTTGTTTCTGCACAAATCCATACTTTTCATTTCATCTCCATCTATTTCAGATAAGTAACAATACACATTTCAATATTATAAATTCCATGTTTTCAAGCATTTATACTCTATGAAATACAT
Source organism: Larix kaempferi (assembly GCA_027924585.1). Taxonomy (NCBI): domain Eukaryota; kingdom Viridiplantae; phylum Streptophyta; class Pinopsida; order Pinales; family Pinaceae; genus Larix; species Larix kaempferi. Next base: position 1,543,809 of record BSBM01000972.1, read on the forward strand.
AACAACTGCAAAACTATTCTCTATAACAAAGTGTTATTACAGTAGTTAAGTAAAACACTTATTAATGTTTTCATCACTATTTATCACAATCCCTAGAATCTAGATGTTTATTTAGTACACAGTTCATAAACTTCTCATCAAGCCATTCATGGCAAACATTAGACATTTACTTCTAAGGTTATAGTAGTTATGAATTTTCAAACCCTAGCTAAAATTTTTATAACCATGCCATCTTTTATACATATCAAGATTACTAACAAGACACTAAACATCATTTAGCAGAAAGTACGATTTTAGTATCAATGTCTAAACAATAGCTTGCAACCCTAACTAAAAACATACACACTATCTACACCATTTCATGCACAGGTTAAGGCCCAGTCTCGAGTACAAAAGTTTAGTACAAGCAAAGTTGCCAACGAAAGCGACAAGTAGGGTTTCATTCGTAGAACCCTGTGGCACTAGCCATTTCGAAAACGTATAACAGACTGAACTTTATCTTATCACAATTCCAAAACATAAATATCAACAACGATAACGAACCACAGGAAACAACTATCTACAGTCATGTAAACCATAACTCTCGGCCAAAGACAACTTTCGTTGTTCAGCACAACAACAATAGTTATACAATTGTTTTCTCAACCATTATTTTTAAAACACAACATATCATTACAAACGAGTCATCGTTTTAACAGTACAAATGAACCCTCAGCTCTTGGTTTCCCATTCAAAAATTGTAAATAATGTTCGGATATCCACATCATCTTTTTCAGGATCTTGCATGCAAATTAGGGTTTGCATGTAGAATCTAGGGTTTGCATGCACCTGCATGCACTCGCATGCATCCCAGTCACCAGTTTGATGCCTCCAGCACCTTATCCACATCATTCTAGCACCCGGGAGCCACCTACCACAGAGTTTTAGCCCTCCTAGGCTGAAAGGCGCCCACTTCTCACCTACTGCCAGAGAAGGGCGCACTTGTTCACCTACCACTGCAGTTCCACTTCAGTTACATTCAGTTAGCTCCGATTCTCCCTGATTTGAGGCTAGTTTCACTCCCGACTGACTGTATCACTTCCGTTGGACCTCCAGTTTGATTAGGTGACTTGTTCTGACTTCAGTTAGCCTCCCATGTGCCCCCACTGAGCCTCCTGATCCTTAATCAGTGCTACACACTTCAGTTACACTTATTACACTCAGTTAGACTCAGATTGACACCTGGATGACTGGTTGTTGTGCATTGATGAGCACCACCGATTGATTGATGAGGACTCCTAGATAGAGTCAAGCTACTCCATTCAGTGATTTGAATGACCTCCTTAGGCAATTTCGAATTGCTCAGTCATTGTGACAGTTTGTATTGTAATTCATTCACCCTTTCTTGGATAGAGAGCACTGCTGCATGTTTTGCACAGTTTTGCACCATATTTTCTATGTTCATCTGTTGTGATTGATTTACTTGTTCATTAGATCTGTAGTGACTAATTTTACAAATAAAACTTTAACAGAGTTTACATTATGGACCTGTCAAGGTTCCAACATCACATAGGGTCTATCCCTTATCAACCAAAAAACTAAAATGAGTCCCAAAGTTCCACAAACTACACAGGTTTTTACCCTTCACAAATAGCATAACAAACACAAGATCGAAGTTCTTTTCAAACGACGCAGCCATGCATCACATAGCCGAATAACAACTTAAACAACTGAGGTTTATCCTCTCTACATCATTTATCAGAATAAGACATTAAAACTTAACACTTGGCCATCACCCGAACAAGGTTGAATATTTCCAACTCTCGGCACACAGTAATCACCAACAAAACCATGCCAAAGGCACCTACGAGGTTTCAAGAACCACCGAGGCTTACCAGGAAGTAGATGCACTATCTCCATTCCAATTCTTATGCATAGCAACCTCTTACAATGTGGGTACCTGCCAAGTCACAGTTTGAAAGGTTAAAAACAAGAAAACGTAGATATAAATTTAAGTGTCACAGTATTACATTCATTGTAATAGAAAATTACCCTTAGAAATGAAGCTCCTGAACATTGACACACCACACTAGCAAAATGACGGAGCCTAATGGCAATTGCAACAACCACGAGTTAAACACAGAAGACCATTTCACAAGACCATTTCACAACCTGGAGAATCGAACCCCAGTTCGAGTTACAATCACCAACTAACAGAAGAACCATACACAACTACCTTGGCTGTATCATGGCTATAGTGCTCAATGGCGTAATCCTGTAACTTTTAAACTCTTTCTCACAGGTCCAAGGTTTGAAACCGATGAAGGAGTCCTCATCACAGAAAACCACTAACCCTACATTGCAACAAACGGTCGGCTCTTCTACCTTACCACTAAACACAACAATGAAGACAAAAAACCAACTTTCATTACTTACCAACGTGAGATTAGGGTTTAATTCTCAGCCCTAGATCTTATAGAGATCAATGGTGGTTTAACTTCCAAGTCGAGCATGTTGATATTCGAGCAAGATTGTAATCAATACTGCATTTAATTACTTCATCTATCAAATCGCCAAGTAAGCAGACCAAGAGCTAGTGCATGGCACAGCTCAACTTATTTTGGTGCTCATTGCAAACACAAATCACGTGAAGATCTTACAACTGAGCTTCCACCTCACATAACACTTTGAACGACGTAAATGATAGGTCTGTCAATGCCAGTTTGGAAAGCATGCCAAGTACCAAACTTAATACCTTGACAACAATGAAATCATTGCAATCTTAGTGCACATTTTGTATAGTTCAAAGAATTGTTTTAGGCATCATAATAATTGTATTATATGACAATGTTTTATGTGAACGCATACTTACTTTATAATATTTACATTTCATTTCTATGGCTTGTGTTTAGTGATATAGGATAAAGCTTATATGTCTCATATATTAGCCATGTAAATTGTTAAATCATTTGATAAATGGATACCATAGATATAGTTAGGATTTGTATTTATGCATAATGTTAGTTTATAGCATAGATACAATTTACATTATATGTTTCGCATATTAGCTTTGTATTGTAATCAATTGAGAAGAGTAAGACTATAAGTATAGTTCACATGCAAATTATAATGTTAAATCATAGCATAAACACCATATTCATAATATATTTCATATGTTAGCCATGTATTGCAAAGACTAATGATAAATGTAATACTATAGGTATAGTTTAAGTGGTGACAATATACACTCTAATGCTAAGTTCATAGCAGAATCACTAGTCACTATACTTTTCATATATCAACTATGTAATGATGATCAAATGATAAATTCGGGACTTAGAATACTCTAAGTTTTATAGCTGCAAAATGTAATGATAGCTCAATAGTATAAACACTAATTATACAAGCTTTCTAATAAAATCACCAATGGACATAGGTATCACTATTTTGATATTAATGAAAATAGTTATATGATAATAAACATAGTATTATAAAAACAAATTGACGACGTGATTTTATATTACAGAAGAGTTTGTAAGCCAGCACGTAAACTAGAATTGGAACCAAAATATCCATACCTCCAGTAACTTGTTTCGCAAGGAAGTACTTAACATTTTAATATTACATTGATGATGAATTGAAAGACACATGTACTTTGAACACATGTTTGTCGTAGAATTTCTTACCTGCGTTCTGCACATGGAAACAGGATTCAAATACCTTAGCTAAACGTAGCTAAGTAAACCCCAGGGTACCTCATAGGACCCCTTCATAATCATACAAACAAACTGTCAGCACATCATCAAGAATATTATAATAATACAAACCTATGTGAAACATGTAATTGCATTTAGAACTTAAGCAAATCTGAAAACTGTATTCTTGTGCATGATCATAAAAGATCTTTCATTAAGGAGATTAGCATCCATTTAAATCTGAAATAGAAAATGCAACTACATCATATTTTATTTTGAGATTTATGACGTGTCATCATTATTAATTATCCTAATTAAGAGAATTAACTATTTTATATGTTCCACACTAACAACTTCAATAATTATTGCTATTTAAAACGAAAATTAAATTTTTGGTATTTTACGGGATGTTACATATTTGCTATGAGACAGGAACCGAACTTTTAACTTCACTTAGGAAATCCACCGCTACTCACATCTCGGATCATATCCACGAGTGGAGGAGACATCGAAGGCTTATCAAAGCTGAAATCCGTGATCAATTCTTAGCAGATTGGTTCATTAAATCACTATTGCCTACTCTTGCCAAAGATGTAGCCATGTCAGGAGCCAGGACTGAAGAACAACTCATTCAGAGTGATCACCATATGGATTTAGTATATTCTCAATTGGGAATGCTTGATGACTTAATAACCCATGCTATAAGACATTCATCTGATCCATCTAGGCCTCCAAAAGGACCTCATACCGTTAGTGTGATTTGATCCGTGAACCAACTTGAATAGATTACCCAACAGTTGGGACAAATGTAAGTTCAAAACCCACCACCCACAGCTGGCCAGGCAAATCAGCAATCTGCAAATCCTACCCAAACTTCCAAAGTCCTTACGGTTCAAACTGTGGACCCAAAATGAAAAAAGAAGAAGCAAAAGAAAAAACTTAATGCAAACCCTAGGACAAGAGAGGTACTTAAGTTGAATAACCCTACAGGAGGCAATCAGGAAAACAGGAAAAACAAGTATCCTTGCAAAATTTGCAAAGAGGATCATCCTACTCATCTTTGTCCTCATATGGATGATATTCATCGCATGTTAGCACAACAAGGAGGGGAACAACCACAACCTTCTGTCCTAACTCAACCCTTCCCCCAGCAACAACAAATGGTTGCTATGGCGTCAGTACCTCCACTAGGAGGGAACCAGGAAAACCCCCCACAAGGGGGAAATCCACCCAATGCTAATATCTTCACTATTGGTGAACATGACATTAATATCCAAACAAGGGCTCATTGTTACAATATACCTTCAAAATATGCTAAAACAACTGGTTCTCAACCTAGTGGTTTTCTAAATATTGAAAAACCAACCATAGATATGGTGCCTTGACCTCCAAAAGGGGTCCTCCACAAAACAACACACAGCCCCAATGCGCGAGCTACTCAAAAATACAATGTGGTTGAAGATTTAGCTCAAGCTCCTTGTGCATTGTCTACCTTGGAGGTGTTGCAAAGTTGTACCTCTCAAAGGAAATCACTATTGTCTGCTATCGGGGCTATTGATCCATCATACACTAATTTGATCACATTTGACTTAGAACAACCCACATGTAGGCTTCCCTCACAAATTGCTTTCCAAATTAAGGTAACTTCACATGGTAAGAACATTTTTCGAACCATTGTTGATGAAGGAGCCTCCACTTGTGTCATGTCACTAACTTGTTGGAAAGCTTTGGGATCACCCACCTTAGTACCATCCCACACAATTCTCAAGGCATTTGATGGACATTCGTTCCCACCTCATGGACTTATCTTGGCTTTCCCAGTTGAACTGGGAGGAAGAATAGTTCAAGTAGATGTTGAGGTAGTGGATGCACCCATAGACTACAATTTTCTATTGGGACGCTGTTGGACTCATAAGATGATAGCTGTAGTATCTTCCATATTCTGAGTCATTCGGTTCCCCCACCAAGGGAAGATTGTAACAATCGATTAACTAGATTACTGCACACCTGAAACTGGCATCCACTTGAATGTACCCTTTGTAGGGGATTCAACAACGGTGCTTCAAGAGATTGGGGTAGGAATGTTTAAAGACTCATCCCTTTTGGGACCTTTCCCACTTCCACCACCAATATTGACCTTTAACACTGCTCCGATTTTCACCATTACATCGGAAGTATACTTTCCATTAAGAGTTTTCTCTAATTGCATTTCAGAGGTTGGTTTGACCTCATCGGTTGGAACCTCCAAAGAAAACACCTTAGATGAAAAGAATGATGGCAAGACACATACTTCTGCACACCATGAGGAAATGGAGAGTAGTGTTCCCTTTTCTGCCGTAGAGCTTGCTTATTGTTACACAGAAATCTTCCAGCCTGTGAGCATCAGCATTCTTTGGCCTATAGGATCCATTTCAGTGACTCAGATCCAGTTTTATCCTTCAGTGATACTAGTTTGCCCTATTTTTATTCCTACCCTCCTGTTTCATCACTATAGCAGGTGTACCCGCGAGTTGCATCCTTATAGCCCGTGAGTAGTATGTAAAATGGTAAAAACCACTATTAATTACTTTTTACTCCCAAAAAGTGGTCATTGGGTGACCTTTGGCTCTCCATCTGCTCAACTAACGTCTCGATGAGTCCTTTCACCTACCTTTGAGAAGACTATATATTGAGCACATATGGCATATGGATGGGAGGAAGAAGAGAATAGTAAAGGAACTCTAGTGGATTTTTTCCCTATCTTGAGTCTGCACTCATTGATCCTTGTAGTTGTGAACCTCTTATGTTCACCTTCCAAACTCCTAGTTTGAGTCGTCGTTTCTGTATTGGAGAAAACTCACTATGGCTTGGGAATACCACAACAAACAGATGACTACCAGAAATCTACTCAATTCTCAAAGCAATGCTATTATAAATGACAATGTTAAGATAATGGAGAAATGTAACCAACCTCGATCCAACGTTTGATGTAGATCCCCGTTGGAGCTTTCAATCCATGCACTTGTAATCTGCAAATTAGTCTTGACAACCAATATCCAACAAGTATATATAATATATAATTGACATTAACATTATCAATAACAATGGTCCATAATATCATAAGCAAATGTAACCCAATGTATAGTAAATGACATTCACACCATGAATGGACGAGAATATGAGTCTCTCTATTAATGAACAAGAAGAAGTACAAAGTGATACGACCTCTTTCCGGCAACCAATCTAAACCAAAATCTCATTCTCGTCCTACCCTTGATCTTATTGAACAAGATGAGCCTCGAATACAGTCTACCATACATTTTGATCCAGGCATAGTTTTGTCTAGCCCCGGTTTGACATTAAAGTAGGATCTCCCTAGTGATGAGTCTGTAGACTCTCCTATAGATCTACAAATCGGTGATCCTGATGAGTTCGGTTCTACTTCTAGAATTTCCAACTCCCATGATGATGACTTTGCCACTGCAAATTCCTCCACGTTCTTCAGCTTTGCTCTTCATTCTGAAGTTGATCATTTTGATCCCTCAGGTATTGGTACTATGGCACCTTCAGTGGTTAGCTCTACCTGCATTATGTCTGAGGTTAACAATAGTAAAGTTGAAAATGTTTCTATCGCAGTGACTTGTATCAGATTTTTCTTTACATACGTTTTAGAGATGATCTTGGTACTTATGTTTCTTGGAGACAGGATTCTTAGCTGGACTTCTACTTGTTTACTGGTCCTTTTTGACATTTGCTTTGTTCATGGCAGTCATATTCGGAACCTTGCATATAGGTTTAGGCCTCCCCATTGTTATGATGCATTTGAACCTATTACTATCCAAATTCGCATACACCCCCTGAGTGTCCTTATCTTGCTCATGTTCCTTGCATTATGCATAGCTTTGTCCCATGCGCTTGGAACTAGTCTCGCATGTCCCTGACACTCGTCTGCTATCATTACGAGCATTCTTCCATATCTCCTTTGAGCTCGTTAAAAACAGTAAGGAGGTCACGAGTTTACTTTTTCGGGCTCGTTAAACCTTTACGAAAAAGATTTTTATAAAGTATTTTTTAAGCCCTTGTCAGACTTTTTCAAATCAAACAAGATTGCTGAGTATGCTTGTCATTTCAAACTCGTTAAAGGATTTGAAGCAACATCCACTTAGGTATAAGTTTACCCCTTTTCCATACCTTTGTGGATTAATTACGAAAAAGCTATACTCTAGTCATACGTGACTAGAAGAGTTCTTCTCTCATTTTTTTACACTTTTTCGATTGAGGAGACTACTTTATGAAAAAGGAATCCCCTCAGTTATATCATGTTGTGATTGCATTGCATCATCCTGCTTGCCACTTGAGCCTTGTTCCGGCTCCCATTTACTCAATTGATAGCCTGGTGCCTGAGCACTTTTCCCTGTCGAGCCCTGCAGAGCTTATATATTTGCCCTTCACAATTTGATGACCCTTTGACCCTGAGGGAACACAACCCCGAGTGTCCATATCCTGCACGCACTTCCTTGCATTGAGCATAGGTATGTTCCACTGCTTGGGACTAGTTTGCTAGCTATTTGACACTCGTTCCCTCACTTGTTGTACTATAAGCAATTTTATTCTTTTTCAAGCTTTTCCCAAATATGACAAAGACCAAAAAAATCAAATATTCCAAAAAGCCGGACGGGATTATGGTCACTATTTCTTGTTGGTAGTTGTTGTGTCGCCTTTGAACAGAGCATTCATTCCACTCCGTACATTATGAGTTGGGACTATAGTTGGTCCTTAGGAGCTGTACTTGTTTCTTAGTTTTCTCCACCGATTGGTTAAGCTTCCAGTCATTATGGAGACCTTTGTAATGCCTCCTGCATTGCATAGTTTATGTCAAGTCTATGCTGCCTAAGTCTATCCATCTACTCATGTTGTTGTTCAAAGGAAGTCCTGAAACCAATGTCGGCCACTCCTCAAATATCTTGACTATTGCATGTCGGCCGTCCTTAATGAGTCAGTCCGTTTCACCTGAGATCTTCCAAATCTTTCAGCATTGCTGGTACCTCGTGCTAGTTGATGGGGGATGCCTTAATTCCCTCCTTCCAGCGAGTCTCGTTCCATCGACTTCAACTCATTTATTCTTGGACTTGAGGCTTAGAGTTCGGTTGAGTACCTTGAGGCTTACAGTCATTAGTGGCAGGTTCTCTCACCATTGACAGTTTTGGGAATACATCAATGTCCCCTGATCGATGGATTCATCCTAGTGTTCGAATTCAACCCATTTATTCACACTCTGATGATTGTGCTCTGTGCCTTGATGCCCATTTTCATTATTGGTGGGTCATCTCACGTCTGTTAATGGTATACATCATTGACTGGTAATCAGACGATGTCTCATCAGGTTCGACCCAACTCCTTTATTCACTTGATGGGACTTTCACCGTCGAAGACTTGTGTAGAAGACCCCAGGTGATTGTGGCATTCAGTATGCTACATATGACTTTGACTTTACATCTGAGATATCACCTCTCAGTTTCTGGCAGTTTGTACCTCCAATTTGCATCGGTTGTCTTCTTTTCAGCAGAAGACCATATCTTCATGTAGAGGGATCATGGTTATGATCATTTATGACATGTATCCATTATGTACTTCCTATTCATGGCCATTGTATCATATTGTTGTACTATACCGACATGTATTCAGAGATACTATTATATTATGATGAGTGAGTTGTTCTTTCCACTTGTGTCTCCATCACTCCACTTTTGAGTTTTATAATGTATTTCGGCCATCATAGCACATTTCAGTCTCTGACCTCACACATTAGGGGGCATCTGTTACACAGAAATCTTCCACCTTGTGAGCATCAGCATTCTTTGGCCTGTAGGATCCATTTCAGTGACTCAGATCCATTTTTATCCTTCAGTGATACCATTTTTCCCTATTTTTATTCCTAGCCGCCTGTTTCATCACTATAGCAGGCGTACCTGTGAGTTGCATCCTTATAGCCTACGGGTAGTATGTAAAATGGTAAAAACCACTATTAATTACTTTTTACTCCCAAAAAGCGGTCATTGGGTGACCTTTGGCTCTCCATCTACCCAAGTAACATCTCGATGAGTCCTTTCACCTACCTTTGAGAGGACTATATATTGAGCACATATGGCTTATGGACGGGAGGAAGAAGACAATAGTAAAGGAACTCTAGTGGATTTTTGCCCAATCTTGAGTCTGCACTCATTGATCCTTGTAGTTGTGAACCTCTTAAGTTCACCTTCCAAACTCCTTCTAGTTTGAGTTTTCCATTCATGGAGGATTGAAGTGGTGGAGGCACAAGTGGATTGATCTAGATCTTGGTTCAAATTGGTTACCGGCAAGAGGTCGTATCACTTTGTACTTCTTCTTGTTCATTAATAGAAATACTCATATTCTCGTCCATTCATGGTGTGAATGTCATTTATTATACATTGGGTTACATTTGCTTATGATTTTATGGACCATTGTTATTGATAATGTTAATGTCAATTATATATTATATATACTTGTTGGATATTGGCTGTCAAGACTAATTTGCAGATTACAAGTGCATGGATTGAAAGCTCCAACAGGGATCTACATCAAATGTTGGATCGAGGTTGGTTACATTTCTCCATTATCTTAACATTGTCATTTATAATAGCATTGCTTTGAGAATTGAGTAGATTTCTGGTAGTCATCTGTCTGTTGTGGTATTCCCAAGCCATAGTGAGTTTTCTCCAATACACTTATCAAGCTATTCAAATGGCTTCAGTAGAACCAGATCAAAACCCTCCCAAGATGGAGGAATATGATCCCTATATTTCACCTATTTGGGCCTTGAAATCTCAAAGTAACCATGATATCCTAGATCAAACTTTCTCTTTGGATGAAGCCATCTTAGAGGTTATGAACATCTCAGAACGACCCTGGGAGGATATGCATCACAAATCCCCGTTTCTTCCTAAGATTGACTCATTAGAAGTTAAACCTGACAAATTTTACTTCGATGATGACAACAATAAGTACCAATGCCTTATCCGAATCTACGATGTGAATTCAGAAGGAAATTTGGAGAACATTTCGAAAACCATCCAAATTGATATATCTATCAAACCTGGCACCGTTGAGTACATCAACATAGGTGTGGATTGTTCTCCTGGGGAAATAAAATTTTACACTACTTTATTTAAAACTTTTCATGATGTATGTGCATGGTCTTATGAAGAAATTCGAGGAATTGATCCCAGTATCATAGAACATGAGATCAGAACCTACCCTAATGCTAAACCTGTGCGGCAAAAACTACGTCCGGTGAACCCTAAAAAGTCTGCTGCCATTAAAGCCGAGGTCAAAATTATTTTAAAAGATGGATTCATCTATCCTATTCCTTTGACTGATTGGGTATCCAATCCTATTCCCGTTAACAAAAAATAAGGAACTATCCGGGTTTGTACCGATTTTCTAGATCTAAACTTAGCTTGTCCCAAGGATAACTATCCCACACCCTTCATTGATCAAATCATCGATGAATGTGCCGAGAATGAGATCTTTTCATTCATGGATGGATTCTTCGGTTATAACCAAATCCAGATAAAAAAAGAAGACCAACATAAAACAACTTTTATATGCCCTTGGGGAACTTTTGCACATCGAAAAATGCCATTCAGCCTCAAAAACACCGGAGCTACTTTTCAAAGAGCTATGTCATATGCATTTCATGATATTAAGGATATCGTTGAGGTTTACCTTGATGATTTAGCAGCTAAATCTAAAAAGAGAGCTGAACATGGTGCATATTTACAGGCCATCTTTGAGCGTTGCTGCAAGTACAACATTAGGTTAAATCCACATAAATGCATGTTTTGTGTGGACTCTGGGAGGTTACTTGGGTTCGTAGCATCCAAAAAAGGGATCATGGTTGATCCCATCAAGGTTGAGGCAATACTTCAGTTGCCTTCCCCAAAAATAATCACTCAACTTCAAATCCTTCAAGGGAAAGCCAACTACTTGAGAAGATTTGTCGAGAATTTTGTTGAAAAAGCTAAAGGTTTCATGTGTCTCTTAAAACAAGATGCAACATTCATATGGGATGACCAAGCTCAACATTCATTTGATGAAATAAAGAAAGCTTTGGTCTCTACCCCGATGCTTAGTCCACCGAACTATAATAAAGACTTTCTGCTATATTTGGCTACCTCTCCTACCACAATTGGAATGGTCTTAGCACAAGAAGATGAATCCTCTCAAGAACATGTTATTTTCTATCTTAGTAAGGGCCTTGCAGGTCCCAAATTGAGATATTCCCAGGTCGAGAATTTGGCCTTGGCAGCGGTCCATGTTGTCCAACGACTTAGACATTACATACTTCCAAGGAAAACAGCCATAGTGGCTAAAATGAACCCCATGAGACAAATTTTGTCCCGCAATTTCATTGGTGGCAAATACTCAAAGCGGATAGTAATATTACAAGAATTTGACCTCGAATTCAAAAACGCTAAAGCCAAGAAGTTGTTGGCATTTGCTAAATTAATGTCTGAGTTACCCATAGAGAAGGAGGGTACTATATCTATTGAAACTTGGGCAGATGAATATGTATTCCTCATTGCACATTCTAATCCTTGGTATGGAGCATTCATCATATATCTTCAAACCCAAAGGATCGATCCTCAGCTTTCTAGTATTGAACGACGTTATATTCGACATCGAGCTCGAAGATACCTCATCATCGGGGATACTTTGTACCATCGAGGAATAGAAATGATATTAAGACGTTGTTTAGTACACCAGGAATTTGAACAAGTATTGAATGATTGACATGTTGGAGCATGTGGCGGTCATCTTTCTGGGTTAGCAACTGTCCAAAAAATCTTTTGTACAGGATACTTTTGGCTGACAATTTTCAAAGATTGCATAAATGGTGTCAAAAAGTGTCACCCTTGCCAAATTTACACAAGAAAAATGCGTGCACATCCTGCTCCTTTACACCCTGTAGTGACCGTGGGTCCATTTTCAAAATGGGCCATTGATTATATGACAGTCAACCCACCTTCAGTCGATGGCCACCACTACATCATTGTAGCAGTGGAATACTTCACTAAGTGGGTGGAGGCAATGCCTACATTCAATTGCATGGGTAAAACTGCAGCATACTTTCTATTCAATCATGTAATAACAAGGTTTGGTGTACCCAAAGAGATCACTACCGACAACGGAAGTCATTTAGGAATTACTGTATGGATGAACTTACAAACTGGTTAGGATTGTGGAAGTACTTCTCCTCGCCATACTATCCTCAAGCTAGCAGACAGGTAGAAGCCATCAACAAGGTTTTGAAAACTATGTTACAAAGGATGATTAATAAAAACAAGAACAACTGGCACTTGATGTTGTTTACTGATCTTTGGGTCTACCGAACAACTGCTAAAACTGCAACTGGATTCACTTCTTTCGAACTAGTTTATGGAGAAGAAGTTCTATTGTTGATTGATTGTGAAATCCCATCATTAAAGATAGTTGTCGAACTTCTACCTAACACTTTTGCGGAAGAGGAAAGGATTCTCCATATCCATGCTCTGGATGAAATTAGAAGAGAAGCCTCTCTAAACATAGAAGTACACAAGAAGAGGGTTGAAACACAATATGACAAGTCCATATATCCCCGAGTCTTTTCTGAAGGCGATCTAGTTTTGGTTTATGACCAAGACCAAGATAAAATAGGAGAAGGGAAATTTGTACCTAAATGGTTTGGCCCACTTGTTGTCAAAACTATATTAAAAAAGGGAGCTTATGAATTGGTCAATTTTGATGGGGAACTCATGTCGAAGATTAGAAATGGTCTCTATCTAAAGAAATACTTTGCATAGGCACTGATGCCTCGCACCATTTTTTGTATTATGTTGTATTCTTTGTATAAAATTTTGTAAGTCAGTTATTTTGGGCACACACTTATCTTGCTTGGCATTGTCACTTTGGCAGATGGCACAAGAATATTTCACATATTTGGTATATGCAGACGGCGCCAGCCGTAGTTCTCGAAACATTGCTTCCACCGCATGGGTCGTTTTCACACCTAATAATGAAGTTCTTAGTTCAGGAGGCATTTTTCTCGGATCTGCAACCAACAATGTTGCAGAATATAGTGCAGTCATTAAGCTTTTTGTCGAAGCTATTACCCTTGGCATCCGATGAATAATCGTCAAACTAGACTCAAAATTAGTTGTATCCCAGTTAAATCATCAGTATTAGGTTCGACATCCTACAATGTTTAGAAATTTTCTACGAGTACATCTTTTAGAGCGTCAGTTCAAGTTTATTGAATATATACATGTTCCTAGAAGTCTAAATAGTTTGGCTAACTCTTTGGCCAACTATGTACTTGATTGGCATCTAAGTCATTAACATTATACCAAAAAGCAAGCATGTACATTATTTCATGGCCAATTACTTGAACACATCACTTAAGGACATAACTGAAACCGAAATAATCTAGCTTACATCATAACCCAAAAAGTGTGTAAATTTTGCACACACTAAAAAGAATAGTGTAAATACTATTTCCCTTTTTTATTCTTTTTCGTATAGATAAGACCCAAAAAATGTTCATACAAAAAAAAAAAAAAATGAAAATTTGGAAAAACATGGGAAACTGTTTCAAAATTTTCTAGTTCGACATCGAAACTAATCCACTACTGGCAGATCAAAGACTAAAGGTTCATAGCTTCTAGGAATTCAAGCTGAAAGGGAATGCTTCCTCTCATACATCGGCTGCACAACGAACACATATGGTAAATCATGAGTATTTTTACTTATCTTTTATTCATACATGTACAAACTGTATCCTTTTGAATTATAGTAAGAGGCATAATTCCTCAATTTTAGCTATCTTTTTAGATATTAAATGCACATCTGAACCAGTGTCTAACTAAATTATTGGCTAGTGAAATGGTTTTTGATTTCAGGACTTGAAGACTTTGACAGTTCAAACTATTTGACTCAGGTAGTCGAGACAAACCATGATTCATGATGATCTATGATTTTGGAATTTTTCATAAGATTCAAGCTGAAGTAAACCTCATTGAACCATTCCTACTTGGCCATTTCCCCAAATCGGATAACTTGAGTCACATGGTATTACTTCACCATCCATCGACACATAATCCTGCTTCAAATAGACTCCCCCGAGAAGGAACAATTGTAAGAGTGTGCACAACTAGCTTAGCCCTCATTTGCAATATGGATCTTTGCCTTGGCCTAACCCATTCCCTTGAAAAATAGGCGTACGCCCATGCAAAACTCGTTCCTTCCTATGTATCATAGCATTCTTTATTCTTTTTTACAAAAATGAAAAAAAATAAAAATTAAAAAACACAAAAATCCAAAAAGGGAGAGACTTGAAGCACTTCATATTATAATCCTTGAGGAAAATGGCAACAGTCAGTCCTTGTCGCCCTTTAACATGACACATAATTTGGTCCCCACTGTCAGTACACCATCTGCATTTGCCTTAGGAAACTGTACCAGTATTTTGAATAGATCTCCACCGATGGGTTATCCTTCCCGTCACCAAGGGAGATTTCGTTAATGCATCTGGCATTAGCTGATTTCATTAAGGTCGGTTGCTCAAAGTCCTATGTTTCCAAGTGTCCATTCTGCAACATGTTATGTGTTCAAGGGAAGTCCAAATTGAGTCGGCCATTCCTCAAATATTCTTGACCAATCATGTCAGCCTTCCTTGTGTTAGTATACAGTGTTCGATCTTGCAATTCTACCAAATTATATTAGACTATTGATCTTTGTTTCGTATCGGTTGATGTGGAATGCATCAATTCCCTCCTTCCGATGGATCTATTCCTATCGACATCAAATCATCATCTAGGACATGGATCTAGAAACCCGAGAGTACCTTGGATCTTACAGTTATTAGTGGCAGGTTTCCTCGCAAATGACAGTGCGTATACATCAATGACCCTTGATTGTTTGATTCTACAAGTGTTCAACTTCAAAACATTTATTCACACTTGTTATTTTGTAATCAATACCTTAGATTCCATCATCATTATCAGTGGGTATCTTCGCATCTGTTAACGGTATTCATAAATGACCGATAATAAAATGGTGTTTTATTATGCTCGATGTCAGATCACTTATTTGCATGATATAAACTCGTACTATCGTCAGTTTATATTGAAGACCTTGGGAAAAATAGTTGTATCACTCATCGATGCACTTCCCGAGCTACGCAAGATTAAACTACCATTTCATAATTTCAATAAATACTTTGTTATCGCACTCATCAAAGTGCATATTTACATTTTCAGAAAAAAAAAAAAAAAAAAAAAAAAAAAAAAAAAAAAAAAAAAAAAAAAAAAAGGATCCACTGCGTATTGTTCATGGCCATGCTTGTTTACTCCTGAGCATGGGTATGCCTGCCTCAGCAAGATATTATATATTTGAGAAATTGCTATGTTTTGCAGGTGTGATCCTCAATCCTGTGCCAGTGAGCTTTCCTTCCCTTATCCTTGCTTTGAATGATAAAGAGTATCAGTATAAAAAGTATCAATATAAAGAGTATTAGTATACAAAGTATAAAATTCAGTAATGTATTTCGGCCCTTAGCTCCACTTCGGACCTCACACATTAGGGGGCATCTGTTAACAATCAAATTAACACCCTAGTCATGTGACAGAAGAAGCACATTTTTACCATGTGCCCGTAATATGAAGATAGAAACATAAGTACATTCAGAGACAAGTACTCTCTGATCTAATCACTTCTCCCATAAATGGAAGGATTAGGTGAAGACAGTAAGAACCTAAGAAAACCAAGTTCAGTGATTGAACCGCTCATAAAAGGTTTAAAACTAAGCTACACCAATCAATAAGTGAAGATGAATGCATTGAAGTGCATTGATTGTACTCAAAGTATGTTAAAGTTGTGCAAAAAGCATAAAAACTATGGAAAAGTGGGTTTTTGAGCTAAAATAATAAAAAAAGATGAAAAGGGATAATCCCACATTGAAAAGAGAAACATGAGGGCTCATTTCCCAATGCTATATAAGAAAGGCATGGGAGGCATTGTAGAGGACACCAAAGGAAGAGCAAAGGCATGCTGAAGAGATTCTGAAGGAGGAGAAGGAGCTCAAATTCTTCAAAAGCAAGGGTGAAGTAACGGAAGCTCATGATAATGGAAGAGGGATTCACACCAAGATCATTGGTAAGTATGTACTTCTTATTAGTTTTAATATGAATGGATTCAAGTTTCTACCATCTAAGAGTTTGAATTTGGCTTATCATGCATGAATTTAATTCTTAAATGAGTCTAGATCTTAATGAGTTTTTATTAATGAATATAGATCTTTGTAAACTTGTGATAATCTTTTCATGTTGCTGACATAGGAACTCACCATTTCTTAGTAAGATAGATTGATATGTTGCATAACTCCCTACATGCAAACAACTTAATCTATTATCAATATGTTTTGGATAATCAAGGTAAAAACAAACAAGGATTAAAACAAAATCCTCTTGGTATACAAAAAACTTGTCCAAGTTCTACTTATGGGGGAAACCATTCACCATGGAATGGTAATATTCTTGGTGGAAGCAAAGGGCCATGGAACATTATTTCCAATTGGGGTTATCGTCCACCAATGGGTGGAAACGACTCAGGTATTTATCCTTCAACTTTTCCTAGCACAATTCCTAGGGAAAATCCCATACCCCCAATAGGTAGCATGCTAGGGGGAATTCCACCTATCAACCCCATTCCGCAATGGAGTGGGAAAGTTCCAGGAAGTAACCAATATTCTTGGGGACTACCTCCACAAGGGGGAAATCAACCTTGGAACACTTATAAAAACCAAGGAAACACTCAATGGAGTGGTTATATTCTGACGAGTAACCAATCTTATTGGGGCCCACCTCCAAAAGGGGGGAATCCACCCATTAATTCTATCCTGCAATGAAATGGTTAGATTCCGGCAAGTAACCAATCTTATTGGAACCTACCTCCGCAAGGGAACAATCCATCCATGCAACCTGTTCCACAATGGAATGGACAATTTTTGGGAAGTAACCAATCTTTATGGATGCAACCTACACAAGGAGGCAATCCTCCTTAGAATAATTTTCAATCGCAAGGAAAACAACAACAATGGAGCCATCAAGCTTCAACCATGCATCAATCATTTGATATGGCACCACTTGGATCGCCATTTCTATCAAGATTGAATATATCGGATTTATCCCGATAGACCAATGACCCTGTTTTTCCTTTGAATGGGTGGCCTACCATACCAACTAAGCTATCATCGGACATACCCAATTTCGACGGATGACCAAAGGACGATCCATGAAATCATTTCATGACATTCCATTTTTGGTGTTCATACAATTACCTAGTTGATAATAGTATTAGGTTACTGTTGTTTCAGTGGACCCTCATGGGAACTGCTGCGAAATGGTACATTGAATTTCCTTGCAATACATTCACAGATTTCTCATCTTTAGCCATCGTATTTCTAACACATTTTCAATTACCTATCTGTTATGAGATGGGTACAATTTTTTTTACTTCACTTAGGTAATCCACTTCCATTCACATATCAGAACATATCCACAAGCGGAGGATATGTTGAAGGCTTATAAAAGCTAAAATCCCGGATCAATTCATAGTAGATTGGTTCATAAAATTGCTATTGCCTACTCTTGCCAAAGATGTAGCCATGTCAGTGTTAAATTTTTAGAATTTACTTCAATCTGATCTAGGATCTTAACTGAGAGAACAACATGTACAGCATATCTACAGCATATCAATCATGGAGACAATAATGCAAGCACACAAGAGACACAAAGATTTACTTGGGGAAAACCATAAAGGTGAAAAACCCCAATAACTTCCTCAGAGATAGATAGAGCAATGATACAACCCAAGAGATAGACATATCCTAGCAGCAGATCCTCCTCCTCCATAAGTGCGCCACTCCTCCTTGAGTGCATGAGTGAGAAGTGAGTGATCAAATAGAGTGCCTCCCACACTCTATTTATACTTGACTTGACTTGCCTTTTACATAAATCATGTAGGCTCGAACTTAACCACATAACATAATGCTGACTGGGCCAACCCCCAATAGGGTGGTCTAATAACCCTTCAACCCACATGGCCGACCCCCAATAGGGTGGTCTAATAACCCTTCGACCCACATGACTTATATAGGGCCGGCCCCAACAAGGTGGTCTAATAACCCATCAAGTATAAGTTACGGCATTTACAATATAAATGACGACACTTCCGTATAGAGGAATAATACCATCTCTATAGGAGTACATACAACATACATATATGAAATACATTCCGAAGTTACATATACATCAACACTCCCTCTTAACTAGGAAGGTATTTCTCAGCACAGGTCTTCTAGCACAAGTCTTCTTCTCTCGATCATCATCACTAGATAATCGTCATCGAGTCATCATCATTGTCACTACTGCTGCTATCTCAATCAATCTCTGAATCTACTTGTCATAGGAAGTTCTACAGAGCCAGTCCTTTTTCATACTGGATGTAGGCCCACCACCTGTAGGCCTTCGTCATCACTGGCCATACTATGGAATCCTCAAGACTTATTACATGCATCACAAAACTTGGCTGCAGCATCCTAGGCTATTACAAGAACATAGCTCTACCTGTAGGATATCCCAAGAGCACATTACATGTGACCCATCACAAAACCTGGCTGAAGCATCCCAGGCTATTACGAGCACACAGCTCTACCTGTCGGATCTCCCAGGAGCACATTACATGTGATCTCACCACAAAACCTGGCTGAAGCATCCCAGGCTATTACGAGCACACAACTCTACCTGTCGGATCTCCCAGGAGCACATTACATGTGGTCCACCACAAAACCTGGCTGAAGCATCTGAGGCCTTTTTCATCCTATCCAGATCTGCCAGGAGCAAATTACATGTGGTCATGGAAAAACCTGGCTGAAGCATCTGAGGCCTTTTTCATCCTGTCCAGATCTCCCAGGAGCAAATTACATGCCATAGGACAAAACCTCGAAAGAGCATCTGCCAGATATCCCAGGGAAACGAATTACATGCCATTGGCAAAACCTCAAAAGACTATCTGTAGATATCCCAGGGCACAAATTATATGTGCTCCCAAGCAAAACCTCGAAAGAGCATTTGCCAGATGTCCCAGGGCACTGAATTACATGCCATAGGAAAAACCTCGAAAGACCATCTGCAAATCTCCTAGGGCACAAATTACATGCTCATCTGCACAACCTGATCCACGGCCACAAAGTATCATCTGATACTCACCATACATCATCCTGATGTACACATGATCATCCTGATCATCATCACTGCAACATCTTGCTGCATGTCATCTGGAGAAGCTTGTCATCCACGATCACCCTGATCATACAATGCATCCATCTGATGCACACCAAGTATCTACCTGATACATATCATCATACATAGTGTATCCACCTGATACATAGATACATGATTCACACAATGTATCCATCAACATACATGATCTACCTGATCATACCTGATACATTTCAATATACATAGTGTATCCACCTGATACATAGATACATGATCCACACAATGTATCCATCAACATACATGATCTACCTGATCATACAATGTATCCACCTGATACATATACAGATACATGGTCCAAGCATCCAACATGATGCATACATACATACATAAAAATGATCCAACTGATCATATCCAAGCAGAAACCAGAACATCATCCTGATGCTTGTCATCCAGCGCTTACATCGACAGCCATGTGAAGGATCATCCTTCCAAGATGCTTGGAATGGCTTCAGTAAATGTGTCCATCACTTCTTCCTCGAAGTGTCCTCGATCTGAAGAACACCAAGCCTCTCTCTGAATTACTCGAACCTCACCCTGGCTAGTGGCTTTGTCAGCACATCTGCAATCTGCTGGTCCATCGCAACATACAGGAGCTTCACAACTCATCTCTGCACCATATCCCTGATATAGTGATATTTGATCTCTATGTGTTTCGACCTATCATGAAACACTGGGTTCTCAGACAGCTTCACACAACTCTGGTTATCACAGAAGATACCAGTAGCATTTAACGGGAGATCAAATAACTCAGACAGTAGCTTCCGTAGCCATACTGCCTCACAACTAGCTGAACAGGCTGCAACATACTCTGCCTCAGTTGTACTCAGTGCCATGCAGGACTGCTTCCTGCTAAACCATGAGATCACACCTGATCTCATACTGAAGCAACACCCAGATGTGCTCTTCCTATCTGCAGCACTGCCAGCCCAATCTGAATCAACATAACCCTGCAGGTTAAACTTTTTATTCGCTTCATACTTGAGCCCAAAATCCACTGTACCCTTCAGGTACCTCAGAACATGCTTTATAGCAATAGGGTGAACACTCTTCGGATCCGTCAGGAACTGGCTCAATGTGTTCACAGCAAAGAAAATATTTGGTCTCGTGTTCGTCAGGTGCATCAAGGACCCAATCATCTGATGATACGTAGAGACATCAACCGACTCAGATGAAGCATCACATAGAAGCTTCAGATTCGATGTCATAGGTGTGGCCATGGCCTTGCAATCCATCATCCTTAACCTCTTCAGGATCTTTTACTGCATACTTCCCTTGTCCAAGGAAGATTCCATCTACACTCTGCCACACCTCCATGCCAAAAACAAATAGTGCATCATCCCCAAGTTCTTCATCTCGAAATCGGCAGTAAGCTTCCGCTGCGTGTCGGCAATCAATATATCTTCACCTGTAACAAACAGGTTATCCACATACAAAAGTAGTATCACTGGATTTCCTTCCTCAACCTTGTAGTAAAGGTTGGAATCCGTTTTATTCTTGGTAAATCCCAAACTGGATAGAAAGCTGTCTATCCTACCAAGTTCTGCACACATATATGACTACACCATTCAAGAAGGTTGTCTTGAAATCCATATGGTGTATCTTCTATTTCATCACTTTTATATTTCTCTATGCTGCCACATGCTTGATCTTGATAGATCCATATGGAAGTCATAACAAACTTCCCTTCAGGTCTTGGGACTACATCCCAAACATCATTCTTCATGATCGACGGATCATGGCATTCCATTTCTTCATCCCAAATCCTGGGAACTTCAATATATTCAATAGATATCTTTGTTGCTGGAAAAAATGTTGTAGTCCTTTGGTAGGTGAAGATATACGATCTTTCCTACAAAACAGGTTAAATTGCATGATTAGAAACATCCAATAATTTTCAGAACAAATTCTTACTCATAAAGAAATATGTCATATAGTCATGCAATTATCTTAGCCAATGCTTCAATACAACATTTATCCATATCCCGTAGCTTTCTAGATGCCTTCCAATCTCTACCAGAACATTGTTAAGAGCGTGCACAACTCCCAACATGTCAACAAAGAGGTTTCATTCTAGATAAGTAGCAATGGAATGTTGTTCAGTGCCATAGGCCACTTACCCATGCATATTAGTAGTATACTTTTCATCAATGCAATTATTCTAATATGCATAATACACAACCTAATTCTAGGAACATCAGTATATACATTATTGAACAGTATTATTTAAGAAATGACAATTCAAATACTTATCTTTGTTTGTTCATTGGGTGGAATCCCTCTGAGTCTTCGATTCCTTGCAGGAGCTACTAGAGTCCTAATTTGAGGTACCTTCTTCTACACCTTTCTATTGTGGAATGTAGAGAGATGGTCAACTCCCTCTGAATATCTGCATCCTTGCAGAAACCACTGGAGTGTACTCCCTCTTGATCTTTGCTTCCTAGATTACTTGTCCTTGAACTTATATTCATTCTCGATCCCTATGCATGCTTGTTAGTATCATCATTGTGTTATCCTCTAGGTCTCATATGTAATCAAACATTCATTACTATAATATTAATATTATCAAAACACAATAATCTCAAGCATGTATAGTCAGGATCAATTCAAACACAGATAATAAACATTGGTATTCAAGGTTTCAAGGAAGTCTTCTTTTATTCATACATATTCTTATTTGATCATAGGATTCTTCTAGTTAGTTGAATCATCAATCCAGATAAGAGATATAATATGCATAAAACCTGTGATTATTCAAACCTATACCTTCATGATTCTTCTGGTTAGTCATATCATCAATTATGGTAAGAAACATAATATGCATACAACCATGATTATTCAAACCTATGACTTCATGAATAATCATCATCAACAACACAACAGTATAGGATCCTAACACAAGGTAGGATTCTAGCTTGATATAGGAAAAACATACCTGGATTAGCATGCTATCTAGTTATGTCTAACATACCTGCATAATGTCTTCTGGTTCTCTTCAGTGACTTGTGCTAGTAACCTGCATGTCTCATAAGTTAACCATTGTAAAAAACAAGTTATACATACCTCGAAAGTAGATCTTCTATGTGATCCATGACAATGGATGAATCCTTGTCTTCACGTCACCATGATCATACGTTCTTGAAGTAGAACATGATTTGTCTTTATTGGTGTACCTTTTATGTTAGCAGACAACA
Organism: Larix kaempferi; assembly: GCA_027924585.1. Taxonomy (NCBI): domain Eukaryota; kingdom Viridiplantae; phylum Streptophyta; class Pinopsida; order Pinales; family Pinaceae; genus Larix; species Larix kaempferi. The sequence goes on from BSBM01000972.1 coordinate 1,567,050, forward strand.
TAAACCTCATACAACACCATAAGGCATTAGTACAATCATAAGTGTCAACACCCTAACCAATGAATATCTTCTATCATGCATTCATAATTTTGTTAAGGTGATACGACAAATCTAAAATCAAGAGTGTACTAACCGTAATAACATGAAGAAAAACATACCATAAAATATTGAAACATACCTCGATGAGTCATACCTGTCGAGATCGCTTGTAATATTCTTATGTAAGGCCTTAGCCTCATCTCCCTCTGAAACAGGAACTTCTTCACTTATGCAGGTGATCAATCCATCTTCTTCTAGGATTAACCCAATCCACTTGATTTGCAAGAACTGGACATGGAGATGGATATGGGTTTGTCAGACAAACCCCAAAAATTCAAACTTTGAATTTCAAACTTCTGAAAGCATAGAAATATGCACCTTGATGAGCTAATCAAGCTGGTATATTCAGAATTTGAAAACTGCAAAGTTTCACTCCTCAATTTTGCCTTTTAAACTTCTGGATTCACTGGACGTGACCCTGAACTGGGGTTTGATGAAGCCCACTCTTCTATGCCATCAAAAGGTTTGATCCAAATCTCTAAGCTTCTATTTTTATGAGGAGCTTCCAGCCGTGGTCACATATTTCAAAAATTCCCATTTTTGCAGAAGCCCTAATTTTCCACTTTTCTGATCAAAGTCCCGAACTAGGGTCTGATCAAGCCCGGCCTTCTGCCCAACCAAAAATTCTGATCTTGGTCTCTAAATTTTTATTTTTATGCATAGCATCCAGCCATGGTCTCTGATTACAAAAATTCCAACTTTCTCCGAAGCCCTAAATTCCGGAAGCCATGAATGAAGGTACTAAAAAATAATTCTGTTTTGACAGAAATATGTACCTGATTGTTTCTAGTGTACCTCTGAACTTTCTGATCCATAGGGTCTGAAAACATTTCTTGAGATAGCCCGACCTGTTATCTTTCCATCCTGATAGGTCTGACTTCAATTGGATTCTCAGAGAGAGAGTTATGCCAAGTGTCGCAACATGAGCTGTTTATGGGATAATACAGGAGAGCGAACTTGTATGGTGTGCCACGTGTCACTGTTTCAACTTCGGCCTCTGAAAAACTTTTATGAGATAGCTCGACCTGTCATCTTTCCATCCTGATAGGTCTGACCTCAATTGGATTCTGTGATAGATAGTTATTCCAAGTGTCGCAACGTGACCTGTTTATGGGATAATACAGGAGAGCGAACTTGTACGGCGTGCCATGTGTCACTGGTTCAACTTCGGCCTTTGAAAATATTTCTTGAGATAGTACAGTCTTTTTAATACCTATCAAATTTTATGAAATTTCATTTGGATCTTCCTAGCCCACGTTATGACCTTTTTCCCAAGGTCACCTGATTTTGACTCAGATCTGGAAGAGGCAGAAACCCTATATTGTACAGGTCATAAATCACAAGGTAAAACGAATTAGAGGTTGTCCTTTGGACACAAGGTACATGGGGATTTAATCTTCGACCTGTAAGGATTTCCGATCCTAAAACTTCTCCAAAATGGATTGATAGCGAAAGTGCTACAATGACTGGTTTTTGCTATATCAAGCCCTAACATCGTAAGTGCAACAAGTGCCATACATGCCATATCATGCCTTCTTTCAGGCTAGCTCTAATACCATGTTAAATTTTCAGAATTTACTTCAATCTGATCTAGGATCTTAACTGAGAGAACAACATGTACACGATATCTACAGTATATCAATCATGGAGACAATAATGCAAGCACACAAGAGACACAAAGATTTACTTGGGGAAAACCATAAAGGTGAAAAACCCCAATAACTTCCTCAGAGATAGATAGAGCAATGATACAACCCAAGAGATAAGCATATCCTAGCAGCAGATCCTCCTCCTCCATAAGTGCGCCACTCCTCCTTGAGTGCATGAGTGAGAAGTGAGTGATCAAATAGAGTGCCTCCCACACTCTATTTATACTTGACTTGACTTGCCTTTTACATAAATCATGTAGGCTCGAACTTAACCACATAACATAATGCTGACTGGGCCAACCCCCAATAGGGTGGTCTAATAACCCTTCGACCCACATGGCCGACCCCCAATAGGGTGGTCTAATAACCCTTCAACCCACATGACTTATACAGGGCCGACCCCAACAAGGTGGTCTAATAACCCATCAAGTATAAGTTACGGCATTTACAATATAAATGACGACACTTCCGTATAGAGGAATAATACCATCTCTATAGGAGTACATACAACATACATATATGAAATACGTTCCGAAGTTACATATACATCAACAGTCAGGAGTTATGACTGAAGAACAACTCATTTAGAGTGCCCAACATATGGATTTGAGACATTCACATGATGTTAATTATGCATTGATCAAATTCAGATAATGAATGTTAAGTTATTAGATATGTGTAAAACAAGTCAATTAAGCTATTCATTAATTGTATGTCAACACAGTAATAAGTAATTGATCAAGTGTCATCAATTAGAATTGTTGTCGGGAAATTTTCATAAGTAAACTTAAACATTGTTCATATACATTAGTAGAATTGTCGTGTTTAAATATTTGTCATGATTGTTTAAACCCTTAAGGGTTCTTTGTTTATGAATACAATGATAACGTGCTGATAACTACAATACTTCTATTTTAAAAACAAATAATTATAAATGTTGTTATTTTATTATTATTATTATTAATGATAATAAGGTCCTTTGTGGTAAACATAGTCAATTAAACAAAAGTGGAAATAACTTGAGTAAAATAATTATTAATTAAATAGACGAAATCATTCCGTGTAAGTTAAACACATATATTAAAATATTGAATCTGACCAACAAGATACGATATGATTGCTTTAAAAATAATATTTTTTATTGTGATTACTAACATCAGATCGTAGATTGGGTAAAACAATTAAGATACCCAGTTGTACAAAAGTTGAAAGGTCAAACATGATAGTTACTAAATTATTATGTTTTCAACATATTTGATGTGAATGGGCCTATGAATTAATCTACCATCCCGTGAGGGACCCAAAGTGAACAATTCAAGAATAATTAAATGTTATATACTCAACTTATTTGATCCAACTTAAATAGCATTAACTATTGGGCTGCTCGAGAAAAGGAGAAGTAAATAAAGAAAATATATTCATTTATGATTATAATATTTTGTTAGAATTGGAAACTTAAATAGGGAGGTGAATTAATTGTTTCGGAGGAGGGTGATGGAGTAACATGGAAGCAAGGAGGAGGAAAATTGGTATTTAGGATAGGTCTCATGGAGAGGTTGGGGGTTGGAATTTTTGGGAGGAGAGTAGACTTAGTACTGTGATGAAAGAATGAAGGAAACATTTGAGGAGGGAGTGAACTCAGGGGAAAAAAACTTGAGGAGGGGGTTAACTCAAGGACTTAGAAATTCTTGGAAATCAAGGAAGATTGAGGAAAGGAAAGGAACCTTCTCTTGGTATTATTGGTCTATGGGACCAGGGGCTAGGAAACTATTGGCTTCTACACTTTCTGGGCTAGCCCGGGTTTGGTGAAGTTACTTCACAGCTACAAAAAAACCCCTTTTCACTAGCCCTTTCAGCATCAACCTCCAAATAGTATGAAGTCTCACCCGATGCGAAGATGGGTGGTTACAAAATCAGGTTTCTGCAACCTTAGTGATGCGTGGATGTTCAATGTGAACTTGCAATGCACTCCTTTCTAAACACATACTTAGAATAACAATACCAACATGTAACTATGCACTTCGCAGTTATCAACAACCTACAGACTACGCTGAATCATTGTTGTATTTACTTATATAACTATGCACTTCGCAGTTATCAACAACCTACAGACTACGCTGAATCATTGTTGTATTTACTTATATAACTATGCATTCATCATACTTAGCATTACTTTGCAACATTCATAAACATGTGTTCTGCTTACTTAACATATGATTTTAATTAACATATATATGAAAGAAAATACATAAACATATTATATCCTGAACACAACACATCACACATTCATACATATACCACATTGATTTACATGGTTCACCCCCTAGATGGGATCTACATCCACAAGAACTTTTCTTATATTACTTGGAAGGGGTAACAGTTCCTGTCTGTGCACTCAGTTGCAGACTCTTCTCTACAATAGACCTCTGCGCACAAAGCTGCAACGTCTTTCTCTCTTAATCTAATTTTATGATCAAAACAACAACAACACCTATGTCAAAGTAATATCAATCATTACTTATACAAAATGTTCATATATATAGATGTGCCTGAGGGTCACATATTGCAATAACTATGGGCCAACCCCCATAGTACCCTTAAACCCAAAATGTTGTGGTTCTCCTACTAACTATGCTTTGTATTAACTTAGATGTACTCTGTTGTCCTTTTGCGCCACTTCTTCAGACTCTGATGCTTCTTCTGATAGTGAAGTTCTGACCACGTGGATATGACTCTACAGTGGTGCGTCCTTTACACCATTTTGCTTATTTACTTTAGTTCCTGTAGCTTTCAGTCCGTTGCTTAACTCTTAACTGCTTCCACTACCTCTGGTTTTCCTTAGTACTTTGTCTTTACTAAGGGGATAGGTCCTATACTGTCACTTTACTTTGCTCCATACCCTCCTCCCGAGAATCATGGAGTTGCTTCTCCCAAAACTGGTCAACTTTAGGAAACACCTAATTGTACTTTCACCATCAAAACTTATGCACTTGTCCCGCACCCAACAGGCCCCTAACACTTACATGTGGCTCTCCCCCAAGCCACTTTTAGTAGGATTCCTTGACTATGCATCACTCGAGATCTTCATCTTCACAACAAGTTCTTGAAAAGTTGTGCTCAACTTCGCAACTGTATCCTTGGTCTCTTCCTCAAATTCCTTGATTGTTTCGAGCATCATCGCTAAGATGGGTTCTTTCATCTAGTCTTTGATAGTACTCTCTGTTGAGCGGAGTTCTTGCAATTTATCCTCAATTTTTTTAGAGAGTTCCAATGCTTCTTCTTGCATAGGCTGTAACCTCGACGAAGTTCTAGCTTCCTTCTCCCTTAGTTCCTTCAGCTCCTTCTGAAGCTCTCTTGTCTCTGCAAACGTCTGAATCCTTTTTCTTAGTGGAAAATTCTTCATAGCTAGGTTCACAACATCAATGTCGTTCTACCTCTGATGGGCTTCATTCTTAATATTCTGTAGTTCGGAATTCTCTTGCAATGTGGCCCAAAACTTGGTTACTTCGTCTAGCAGATATTGGCACCTCGCGACTTCTTTGGAGATGTTCTTGTTCGATGTCTTCAATTCTTTGGCTCTTGCTGCCTTCACTTCTGGCGGAGTGCCAGGTTGTTGCTGACATTATAAATCAACAATCTTTTCCTTGTACCCAATCTCCATATTTACCATTTCTTCTTTGATATTATCCATGGTAGTGCCAATATTGAGGATGGTGGCTTCTACTTTTGGATCCTCTTCGTAGAGTGGGATCCTTGCACAAACTTCTGCCACGGTCTTCTTGAACCTTTCCTACTTCTCCTGAGCCTTTTCTAGCTCATTTTTTTCTGCGTACATTCCTTTTTCAACTCCTTATAATTATCTTCCAGCTTGAGATGCTAGTTATATGAAATCATATCCCTGTCTCGGATTTCTTCCACAACCTGCAAATGTAGATTATGCATTCCATCAATGGGAAACATTCCAACGTTGAAGTCCAGATGTGCGAGCTTCTTTACACCTTTAGTTAGTTCGTCCGACAGGAATATGACATTCATCAACTCAATGCGAACTAATCTAGGTCTCATGTTCAACGCAGGAGCTTATCGATGTAACATCCCTCTTTTATTGTTCCTATTACTTTGTAAATTATGCCTATGTATGTAGGCTTGGTGAGGAGCTCAAGGCCAAGGCCCCACCAATGGACCTTGAAAGTTTTGTCATTGTATGTTTCCTAAATTATAATTGTTACTATAGGTTTAGAAGACTAAGGACGCGACACAACTTAATATCGGGCCATAAATCCAGCTAGGGAAAAGGTTAAGGGTGAATAACGTCCTGTGAAACTAGTAATAATGACTAGGCGTCATTATTGTGCTATAGGATACCAAAAGGAAGACTATTTACAAATGATAGCCTATGGGAAGAATTGACATGCTCCGTGAGGACCACTGAGCGTCGCAAATATCATGCTCTACTCTTACAAGGTTACAAAGTAGGTAATACACTTATTATCTTAATAAGATTTATTCTTATTATTAACTGGTGGTACCCCCTTAAGCTTATAGTAAGTACTTACTAGTGGCGTCAATATAAAGGAAAGACTACCCTAGCTATGTATCATTTAAGTAAAAGGGGTATACATAAATATATTATATTTATGTATTTAATTCATAAATAAATGTATGTTATGAAATACTTCTAGTTAAGCGAAAACGTGAACTTTAGGATTACCTACCAAACCATGCATGGGTTTTCGCCTAAAGTTAGAAAGATTCTCTATTAGGGCGCTTTATCACTAAGGAATGGAAGTTAAGCCTTGTATTAGTTTTTGAGATATATGTGAGCGCCAAACTCCTTTAAACACCACCACTTGTCGTCATGTGGGAAGGTTGAGTTGGTGAATCTACCAATTGGCGTTTGAGCATGTCTCTTGATCACACGATTAAGTGATCTGTTATCTGGGGGATTTGGGGGAAGGGAGTGATCTCTGCCGGATAGGACGGGAGCGATCTCTGGATTGTGGAGATAACAACCTGGCATACGGGAGGAAAAGGGGGAAGTCGTAGCGAAGGAAAGCGGAAAGTCTACATCTCTGAGAGTGAGGCGAACTTCACTGGGGGTAAGTAAGAGATGTTGGGAAAGAAAAGAGTCTCAGTGTGGAGATACTTCTCTCTGCGGGAGGGTGATGGAAGAAAATAAGGAATCCATCTTGAAGAAATATGCGCAATAGAGTCAGCACCTAGCTAATGGATTTCTGTATAGAAACAAAGAGTTCTAATAAAGTTTTTCTTACCTCTGGTTATTTATTTTCATCTCTGAGAAAGTACATACCGATCCCTACTCTTGGTAATGAATACTCTTAGCTTCAATATAAACGCCTCAAACATTGAGCTCAGTAGTCTGTTGTATCTACTTTTCTATTGGGATCGAGGCCTCCTAATTAAACCTATGATCTGATCATGCATGGAGTTTGTTGTATGTAAACATAGGTTAGTGATCAAGATTGAAATCCTATTGATGGTGTAAATTTCGTTGTAATAAAGATACTGATCCCAGCTATAGCCATCAGATCGGAGCTTGCCTCTTTTATAGCATCAAGGCCTTTCCTTGTCTCTGCATAAATATATCCTTGATATTATTACTGCATTTCAGCATATTGGAGTCATGCGTAGGAGATCTCAGCTGGACGCACCCGATTGGTTGCTCACTACTTTATGTCTGAAATTAAAGGTATATATATTCGTATCTAGCCAACTCGTGAAATTAGAATAATATCTTAATAGGTAACTACATCCAGCTGGTCGATGTCGATGATACAAAATTTGGCATGAACAAACTGTATCTTTGGAAATCCATTGTAGAGATCGTTGTTTTGGCGTCTCTGCAATCCATTGTAGAGATCGTTGTTTGGCATCTCTGCAAATCCATTGTAGAGATCACTGTCTTTTGCTTCTCTGCAAATCCATTGTGAGATCGTGGTTACCTCTACGCTCTTTATTATCAGTTGTTGGATTGACTTATAGTTACACTCTGCGTTTTAAATCTCATATGCTTCCATGAAAGTTGGGCAAGATCAATCCCATGCTTATAGCTACACCGACCTTTTTCCGATAGCTAATTCACTTGATACGATTCGATCTTGTTCAGAAATCTATTCGGGTTATTTTTCTGCATGCACTTTGCTTGATAGAGTTCAATTTTGTATACAGATCTGTTCTTGTTATCTCCGCCTTCACCTTCTTAATCTGATTGCTTTGTAAATTTAGAAGACACTTGGCGATATTTCTTAGAGATCTGGTCGCAGGGACATTCCATCTACGTTGGGTCTAGATTGCAGAATCCCTGCGTATAAACTCTAGATTGCATTCATAGAACTCCTTTTATATATATATATATTTTTTTTTATTTGCAGAGGTTTGTTAATAGATTTTTAGATCTCTGAACACCTGCTATCCCTTATTGCCACTGATTGTGAGCCGATAGATCTCCATATCGAGGCTGCCCCAATCTTGGAATGCCTTGTGTTCTTCGATATTTTGTATTTTAGTCTTTTAACTACCGGAGAGTTCCTCCAGCTAGGGATGTTAAAAAGGGATGTTACCTTGAGCATTTTAATTGGTCAAAGTAGAGCAAAATATTGTTGAAAGGAAAACTCTATAGAGTAATTTAAAATGACACATAGATTTTATCTTGGTTTTCTCCCTTTATATATACTTGGGTATATAGTGATATGGCAAGGATACTTATATTTTGGGTATATTATGATATGGTAAAACAAAAGTAATGAAGTGAATACTTAGGAAAATTATGCAAGTCAATATGGTATGGTTGTGGATATTCATCCATATTAGTTGAAAAGAATCAAAGGCTTTTAAATGTTATATGTGAGCAGGAATGCCACTTTATATTTACGTTATAGTATCACTACCCGTAAACAATATGGACGTCTGCTGTATATGTTTACTGTTTCTCCCTGTCGAATTGTGTGTTAACCATTGAGCATGTCAACGATATTTTTGGTGTTGTATTAGATCTGTACATATATATATTATGTTAAGGTTAAAGGTCAGCGTGTATACGTAGACATATATACATATTAAAATTAGAAATAGGTTTCACTAAATTATGTGAGATTTGTACTATTATCAGCCTTGTATAGTTGTAGTATATAGAGAGAAGGTCCCTTGTATTCATGTAATGTTGAGGATTGTCGTAGTAATTACTCTCCGTGTTATAGGCTGTAAGAGAGTAGAAAAGAAGTATTGCAACAATGATGTTGCCGGTTGTAATCCTTATTGGGATATTTTAATAAATGATACAATAACAGTTCTGGTAGACGTAGCCCGAAGAGTCGGGTCAACCATGTATATTGGTGTTGATGTCTCTATCTTTTATGCATCTTGTATTATCTTTTATGCGTCTTGTATTTTGTTTCATGTGTCTTGTATTATGATACTGATGGCCTTGTTGTTATATAGATGTATAATGGTACCTTATCAAAATGGTTCTTGGTGAAAAGGTTATTCCTTGTTACATGTTGTTCGTGGATATGAAGGTAATTATTGTTTTAAATTCAGGAAGATTCAAATTATTATAAGAGTTCCATACGGATATTAAGAACAAATACATTGGAGGTATCCTGGGTTTTGGATTGGTTATTGAATAATCCAAGTAATCTATTAATGTCCGATATAAAGTACAATGGTATTATTTTTGTATATAGAACTGTTCCAAGTATGATAACGAAGTCCATAGACATGTTTATAATGTTAGGTATAATTTCGATGTGGAAATTATATTATATTTATCTTTAAAAAGTTTTGGAATATACCAATTTTTTACTGGCCTTAAAATTTGGGTATGCCACATATCATTTCCTTCTTTGGCTTGACTCCCCTGATCTTCTTTCGGAGTTTAATTCTCTTATCAAGTCTCTCTGGACTTGTTCCACTCTTGTGACCATGATTTTCAATTCTACGATGCTCTCCATCATACTCGCTTGGAGTTCCTATTGCTTTCTATCTTTATCGGTGAGCTTCTCTTGAAGATGAGTATAGACTCGATATGCGATGCATTCATATTCATCCTCATGCAATTGCGCATCGAGCGAAGGTTTATTTGATTTATGCTTCTTTCTTGGTGATCTCTCCGGTACAACTGTGTCAGGATTATTCCTTTTCTCACCTGTTGGAAAATTAACAGTTTGTTGTTGTTCTTGACCTTGATCTTGTGCCTTCCCTTGACCACTTGTTTGCTCTTTTTCTTGGTCCTGGGTGTCCTTTTTAGTTCCTCTTTCCTCTGATGTAGTGACCAAGTTCACTGGTGCATCAATCTTCCATTCTAGTGGCCAATCTTCAAGGATAAGATCTATCTTCTACGCGTCCACCTAGTATTTCCCCTCATACTAGTCTAGGTTCAATGGTAGTCTCGGATGAATAAAAATAAAGTGCAAGCCCACCTCGAATCGCATCTTACGAATATATGCTGATGTTACCTATTTTGGAATACGCGAAGTGCACTTGATTACTTCACATAACTGCTCATAATATGGGAAAACTTGTGTGTTGTTCATTCTTTGTCTAGTTGGCTTTGTATTGGCCCACATGGAAGTTTTTGATAATTCCTTTGAGCTAAGCATTACTCCATTCCTTGGCCTTTACCCAGTATTCAATGTGGAGCTCCTTCACCCATATTTTCCACCATTGTTGGACACCTCAAAGGTGGAAGAGGAATTAACACCTACTGAGATTAATCATGACTGCATGGAATAGGAAAGCATTGATCATATCATGGACACAAAGGTTAAGGAAACATGCCAACAAAATATCTAGCTATATCGGGTTGTCAAAGCAGGGAAACTACTACACCAAGAGTCAAGTTCAACAGAATTTTTCCCACCTGATGGGGGAACTCAACGCAATGGAGACCATTGCTTCTTAATGGAGGAGGATTGATATAGATGGACATAGGTGGCCACAGACCTATTCCACTAGCTCAAAATAGTTTTTCATTCTCGCATGTTTCTTGTAATTTTTCTGTAGTTTTTTGGGTCCCGAACTTCTGTGGCTGTTTTGAGGCCCTAAACGACATTTTTTGGATATTCCAGGGGGGTCATGGTTTCCAATGGAACGCACTTTCTTCCGTTTGAAAATTTTATAGGTCGGATAGACCTTTCCAATGGGATATCAAGTGCCCCAAACAAAGATCGTATGCAAAATTTTTGACCCCAAGAAGTTGATTGTTCAACTAACCACCTTGGGGCCTCAAACTTTATGATAGTTCACCTTATAGGGTTAGGTTTTTGGATGTTTAGGGTTCTTACCCTCATGCTTATGATAGATAGGCTCTTTCAGCCTCTTCTTGTATTTAGCTTGTCATGAATGAGCATAGCCGCCAAATCTCTTCTCAGAGATATAGCTACCACCATTCTAGCTGCTTTTATTTTATAGTTTGTTATATGTCATTCCTTTAATAGAATCTAAGTTTATGGTATCGAAGTGTTTCTTTCCATATATCTGTGTATGTGAATATATAAATTCTCTTTCATTTCATTCCCACATAAATATGGATCAAACAACATGAATGAACCCAATGTATTCTTGGTCAACACTTGTTAATTAATGAAAACTTCCCAAGCTTCCAATACATTGACATATAAAACATTATTGCCAAAATAAAACAATCCATTTCTCAAAAATAGTTTTCCAAGGACATTAAATAAAGATAACCTTTCAAACATAGGTCGATGGAGTGTTGTAATCATGCAAGTTGCTAGTCAACATAGCTCCTCTCGTTGATGGTTAGTGTATATATATTTGGTCGATGCCCCTCTGCATGAGCTAGTCCATAAATCGATGGTGCAAATACTTTGAGTAAGTTTGATACATTTTTACTAGTCTATGAGCGGGAAAGTACTGTGGTGAACTGTCACTTTGATCGACATGTTTAATTAGTCAACAAACTGTCGGGATAGGTTAATGTTGCTATCAAGTATTTCCAGAGATTTCATATCATTCCGTCGCGTTTACAGACTATAAAAATAGTCGCACGCATGTTTTTCTTCTGTAATGAAGAATATGAACCCACAACGTTAGAAAGTTGGTCCTCTACAAGTACAAACTTCAAGATGAACATAAAATGCTTGCATCAGCGTATACTTCCTCCATACATAGATCAACCATTGCATAAGTTATTTAGGATTTATTCTATCTATAAATGAATATTAGGAAGGCGCACATACATTAAAATTTTATGTGCAGGTATCCAAAAACATTTCTGTTGAACGAAATCCTTGTCAAACTATCGAGTCTTTCTTGGACAGGGAATTTCAGTATGAACATAAAAACAATCGTTAATATTTCTTTCGGTTCTTGATACAATCATCTTCATGATTCCTTCCATATTTGAACCACCTCCATTAGCTGCTGCTGTCATCTAGACCAGATAGAAGAGGCAAGGAAACCAATGTTGGAAGGCTCAACGCAACATTCAACAAAATACTATAATACACACATAGGAAACCAGCAATCGAGAAGACTTACTGGGTCGAACATTCAACCACTACATTCATTCATAAATGGTCATTTATGCATTCAACCACTACATTCATTTATTCTCTCATAACAAGGTAGCTTCTTCCCATACTTTGTGAATGGAAACAAAATTATAGTATGCTATTTATTCATTCACAGTTTCTCATACAATTATGGATTATGTTTAGTTTGTTTCATTCATAATGGATTATTTTTAGTTTGTTCATTCATAGTTATAGAGAAACTTATGCACTGCATTGTGTGCATATAGAAAAAAGTCCAAGTATTGGCTAGAAACGTACGCAGTTTTGTATATAATAGAATCAAAGCTGATAAACCAGAAAAGCTCATCAAGTTCCTTCAATTGGGGGATGCAAGAATAACACATACTCTCTCTTTGGAAATGGATTTATCATGGAGGAATATTAGGATTATATTTAGCAACGTCTTTTTATTAGCCAGGGGCAGCTCAAAAACTCAAGGTGTAGAAATATCAAGATCCAATTTAAATGTTTTTGCTATATTTGAAGATTACATGATGACGAATAAAATTTTATATTATTAGTACTGATTTATGTTAGATGGATATATGTTTCATTGAAATTGAAACATATATTCAAGTATCAAGTGTTAATATTCAATATGCTAAGACAGAAAATATCAGCATTACATTCCATTTCACACCAATAGCATATATAGGATCACTGAAAGAACAACAAGCACAGCATAAACACAAGAGACACAGATTTATCCTGGGAAACCCTCATGGGGAAGAAAACCCAGCAAAGCCTACTCAATATAGATGACTAGGAAATACAAAGATGTAAACCATAGACATGAGCTCCTTCTCCTCCATAGCAATTCTCTCCCTCACCTATGCACTATTCTCAGGTGAGTGCAATGTGTGTTAAAATGAGGAACACACCTCCTCTATTTATACACAACTCCAACTTGTATTTTATATTAAATAGGTCGGCCCCCAACTTAACCACTAGGTTAAACACCCCATTACAACTGATTGGGTCGACCCCTCTATGGTGGTCTAATAACCCTTTGACCCACATAACACATACAGGGCCGACCCCCGCTAGGGAAGTCTAATAACCCAAGTTACCACATTCCAACGGAGGAATAAACATCTCCGGATATACAATAAGGTCTTCATGGAGGAATGAAACATCTCCGGAATAATAAAGTACTAATATAATATTCTTAGAAGTTACAATATTTCAACACTCCCCCTTAACGAGAAGGATATTATAATGACATCTACAAGAGCAAGGAGTCATCAGCATCATACATGATATATCTATAAATCATTGGAAGCTTTCTCAACATCATCAGTAACTCAAGCAGTTATTGGAACATCTTCAGTACTGGAACATCAACATCTTTAGTACTGAGTCTTCATATTCTGTAGCACTTGAACAGCTACAACAACATCAACATCATCATCTGGATCCTCACGATCATCAGCATCATCATCACATGATCATCAACATCGTCATCACATGATCATAAACATCATCAGCATATGATCATCAACATAGTCATCACACGATCATCAACATCATCATCACACAATCATCAGCATCGTCATCTAGATCATCACGATCAACAACATCGTCATCTCGGCCATCACGATCAACATCATTGTCATCTAGCCCATCACAATCAACAACATCGTCATCTAGATCATCACTATCAACAACATCGTCATCTAGATCATCACGATCAACAACATCGTCATCTAGATCATCACGATCAACATCATCATCATCTAGATCATCACGATCAACATCATCGTCATCTAGATCATCACGATCAACAGCATTGTCATATAGATCATCACGATCAACATCATTGTCATCTAGACTATCACGATCAACAACATTGTCATCTAGATCATCACGATCATCAGCATCGTCATCTCAACTAGATCCTCTCGATCAATAGTACAATAGCATCAACTGGATCCTCTCGATCAACAGTACATAGCAGCATACCTTGCAACACACATGATCTATTTACGGGATGATCAATCCCTATACATGTAAGACACCATATCATGTCTAGGGACGATGCATTCCACTCGTCAACTTAGAAAAAGTCTTCAGACCATTTTTCAAAGACATATGTCTACAAATCAATTAAGGGACCAAAGTCTGGGGATGATACAATCCCCTCTCGTCCACTAGGGACCACTTCTCGAAGACATCTGTCTATGGATCAATTCAGGGACCAAAGTCCGGGGAGGATACAATTCCCTCTCGCCCACTAGGGACCACAGAGACATAATTTTGTGGATCAATTCAAGGACCGAAGTCCAGGGAAGATACAATCCCTCTAGTCCAATAGGGACCACGGAGACATAAGTCTATGGATCAATTCAGGGACCGAAGTCCGGGGATGATACAATCCCCTCTCTTCCACTAGGGATGATGGAGACATAAGTCTGCGGATCAATTCAGGGATCGAAGTCCGGGGATGATACAATCCCCATCACATACATTTTGAACTAGTGGTTCTGGGATGATGCAATCCCCATAACGTACATTTTGAACTAGTTGTTCCGGGATGATGCAATCCCCATCACGTACATTTTGAACTAGTGGTTCTGGGATGATGCAATCCCCATCACGTACATTTTGAACTAGGTGTTCATGGACGATACAGTCCTATCATATCAACTAGGTACCATATACTGACCTCATCGTCAGAACAAGTAGCCTCATCATCGATACAAGTATTCATATCAATACAGGTATCCACATCATCGATACAGCATCCGCATCAATATAGTATCCACATCAACGATACAGTATCCTCATCAATACAATATCCACATCAACGATACAGTATCCTCATCATCGATACAAGTATCCTCATCATTGATACAAGTAACCACATCAACGATACAGTATCCTCATCATCGATACAAGTATCCATATCATCAATACAAGTATCCTCGTCATCAATACAGTATCCATATCATCAACCTTACCGTCGATATAGGAAATCTCATCATTGATAAAGGCATCCTTATTGATACCAGTATCCAAATATTATCATTGACCACATAATTCCCCCTTTCGAGGAGGGTCCTTCTGAACTACACCAAGCTTGTCTCAGAAATACTCAAACTCTACTCGAGACAGAGGTTTGGTCAACACATTTGTTTGTCAATGCTCACATACTCAAGCTTGATAGCTCCTTTCTGCACCATATCTCGTATATAGAAATATCAGCTCTCTATGTGCTTTGACTTATCATGGAACACTGGATTCTCTGTCATCTTGATACAACTCTGGTTGTCACACAGGATCATAGTGAGGTCCATCTCTAAGTCAAACAATCCTGATAACAACTTCTGAAGCCATAGCGCTTCACAACTAGAAGAGCAAGCAGCTATATAGTCTGCTTCAGTTGTACTGAGAGACACACTATACTACTTCCTACTAATCCACGAGATCATGGCAGATCCCAGACAATAACATCCACCCGATGTACACTTCCTGCGCAATCAGCATCTGTGTAGCCATACAATATGAAGTCATGATATCCAAGATAACATAGACCAAAGTCTATCATACCCTTTGGGTACCTCATCACATGCTTTGCAGCTATCAGGTGAACACACCTAGGTTCCACTAGATACTAACTCAAGGTGTTCACAACAAAGCATATCTTTGGCCTTGTACTCGTCAGATACATTGATGAACCAATAATCTATCTGTACAGAGTCACATCAACTAACTCTGAGGAGTCATCAGCTAACAGCTTCAAGTTGGAACCCATGAGAGTGGACATGGTTGTACATTCCAACATATCAAATCTTCTCAAGATTTCCATAGCATACTTTCCTTGGTTGAGAAAGATTCCTTCTGAGCCTTTCCATACTTCCATACCTAGGAAGTAATGCATCAATCCAATATCTTTCATCTCAAATTCTGTAGCTAGCTTCTTCTTGCTTTCCATGATCTATTTCTCATTCCCTATCAAAAAGAGATCATCCACATACAATAATAATATCATCCATAACCTTAAGGTAAAGGTTAGGAACAACTTTACTTCCGGTAAATCCCAAGCTTGTCAAGAAACTATCAATTCTACCTTTGTGACTGAACATCATTCACACTATGCATTGAGTGATCTTCTGCATGCCATCGCTTGTCAGATGGGTCTACTGATATGAGCCTTAATATCATTCGAACTCTGTGGTGAGTTCCTTCTTGCATCCATGTCATCTGTATATAGAAACCATCTTCAGCCTTGTAGGAAAGGTTGAGATCTACATCACCCATGGTGATCATTAAGCTCATCAAATGACTATCAATCATGGGTACCCATACAGAGCCTGATTCACACTTCTTCTTCAATTACACCATTAAGAGAATGGTCTTATCTATCCACTCATCATGATCCTCTACCTCTTTCTAAGAGAATCTTCTAGCCACGAGCTTTCTATAGTATGTTTGATGTGTAAGTCTTCTTGTTGAACATCCATCACTTGTTCAGTGTTCATCATTCTTCATGATCTTTTCTACAAATCAAAATTAAGTACATGATTACTAATACTTCATAATCATCAAATCATGTTGACATGATAACCTATTATGCATACAGATATGATTTACATAGTTATGCTACTATCTTGACCAATACTTTGGCACAACACTTTTCCATATCTTGTATGCATACAGTGGCTATCTAGATGCCTTCCATCTCTACCAGAACATGCTAACGAGAGCGTGCACAGCTCTCAGCATGTCAGCAAAGAGGTTTCATTCTAGACAATCAACAATGGAATGTTTGTCCAACTTATCAATCATATGCATATTAATAGTATATTGTTCAATGCTATATGAGTGTTTACACTCAACATGATATATTCTAGAAATACAAATATGCATACAACTATTACAAGAAATATCATTTACTATTTCAGAGATTCAAATAACAACTCAAATACTTATCTTTTATGTTTGTGTGGTTGCCTCCCGCTTGATCTTCTATATGTCTTTTGAACTTCTATTCATTCTGTACCACTGTGCATGCTCAAGTGTGCACTAGTGTCATCCTCATGATCTCATGTACAAACATGCATTCATTAGTATAATCTCAATATTATCAAAACATTATAATTCTAAATAATCTTGAATATGTATGGTCATGATCATTCAATACATGGGTATACTAAGATCCTAGCTCAAAGTAGGTTTTTAACATAGGAAAACATACCTAGATTAGATACATGCTTAGTTATGTCTAACATACCCAAACAATATCTTTATTCTTCAATGATTTAGAGACCTTGTGCTAGTAACCTGCATAACTCATAAGTTAAGCATAGTAGAAATAAATCATACATACCTCGTAAGTAGAGCTTCTAAAGACTATGGATAAGTCTTTGTCTTTATGTCATCATGTTCATAGAACTTGATTTGTCTTTCTTGATGTACCTGTCTTTTGTTAGCAGACAACATCATCCTTATACAACACCACGGGTGCATTAGTACAATCATATAACCTTGATCAAAGAATGTCTTCTATCATTCACATGCATTCATACATTTACTAGGGTGATAAGACAATTCTAAGATTAATCAAAATTGTACTAACCTCAATAATATGAAGACAAGCATATTATAAACTTAATCATGAACAGATTTCAACACATACCTATATCTCCTCAAGTCATACCTGTCAGGATTGCTTTTAACCCAATCCACTTTGATTTGCTAAAACTGGATCTGGAGCTGGATTAGGGTTTGTTAGAGAAACCCTAAAAAATCAAACTTTGACTTTCACACTTCTGAATGGATGGAAAGATGTGCCTTGCTGAGATATTCAAGCTAGCATACTTCTATTTTGAAATCTCCAAAATTTGACCCCTCAAAATTTCCTTTGAAATTTCTGGATCTTTTGGACAGGATCCTAAACTAGGGTTTGATGAAGCCCACCCTTCTGCCAAATGAAAATATTCGATCCAAAGCTATAAACTCTTTTTTTTTAGGAGCGTCCAGCCGTGGTCACAAACTTCAAAAATTCCAACTTTTGCAGAAGCCCTAATTTTCCACCTTTCCAATCAAAATATCGAACTAGGGTTTGATCAAGCCCACTCTTCTGACCAGCCAAAAATTTTGATCTTAGTCTCTAAATTTTGATTTTGATGAAGAGTATTTAGCCTTGGACTCTGATTACAAAAATTCCAACTTTCACTGAAACCCTAATTCCCGAGCCATGAATAAAGGTGCTCAAAATCCAATTCTGTTTTGATAGAAATATGAACCTGATTGTTTCTGGTGTAACTTCGACATTACAAATCCACAGGGTCTGAAACTTTGGCCCATGGTATCCCGACCTATCATCCTTCCAACCCCATGTGTTTGACCTCAATTGGATTCTATGAGAGATATTTATGCCAAGTGTCACAACGTGACCTGTTTATGGGATAAAATAGGAGAGCAAACTTGTACGGCATGCCACGTGTCACTGGTTCAACTTCGGCCTTTGAAAAAGTTACCTGAGAAAGTACAGTCCGTTCTCTACCTATCACATTTTATGAAATTTAATTTGGAGCTTCCTATTCCAAGTTGTGACCTTTTTTCCTAGGTCACTTGTTTATGACTAAGATCTGGAAGAGGCAAAAACCCTAACTTGTACTGATAATAAATAACAAAGTACAACGAATTAGAGGTTTTCCTTTGGACACAAGGTACATGGAGACATTATCTACGACCTGTAAAGGTTTTAGATCCTGAACCTTCTCCAAAATGGATTTATAGTGAAAGTTCCACGATGACTGGCTTTTTCTCTATAAAACCCTAACCTTCGAATTGTCGCAGGTGAAGCAAGTGTCGTAAGTGCCTTACATTGCCTTCCTTGAGGTTAGCTTTGATACCATGTTAATATTAAATATGTTAAGATAGAAAATATCAGCATTACATTCCATTTCACACCAATAGCATATACAGGATCACTGAAAGAACAACAAGCACAACATACACACAAGAGACACAGATTTATCCTGGGAAACCCTCATGGGGAAGAAAAACCAACAAAGCTTCCTCAATATAGATTACCAGCAAATACAAAGCTGTAAAGCATAGACATGATCTCCCTCTCCTCCATAGCAGATCTCTCCCTCACCTATGCGCTATTCTCAAGTGAGTGCAATGTGTGTTAAAATGAGGAACACACCTCCTCTATTTATACAGAACTCCGACTTGTATTTTATATTAACTAGGTCAGCCCCAACTTAACCACTGGTTTAAACACCCCATTACAACTGACTGGGCTGACCCCTCTGGGGTGATCTAATAACCCTTTGACCCACATAACACATACAGGGCCGACCCCCACTAGGGAAGTCTAATAACCCAACTTACCACATTCTGACGAAGGAACAAACATCTCCAGAATAATAAAGTACTAATATAATATTCTTAGAAGTTACAATATTTCAACATCAATCCGGCATTATTTTCATATGAAATAATAACACATGTTTATGCATGAATATCTATTTTCGATTCTCATCGTATTCACACATCATAATGTAGAACTTCCTCCCTTATAAATATCTTACAACTTCCTCCTTTATAAATAAAAAACTCATAATGTATAACTTCTTAGGTTATAAATAACATTCTTTTTATATACACATCAATGAAAATTTTCTTTGAATATTAAGTAAAACTCAAGCTGTAAGTTCCATCCATTATGTAGTTTTAAAAGGATGTCAGCAGCATTGCCAATGATGAGGTTATTCCCTATCTTTCTAGTGATGTTCAACTAGAGGTTTTACTGAGAGTTCCTTACAAATTCCATTATAAGTTGATTTTTGTGTGTAGAAGCTGAGAGACTTGGTTCTATAGCCCCAATTCCATGAGAACATAAATACCTATGGAACAAGCTAGCATTTGATATGTCCATTTTTCGTAGCTTGAAAAGTAGGACCACGACGTTGTCATTAATGGAGGATCTTTCCTATCTTTTTAGTGATGTTCAACTAAAGTTGTTGTTGAGAGTTCCTTACAAATTCCACTATAATTTTATGGTTGTGTCCAGAAGCTAGAAGAATATGATCAATAGCCCAAGTTATGTAAAAACATAAAGACCTATAGAACGAGTCAGAAGGCTGTGATCAATAGCCCAAGTTCTATAAAAATGGAAAGACCTATGGAACAAGTCAAATCCAACATTTGATATGTTTCATTCAAACAAGTGTACATGATGATATTCCCACCCTTGGAATAACTGTATGTGACCCAATGAAGGGTACATGGGAAAGAATACCCCATTCCTTACTTTCCTCGATTTAGAAAGGTGCCAAAATTTGTTTACGTAAATGGGAAGCTTGTTCTATTAGGTGGATGTTTTAATGCAAAAAACACGAGGCCAACTCCCATGAATAAGGTCTTCATTTATGATTGTCAATCCAACCAATGGCACCATGTAGCCGACATGCTCACAACTTGATTCTGGTTTTCCCGTTATATTTCTTGAATCTTATTCAAAAGATCTTATATATGTGGTTAGCCTCAAAGATGAGCATGGTAACAATTTGGTGACTGCAGAAGTTTACAATGTGGAATTAGAGAAGTGGGAATTCCTACCTTCCATGATGCAAAGAAAATGTGCAAACAATCTCTGGGTGTTTTAATTGATGGGAAATTCATGGCAATAAGTGGAACAAACGTAGATTTGCAGCATCAAGTAGAATTTTTTATGATAAGACAGAGCATGTTGGAAGACATATGGAGTTCAGAAATGTGTATTGAATGTTGTCGGGGTTTTTTTTCTACATATATGCACTTGTATGCGATCAATCTACTGCAACAATTCATGATCATGTAAGATGCTCAAACAAAAGATGCAACAAAACCCCGACAACATTTGATAAGCATATATGAACGCCATATGTCTTCCAATGTGCTCCAAGTGCCAATTTTTTCATCAAAAAATTTGGCACTTGTGTCTAATTTGTGTTGCAAATCTATGTTGGTTCCACTTGTTACCATGAATTTACCCTCCATGAAAACACTCAAAGATTGTTTATGCATCTATGTCATGGGAGCCAGGATTTCCCACTTGTCTAATTTACATCATAAACTTTTGCAATCACAAGAATGTTACCATTCTCATCCTTGCTGCCAACAGCCGCGATAAGACTTTTAGAAGAACAAACTGAAAAGGTCGCAACCAGAATCGACTTGTGGTCATGTCGGCTATGTGGCGCCATTGGATAGAATAAAAATCATAAATGAAGACTGTCTTGATGGGCATCGGACTCCTGTTATTTGGGTTACAACATCCACCCAACATAACAAGCTTCCCATTTACATAAACAAATTCACACCTTTGTGGAAATTGAGGAAAGTAAGGAATGGGGTATTTTTTCCCATGTTATCTTCACAAGAGTCACATATAGTTATTTCAAGGGTGGAAATACCATAATGTAAAATTATTTGAATCAAGCATATCAAATGATAGCTCGTTCCATAGGTCTTTCTATACTCATAAAACTAGAGGCACACAAGCCTCTACTTATCATGGAATTCCTAAGAAACTCCCAGCAACACTTCTCTTTGAACATCACTAGGACCTCTTTTTCAACCTACCAAAATGGATGGCATTTACAAATTGAGGTTTACTTAAACATTAAAAATATCTTTCATTGATATGTATATTAATGAACTTGTGTTATTTATAAATAAACCTAGGAAGTTGTACATTATGAGTGTGTTATTTATAAGTTAGGAAATTATACAACTAGTAAGCATTTTATTATTATTTTTTTAATTCTTATATAATTTCAAAAAAACTTGGAAATATATTATGAAAAGTTAATATTATACTAACATATCTACATCATAAATGATGTTAAAAGATCATAAATATCTATACACTTCTAAATTAAATAAAAGTTGAAACAATAATATTTATTGACTGTTTTTCATAATACTTAAATTTAAAATATGATATTTTACATCATACATAAGATTTAAGAGAAAATACTAACCCTGTGAACCCATTATCCTTCACATAATTGGGCTCTATCAACATCCCATTTCCCATGGGTAATATATAAGGCAACTTGATGCTTTTTTATGGCATCTCCATATATTTAACTTAAATCAAACTCGATGCTCAATTATTTATAAGAAGAAATGGTTTCAATTTTTATACCATTAATTGTAGTGGTTTTATCCTTGTCCTCAGTATTGATTGAGAGTTTACTTTAATCATTTTTTTTACATAAATTTTAATTTTAAAATAACAACTTAAAGAGATTGTGGTTTTGCTTTGAAAACATCACAACTTTCTATGTACATATCAAAAAGAATAATACATGCAATGTGTATTCTTCAATTCTCATCCTGTCCATGTTAATATGTAATCTATGTCATAAAATAATAAAATAATATTAAAAAAAATCGATAATTAAATAATATTAAAAATCTGAATTAAAATAGAATTTCAAAAAATGTTTTGAGAATGATTTAATTTTTGGATTGTAATCATGAAGAATACTCATGTAAATAGATTTTTTATAAAATAAATTTATACTTTCATATAAAATGAATAAGAACATAATTAAATTAAATAATATATAATATAAAAAATTACTTTTATATATATATAGTAAAGTGTAAATTTAAGACTATATATATTTTAAATGGTTTATATGATTGTATTTAATGTTCTAAATCTAAAATTAAAATAGATTTATAATCTACTATAAAGTAATACTCCACTTTCATTTTTTATTTATTTATTTTCCTACTTCACTTTCATTTTTTTTTCAATTTTATTATTTATAAGTAATTGGAAATCCATTAACTCGGTTTTGAGTCGATGTCTTGTCGAGTACTTTATTAACTATGTTGTGATTCTAAATCAATAACAACATTCCAGCAATGAGAACATCCTAATGAAGAGGATATTCCGTAGCACACAAATGAAAATTATTTCTTGTTTATCAATTCGTTATTTATGTTAGTCTGTAATAATTGTTTCATTCGAAATTATAACTAATTCATCATACACGTCCAATATCGTGTTAGTCAAAAGTTCTTAATACCCTTTATAAAATATAATAATAAAATGTAAAATGTTATAAAAAATAAATCACAACTCAATGAGTTTATTTTCAAATTCCAACCGTTAGAAGGTTCAACACAACATTCAACAAAAGACTATACACTACAAGAAAAAATGTCATTGGTGAGGGTCATGCCTATGACGGACCTTTAAGGGTTGTCACCATTGTCACATATGATGACATTCCTTAAAACATCGTCGTTATAAGTGCCTTTTGAGATGGTGCTTTAAGATTCGTCACCAAATCCCTTTTTATTGACACTTTTGGTGAGGGTTGTTAAAGGTCTATTGCCAATTCTCTCTTTGGTGATAGTTCTAATGAAAATATTTTAGTGGCCCTCACCAATACTGTTTTTGGTCAGTTTTGGTGACTGTAGAAACTATGGTTGTCACCAGTGATCATTCTAATGAGTTTTTGATGACGCTATTGAGAGTCTCTATAGTTTTTGTCAAAATATATTGGTTTAAGACCACTACCATGGAGTCTTTGTCATTATGTGTCCAAGGTCATAGTGGTTAGAGTCAATTAATTTCTTAATAAGTTAGTGTGACAATGGTATTATGTGCAATATCACTTATTTTTTAGGGTTAAGTGTGATGGCTATGAGTATAACTTATGTCCATGGGTTAAGTGTGAAATTTATAAATATCACTTATTGGTGCCACTACTTTGACACTCAATATTTTTCTGCAAATCAGCTGCCATGTTTGCACCATCCAATCTATTCTCATGAGAACAAATGCGAATAACTTTTGAATTGTGTGTTAGGATTTCCTGAGAATTTGAATCTTATAACTCCATATCCTACTTATTTTCCTTATCACTTGACAATTGGATCAAAATTAACACTACAACAAATCACCCTTTTAGGGGTGGTTTTTCCTTGCGATGGTTTTGTTAAAACTGCCTCCAAAAACAATTTTAGGTCTTTGAGGGAAGTTCTCAAGAAATGCCCCCAAAAGTCCTAAGAATTGGACTTTTGGGGGCGGTTTTTTAAATCCCCACCCAAATTCCAATTCTCGGGACTTTTCGCGGGGGGTTTGAAAGACCCCCCCCCCGAGGTGTTTTTCAAGACGGTTTTTTAAACCCCCTTGCCAAAAGTCATGAGAATTGCAATTTTTTTGGGGGGGAGCTTAAAAACCGCCCCCAAAAGTCCAATTCTCAAGAGATTTTTGGTTGGAGGATTGAAAGGCCCCCCCTAAAGGTGCTTTTCAAGGCGGTTTTTAAACTCTTCCCCAAAGTAATGAGAATTGGACTTTTGGGGGAGGTGGTTTCAAAGCTACCCCCAAAAGTCGTGATAATTGGACTTTTGGGGGCAATTGTTTTAAAGCTGGCCCCAAAAGTAATGAGAATTGGACTTTTGGGGGTGGTTGTTTTAAATTAATCCCCAAAATTAATGAGGATTGGACTTTTGGGGGTGGTTGTTTTAAATTAATCCCCAAAATTCATGAGAATTGGACTTTTGGGGGTGGTTGTTTTAAAGTCACCCCCAAAATTCCAATTATCATTCATTTTTGGGTGGGGGTTTGAAATACCCCCCCTAAAGGTCCTATTCAATGTGGTTTTTAAAACCCCCCCCCCAAAAAAAAAAAGTCATAAGTTCTAAGTTCAAGTAATATTAACTTGAGCATCCCTCTATCTTATGCATAACTAGTTGACTTATGGCCTAATAAAAACAAAATTTGAGCAATTGGCTTGCAAGTATCTACACTATAAAAATGACATGGGTTTGCATTTCACATAAATGATTGAGAAATAATTGAGCTTCCCCCCTCTTCAATGTATATTTCTCTTTTGAGTGTTTTACCACATAAAATCTTGTGTCATTTGTGTGTTTCTTGTTCTATTATGATTTTGTGACCATGTCTAATTTCAAATATGGTCTCAAAGTGATTTAGAGTAAACTGGAGTGAACAATTAGCTAGATTATTGGCTTCTACAATCCAATTACATGGCCACTTTATTGTATTTTTTGGAGCAAAAATGATTGCATGGTTGTGTATAGAGAAACCAAATTAGATATCAATGTTTCCCATTTCAATGACATCAAGTTATGAATGCCTTGAATCTACACATTTTCTTATCTTTAACTTGGATTTTTGTAACTTTTGTTCAATTTTTTCTCAATTTTTTTGTTAAAACCCTCATTTTTCCAACAATTATATGGTGTTCTTCTAGCAAGTATATGACTTTCACAGTCAATCCATGAGGGTCATAACTCTTTTTTGGGGTCATAGAATTTATGGTTTTGATAATAGTCACGATATTCTAGCTAGTGTCTTTCCCTCTGGTTTTCAACCCTTCATTGTTGTCAACCTTATCTCCCTATTATTGCAACATCCACCAATAGTATTTCTATGTCATGAGATTTATCTCTTTGACATTGTAGCATATTACATTGATCATCCTCCCCACTAAGACCTTTATAATTGCACTTTCTGTTAACCCTCCTATTCATGGAACTGACCTCCATCAACACCCCTGTCATCAGTTCCTTATTCCCCTTCATTATCCACACCTAGTAACCAATGACTTCCTCTTTTTGGAGGTACTCCCACACTTGTTTCCACACCTAGTAACCAATGACTTCTTCCTTTTGGAGGTACTCCCACACTTGTTTCCATCCTTGGTATCTGCATTCCCTCTTTGACTAATGATTTAACCAAGAGTGCCAATTCAAGGTTGAACCATTGTATAGAAACACATCAACCATGTGGTAGACCCCTTTCCACATCGATACCACCTTGTCAACATGTTGGAAACACCTTCAATAGTATAATCCTCATTTTGGAAGTTTTCATGAGGGGAATAACTTCAAACCATCTCAATTTTGAGTCCCTTTTTTTATTAGCGCTAATTTTCAATCTCAGCGTAGTGGTGTGCCATATTTAAGACCATTCTACTCTATATTTTTTACTTTCACAATAGATACAAACCCTAATGAGATTCATTGGACAAGCACCAATTATTGATCCTATAAATCATATATGAATGACCTGCTCATGATTAAATATCTTTATTGTATCACAATTAGGATAGATCCCACATCAACAAATAACGAGAGGCTTGTGAATTAGTAAAATCACAATGATGAAGAAAGAGGCCTCATTAGCATGTCCATCCCGAGGATATGAAATTTAATATTCATACATTTGATACACCAAGAGGACCATGGTTTAAATATGAGCAACACTTCGAAAAAACCACTTTAATTCATGCTCGTCAATTGGAAAATTAGCTCATTTCGCTTGATCTAGAAAATTGTCCAAAATTAAAGCCTACATTTATATATTCAAGCTCTTAAGATTTCAACTTGGTGATTGTGAAATTACTAAGCTAGATGACCAAGCAAATCATAGCTATTCTTTTCAAGCTCAAAGCTCCATTGATAATTTTTCTCTACATTTCAGTTCACTAACATTAGGTGCAAATTATATCATAACATCCTTTGATATTTTTGGTAAACAATAATCCTGTGAGCAAGACAAGCTCTTGTACATGGAGGCACTTGACATATGTTCCAAAAAAATATTTATTTTTTCATAGTAACAATGACACCAAACACTTCAAGACGTATTATAAAGGATCCAAATAGAAAGATTTGTTTTTTTAGAGTAACAATGACACCAAACCCTTCAAGAAGTATTATAAAGGATCCAAACATCCAAACACCATGCAAATATCACTAACTCTCCTATAGTGACTTCTCCTCCATAGTCATGCAAGCTGGGAGCCAAATGAAAGGAGAAGGAACCAACCAAATCTTATTATTTTATGGACAAAAAGCAACATCACAATACACATTATTGGAAGAAGATGCAAATATTGCATGAAGTGATCCGAGTTTTTCTCATGATGATTTTGTTGATGATCACGTTGTTCCATACGATACGTTAATTGACCTTCCATGTTGTTAATGATGTCTCTTTTGTGACCATTGGAAACTAACTCATAATTTGTTGTGCCACTAGTTGGTTAGGGTTTCACCGCTATCTTTTCTCTTGTCCTTTAATATCATATTCCCACATTTATTCCAATCATGTTTTAGTGCATAGAAATGCACCAAACTCATGATGAGTGTAGCGATGATCTCGTTTGACCAATAGAAGATCACTACAACACTATGATATTTTACTTGTGGCTCACGATATTGTATAAAAGCATTGGAAAAGACACCTTCCAATCTCTCCGTCGAAAAATTTCTCTTTTATAGCATGCCATAATGGCAACCCCCCAAATAGTAAACTTGGTGTTTTGGCACTCACGCATATACAAGTTGTTTATATCAAATTGATGACCATATAAATTTAATCCTTGTCTTTTAGGAAAATGCACTTAATG
This sequence comes from Larix kaempferi, assembly GCA_027924585.1. Taxonomy (NCBI): domain Eukaryota; kingdom Viridiplantae; phylum Streptophyta; class Pinopsida; order Pinales; family Pinaceae; genus Larix; species Larix kaempferi. The sequence continues at coordinate 1,594,761 of BSBM01000972.1, forward strand.
TATAATCTCTCCCTTTTGATTTTATCAACAAAATAAATTTTATATGACATATACTATTTAATATAACATAATCTACTATGTTTGTCCCAAAACTTATACCATGTAAAAAAACTCATGCATTATATTATAATCCTTAAATTTGAACCTATATAAACTTAACTTATCCCATATCAAGTAACTCATCCATAATATTTTAAGCCTTAAAATTAAACCTATATACATTTTTAAAAAGGTGTGTGTCATGGTTGAAAACTTATATATATTTAACAAACCATAAACATATTATTTAAATTCTTAACACAAAATTTTCACAATCTACCTAAACACTTAGTTTGTTCTCAAATATATGATGTAAATTTGCATCACATATCATTCATGTAATTTAAGAAAAGGATTAAGAGGAAAATATTTATGTTTATTGGTAGGAGGCCTATAATCATTAATAAATCTCCATGAATCAATTTTAATCAATTTTAAAATCATTATTTTTATATAAAATAATTATGTATTTATTTTGAAGTATAATAATATTGGGAGGATGTTGTTGTTGATTATAATATTAAGATTACCATCACAAATCTAACAAACCCTCCTACTAGTGGAACCCTTTGGTAAAAATTGTTGATGATTCATGTTGATGGGGCTCACATGCCATGTTTCATCACTTAGGGAATCACACATGTCCATAATACATAAACTTTGGTCCATGAGTTTGATATGGTGGTGATTTCAATGTTTAAAATATGTGATATGTTTCTCTGGTACAAGGACATAGTCTGGTGTAAAAACCTAGGTTCTAAGTCCACGGAATCTATCTCTAAGCCTTACATGCCATGTGTGGTGGATTAAGCCACAACATAGCCCATGCATAGACAATACTTTTCATGTGAGTAAGATGCAGTGCCACATTTGTAGGTTTAGCACACTAATGATGGTTCTCACGACCCAAGTTGTGGCCCAGGGTGAATATCTAGAGTTTTATCCCATAACATGTGGCTTTCGGGTTTTACATAGGCCATCCATGAGGCCCTAGCCCATATTTTCCATATGGTAGGGATATGGTTTTTATTTTGAGGTTTTTCAAATCATGGATGCTTCTTGGTCACAAATCAATGGGTTGATACCAAAACCCATGTTGTTGGGATAGAACATTTGTCTATGGGGCTCATGTTCTTTGCATAGTAACCCACATCATTGCATAGGGTCTATATAGGGAATCCTTAGCGTACATGTGAGAGATGGTCACCACGTTGAGGAGTGACATACTAGGGATGGATCTTGAGGACCATCCATTTTATAAGGAAAAAGCTAGGGCCTTATGTTGTAGAATTTTACTATGGAGCTCATGGTCCATGTGTGGGTTCCCAAACCACCACATTAACTTTCCATAGGGAATATTTGGCCTACAAGTGGGATATGGTGCTCATTTTGAACTTTAGAACACTAGATATGGTTCCTAGTGCACATCATGTGGTTCAATGCCAAAGTCTAGGGTATTATACCATAATATTTATCTATGGGTCTCGTGAGACATCCTTGTGTCCCTTGGACACGACAAAGATCTTGCAAAGGGAATCTTTGTCATGTGATTAGGATATGGTGGCCATTTTGATTTTGGAACACTGACAATGGTTATCATGACTTTAGACATAGTCCAAGGTCAAAATGTGTAGTTTGAATCCATGACATTTTCCTCTAGGACTCATAGGCTATGTGTGGGCCGCAAGCCATCATATAAGCCTTTGCATATGGAATTGTTGGCCAATAAGGATATGGTGTCAATATTTGTGATACCTCTTCCTCCTAAGTTAGGTTCAATTATTCCATCCTTACGTGACCCTTCAAGCATCTTAAACAATCTAGAGAGAAAGTGTTATATTTTGAGCATTAATTCAATACGATCTAGGATCTTATCTGAGAGAATAACAAGTACAACATATCAATCACAAGAGACAAGCACAAGAGACAATAGACACAGAGTTTCCTCGGGGAAAACCAACAAGGTGAAAAACCCCACAAATTCCTCAAAGATAGAAAGAGAAATGATACAAAACCTAAGTACAAGAGATAGTCTCCTTAGCAGCTTCTCCTTCTCCACTAGTGTGCATCACTCAAGTGAGAGAATAGATGAGTAAGTAAATAGAGTGACACCCTCACTTTATTTATACACAACTTGAATTTCCTAATAACCTAACAGGGCCAACTTCTCTAGGAGAGTCTGATAAGCCATGCTAACTCAACTCAGAGTTGGCCCCACACTTGGTGGTCTAATGACCCAACATATATAAGTTACGACACTTGCGACACTTGTAAATACAAGTAACGACACTTTCGTACAGAGGAATAATGACCTCTTTGTAGGAATACAATATACATACATGAAATACATTTCAAAGTTACATATACATCAACACTCCCTCTTAACTAGGAAGGTATTTCTCGAAACAGGTCTTCTAACACAAGTCTTCTTCTCTAGATCATCGTCATCATCACTGCTACTATATCAATCAATCTCCAATCTACTCATCATAGGAAGTTCTACAGATCTAGCCCTTTTTCATGTTGGATGTAGGCCTAGCCTCCATGTAGGTCTTCATCATCTCTGCGAGCAAGCCATCAAGTAAGTACATTTCAGGACTAATTACACTGCCTTTGCAAAACCTGCAGGATCTCCCAGGAATGATTATATGCCAGTACAAAACCTGTCAAGAGCATCCCAGGATTTATTACATGATTTTGCAAAACCTCTCAAGATGTCCCAGGACTGATTATATGTCACTGCAAAACCTGTCAAGAGCATCCCAGGACTTATTACATGCCTCTGCAAAACCTATCAATATCTCCAAGGACTGATTACATGTCACTGCAAAACCTGTTAAGAGCATCCCAAGACTTATTACATGCTTCTGTAAAACCTGTCAAGATATCCCAGGACTGATTACATGTCAGTACAAAACCTGTCAAGAGCATCTCAGGACTTATTACATGCCTCTGCAAAACCTATCAAGATCTCGCAGGACTGATTACATGTCAGTACAAAACCTATCAAGAGCATCTTAGGACTTATTACATGCCTATGAAAAACTTGTGTACTATACTGTTACCTCATTGTCTTTAGATCATCTCATAGTCTGCACAACACATTCCAGATGCACATAACACAACACTTACACTCACCGGCATGGAAGGACTTTCCTCTAACCATTCGGGAAAGGCTTCACCCAGCCCTTACATCTCACCACCATGTGAGAATAGATCGTGTGCATCTGTGTCTCTGGACGCATCACTTCCCCTTAGAGGGAATCTCGATTTGAAGTACACCAAGTCTCTCTCTGAAGTACTCAAACTTCACTCTAGCCAGCAGCTTGGTTAACACATCGGCTATCTGCTTGTCTATCACAACATACAACAGCTTCACTGCTCCTCTCTGCACTAGATCCCTAATATAGTGATATTTGATATTAATGTGCTTCGACCTGTCATGGAACACCGGGTTCTCAGACAACTTCACACAACACTGGTTGTCATAGAAGATACAGGTAGCATCCAACAAGAGATCAAATAACTCAAACAGTAGCTTCCGAAGCCATACTTCCTCACAACTAGCCAAAGAGGCTGCAACATACTTTGCTTCGGCTGTACTCAGTGCCACACAGGACTGCTTCCTGCTAAACCAAGAGATCATACTGGATCCCATACTGAAGCAACACCTCGAAGTGCTCTTCCGATCAATGGAACTACCTGCCCAATCTGAACCAACATAACACGCCAGGTTAAACTTTTGATTTGCATCATACTTGAGCCCATAATCAATTGTACCCTTCAGGTACCTCAGAATATGCTTTATAGCAACAAAGTGAACACCTTATGGATCCGTTAGGAACTGGCTCAATGTGTTCACTGCAAAGCAAATATCTAGTCCCATGTTCGTTAGGTACATCAAGGACCCAATCATATGGCGATACACCGTGACATCAACTGACTCATATGAAGCATCACATAGAAGCTTCAGGTTTGATGCCATTGGTGTGGCCATGGCCTTACTGTCCATCATCTCGAACCGCTTCAGGATCTCTAATGCATACTTCCTATAACATCCAAGAAAAATCACAAAAATTTAAAATTTTTCTATGTGACATTTATTTCTTATTTAATGTATGCGGAAAATAAAACGATCCATGAAATGTTATCTTGTTGTACTAAATGCCATACTGATTTCATTAAAAGAATTTGTGGCTAAAGGATTCTGATCTGTTAACACCCAAAAAGTGTTCACTACCTCATCTACCACATTACATGGCTCATTTGTCCATTTTCCTACCATATTTCCCTTAAAAACCCTAAAAATCCCAATAAAAAGCCTCCAAAAGGCCTAAAATGCCTCCAAAAGGCCACAAAAGCATTAAAAAAGCCTCAAAAAGGCTAAAAAAACCCCTTTTTCCTCCAAAAAATATCCAAAATTCCTCTAAAATAGCAAAAATCCCCTAAAAAGGGAATAAAAATATAAAATAATGAGGAAAAGGAGGAAAAAACCCTATATAGCTGCCCTAAACCATATGGTTCCCAAAACCATGGCTCAGCACTCCACCACCAAAAAACTATAAATAGGTGATGGAGACCCCTTATTCCACATCCACAATTATAAGCACCCTTACTCTGCCAAAATATCTCTTGAAACCCTAGCTCACCATTGAGCCACTTTCACCTTGAGAGCCCCTTTTGGCCCATTTCCACCATTGGAGAAAGATAAGGAGCACATTGGAGCTTGGAGCAACCCTCTTGGACATTGCAAGAGCTTCATCAACCTTCACATTGGAGGTAATATTAATACAAGAACCATTATTTACATCTTGTTGTTTATGTTTCATGCACATGTTTTAGAGTAGTTTTACATTTATGTTTTATCATAATAATTTCCATTTACTGAACTGCTACTAAGGAGTCCCTTCTCCTTAGTAGGTGCTCATTTCCACAAGCTAAGGGTAAAACCCTAGCTACACGATTACGTCTTGATGTTATTTTATGTTTGGCTGCACTATTGCAATTTACATCATTATTATTATGAATGTTGAATCAACTGTTTGACTAATGTGCTTTGTTGATTGATAAAGGGGTCCTTCGGATGCCCCGAGGCTTACTTAGCATTCGTTCTAAAGCATGTGATTTTCGTACTTGTGACAATTTATAGGTAAGGGTTTAAATTACGACAAGTGACCACCTGTTTTTCAGTAAATCTCTTTTGTCATTAATTGAAGAGATGAATACTTTGAGCATTCTATCGGTGAGAATCTTGGTTCGAGACTTAAAGTCGTTCAAGTTTAAGATATCTGAAAATGACTATTTAAGCAGACATTACATCTCACATTCTGAAATTTGTAAGCTTGTATTTAAAATCATGAGAAGGTCTTTATTGATCATGGCTTGGTTTGTACTCAAAAATATATATAGCTTCCATTGAAATCAAACTGTATGCAATTGTCAACTTCTTCATCCGTGGAAATTTGTAGAAATTCTGTGTGTAATGTTTTACTAACTTGCCTAGGGTCCAAACCCTACGATGATGGTGCTAAATTTTGATTAATGGCATGACTTTCTTTACACCATGTAATAGATTGTGTGTGTGTGTAATATCCATTCACCATGTGTACAAGTGATACTATACAAACTATGTGTATTCTATGCAATTAGTGTGATACTATATGAACAATATGATTTCTATGCCATTAGTGTGATACTATATGAACAATATGATTTCTATGCAACCATGTAATTATGTGACACTATGCGAAAATGTGTAGCTATGTGAACCTACGTCACTATATGAATCCTAACAATATCTATCTGACCTTGTATAAACATGTTGTGACAAGGTTAAGGCATCACGACCTTACCACATGCAATGTCCAAGGTATTGAACGTTATGATGTGAATGTTAAATGTTTACAGGTTGGAAAACACCAACACTGCCATATGCATTAAATGTATACAACCGTCGAAAATAGTGGACGTCCATCATGGATGGTATGGTGAGCTTGTTCACGTGCCAATACTGTGATAATGACCAACCTTGTGCTGAGGTGTAGACACACTATTTCGAAGGTTTAAGTGCTAGCTCCTTCGTGGCAATTGTCTTGATGGTTTAATAAATGTGGTAGATGGCTTTTTGTTTCGTAAAAATCACCCGGTGATCTCCATCGTCGATCTTGCAAGGTTTTCAATGTGTGTGGGTTAAACCCTACTTTGGTTTTGATTATCGTGTTTATTGTGAACTTGGAAAACGGTGGTTATGGCTCTGCAACTGGCTGACAGGCCGAGGGTTTGTAGGTATTTTTGTTGTGCGTTTTTGAGTTGTGAGGCCTGGGTTTTGAACCCGTGACTCGTGAAGATTAAAGAGCCGAGCTCTCCAGTGCTTTGTACAGAAGATACTTGTTATGGTTTGTAGCTTAGGTCTATTCTCTTTTTGTGGTTCGATTGTTAGACTTGTTGTGGGTTTTTCTATCGACAACATTTGACAGTGTGAGTAATTTCAGTTGTTGTTGCGCCTGTCTGGTGGTTGTTGCTGCTGTTGGCCAACTATTTGGAAGGTAATGTGTTCGAAACTTCCTCCTGTATCTTTCACATTTGACATTTAACACAGTAGTAGTTTGTTTGTTAATACTGAGTCTCGTTTCTTGAAATGATAAATTTTTTGACCCAACATTAATGTTGTTGTTTATAGGGCAACGATTCGATGGTTTTCTCCTATTTGGGCGTCGTAGGTTAGTTGCAGCTATACCAACCAGTAAGCCTCAGCGGTTGCCTTGAAATACTATGTAGATGAAGATGATGGCCGACTGTGTGATGTTCGGTGTGTTGTGTTTTTAACTCAGAGAGTTTCGATAGGGTTTGTAAATTTTTAAAAGAATAGGGAGGAGGATTCCTCGACTCATAGGGAAATAGTTGCGTTGATTTTGATTGTAACTGTTGTATAACAGGGATTTTATCCTCGGGCTTGGATAATGTGATAAGGTGTTTTCAAAACTCTTCTATTATCGTTTTTCTTTTTTGAATGGTAAAAGTTGAAATGTAAAATGGTGAGATAAAATGTATAAAGTCTGTATAAACAATAAGTCTATTGCTACAGGCTAGTTATTCGTATCTATGGAAGGCTTACGGCCTGTACGTAGTTTGTCTATTTTGTAAACATGATACTGCATTTAGGGTTTGATGAACAAAATTTATAGTTGTGAGATTTAAATGTTGTTATCGTTCCTCCTGCAGATAATAGTTATAAAAATGTTGTAGTTGTAACAAAAGTCACTCAATATTTGGATATCGTATAATCCTTTGATTTCTATAAGTAATAGTGGATGCATTTTGTATTAGAGTAGAGTTTGGTTTTAAGTACGAATCGTCGATTACAGGAAATCTCTGCGATCCACTATGATGAAGATTCCTGGGTTAGGGTTTGATGTTTCTCCTTGATAGGGTCTTTGCATCGAGTTGGTGTCTACTATTTCTATTTCGATTTATATTACAGTCATTTGTATTAACTAAATCCTGAGGATGAAACTATGAATTTTAACTATTCGATCTACAGTAATGATTATTGTGTAATGTAGAGACCAAACTCGATTCTATTTAAACTGTAATAATTGTATATCTTAGTTGGAATCATGTAGTAAAGAGAAATATAGTTTAACTTGTTTAAAATGGAAATGTTTACTATAGGATGGTAGTTGATAACTTTGTTTAGGGTTATAGCATAATTTAATAATTGTTTTGATTTCCACTATGGAATTTAAGATATAAACAATGAGTAAATGTGTGCATGAAATAATTGGGAATTCTTGTTCTCTATAAAAGAGATATCACTCTACTGTATAATGAAAGTAAATCTATATTTATCCTACTATAAACATGTACATTTTTACTACTGAATGCAGAAAACAATTCTTTACTATTAGAACATAAATCTATTTAATTTTAAACAGAAATATTTATAAACAAGGAAACATTTCATATAAATTAGGAAAACAATTAACTAAAAATAAATGATAATGAAGGCACTGTAAATGTATATACAGGAACTAAACAGTAAGTAGAAAACTTGAGGACTTTAGAATAATTTAATCTTCTCATTCACTTGGCTATTTTCCTATCTTGCTCTATTCTACTTAATCTGTCTCAGTACTAGAATACGATGTTGTTCCTTTTTGCATGGGGAAAAATGAAGAGACTATTTTATTCGATCAGTTTCAATTTATACAGAATTATTAAATTGTTCAGGAAAACTAAAATAAAACTTAAACAGTAAAAGTTAAATAGATAACAGAACTTTAAAATAAAAATAGATAAGACAATGGAACCTGTGAAAGATGATAGAGCCGACAAACACCCAAGGAGGCCTGTTCCTCCCAACCTACTTCAGAAGAAGCAACTCAACTGTTGGCTTCTAGTGAACCCCTGATCCTGATTACTGATCCAATAAGTGGGTGGAATCTGTGTAGAAGCAAGGCACTCAAAAATGTCTTCTCCACTCAGCATCAACCTCCTGAACTCACTAAGATTTTAACAGACTCACAACATGATCAACAACATAGCATATCCCCTCATCAAATCTCTTGGGTGCAAACATAGCAAAACACCAAGGTAAATTTTCTCGTCAAGAAAAGTGATGAACCTCAGTTCAATATTTGATGGCTATGATATAAACTGCCTAGGTCTTTTAGTGATCAGTTTGGAATAAATGAGCCTCAAGCTCCAGTCCCATCTTTCAGGGCACTATGACCACATTTCAAGGGAGTTGTCCCATACCAATAGCTAGTTAGTTGCATCATGATGTTGCCACTAGTCCATTTCCTTCTACCCCAAATTCCATTCCACCTAGTGGATCAGTAACCACTCTTTTAACAGTCCTCTTAGGTGTTTGTCTCCTATTTTATTTATTTAATAACAATATATTATGCAAATTACAGTCATCCTTGGACACCTGTCCAACATAAAACTTTACAATAAAAGCTATAATAATGTTGCTAACACAAAATGTTTTCCAGCTAAAAGGGTATGTTACAAGCACCCCCACTTAAGCTCAACATTGTCCTCGATGTTGCTTATTCATCATCAAGTTCCTCATGGAACAGAACTGGATATGCTTCCCGCATATTACTTTCCAGCTCCCAAGTAGCTTCATCAGGGCTAAGGTGCTTCCATTGCACCTTTACCTGCCCTATGGTATGATTCTGAAGCATAATTTCCCTCCGGTTGAGAATACAATCTAGTTCTACCTGAAAATATTCTTCGGATTCCACCTGTATGTCATTCCAATTCAGCACATGAGTAGCATCGTGCACATACTTCTTTAAAACAAAAATGTGAAAAACATTGTGGATTTTTAAATTATATGGCAATGCCAATTGATATGCAACAACTCCAATCCTTGATAGTATTTTGAATTGTCCACAATACCTTGGTGCTAACTTAGCACAGCTCCCAAGCATCAAAGAACTTTTCTTGGGCTTTACCTTTATAAAAGCATGGTCTCCTACCTGAAATTCTCTTTCAGTGCATTTCAAATCAGCATAGCTTTTCTGTCGATCTTGGGCAACCTTTAAGTTACCTTGAACCTGTTTCACGGTTAGCTCCATTTATTTCAATAAATCTAGCCCTAACATCAATCTGTCTACAGGATTATCCCAAGAAATTGGAGTACAACATTTCTTCCATACAGAATCTCAAATGGACTTAACTTAGAAGATGCTTGATAATTATTATTGTAGGCAAATTCTACTAAGTGCAAGAAATCTTCTCACTTAGATGGCTAATCTTTAACATACAATCTTAACATGTTTTCTAAAATCTGATTTACTCTTTCTATTTGACCATCAGTTTGTGGGTGGAAAGAAGTGCTGAAATTTAATTTAGTATTTAATCCTTTAAATAGTGCTGTCCAAAAGTTACCGGTGAACTTAGAGTCTCAGTCTGAAATAATTACCTTTGGAATTCCATGCAAGCGAAAAATTTGCTTCATGAAAATATCTGCAATGTTAGAAGCCTTGAAAGTAGTTTTAACAGGAATAAAATGAGCAACTTTACTAATTTTATCAACAACAACCATAATTGAGTCATTCTGCTTCTAATTTTTAGGCAAACCTGTAATAAAGTCAATGCTTATAATTTCCCATTTCCATTCTGGAATTGGTAATGGCTGCAATAGCCTAGATGGATGTTGGTGTTTAGCTTTGATAGTATGACATTCAAAACATCTAGCTATATATTCAACAACTTCACTCTTCATGTCAGGCCAAAAGTACTCCTTTCTTAACATAGTTATCATTTTCTGATAACCAGGATGCCCTGAATAAGGACTCTTGTGAACTTCATCTAAAATCAGCAACTTAACCTTCGAAATATTAGGCACATAAATTCTATTTTTACATGTTAAGAAGCCTTTTTCATTAATACTGAAATCTATTATAACATTTTCAGATGAATTTTCAGCCACTTTATCGTGTAATTTTTGGTAATTTTCGTCTTGCTTAATTCCTTCTTCAATCTGATTTTCCAGATCAGTTTTAAAAGTACTGATTGCTGCCACAAAACTCAATCTAGCATTTCTGCTCAATGCATCAGCAACCTTATTCTCCTTTCCATTAATGTGATGGATCTCAAAATCGTGCTCGCTAAGGAAAGCTAACCACCTAGCTTTCCTTGTGTTAAGATTTGTTTGATCCAATAGATAATTTAAGCACTTATTATCAATCATTAAAATGAATTTTCTTCTGATCAAGTGATGGCGCCACATTTTTAAAGCATGTATCACGGATTCCAACTCAAGATCATACGTTTCATAATTATTTTCATGTATTTTTAACTTCCTTGACTCACAAGAAATTGCATGACCTTCCTGACTTAAGACCCCTCAAAGTCCTTCGTTGCATGCATCCATCCATATGACGAAATCCTTATTAGGAACTGCAATTTTTAAGATGGGTGCAGTAGTTAATAACTCTATTAACTTATTAAAACTATCTTGACACTTTTGATCACATATGAATTTCTTCCTTTTCTTCTGCAAGGAAGTGATGGGATTAGCAATTCTAGAGAACCCTTCAGTAAACTTTCTATAATGCCCCGTTATTCCCATGAATGACCGTACATCAGTTACATCTTTAGGGACAGGCAATTCATTATCTTCTTTAATTTTATCAGGATCCACAGAAATACCATCTTTAGAAAAATTATATGACCCAAATACTGAATTTTATCTTTATAGAAATCACACTTACTGAACTTAGTGTTAAATTTTGAGCATTAATTCACAATACTCTTGGATCTTTACTGAGAGAATAACATATACAGTATATCATGGCATAACAATCACAATAAGCATGACAAGCATCACAAGAATCAAAAGAATGAGAGACAAGACACACAGAGTTTCCGTGGGGAAAACCCTAAGGTGAAAAACCCCACAACTTCCTCAGAGATAGAGAGAGAAATGGCTCAACCAAAGTACAACCAAAATACACTTGAGATAGTCTCCTAGAGCAGATGATCCTCCTCCTCACTAATGCACCACTTTCTGAGTGAGAGAAGTATGTCTTTCCGAATGATCCAAATAGAGATCTCCCGATCTCTATTTATACTTAACCTGTTTTCCCAGTGACCTTATGGGGCCGACTTGTCTATCTAGATACATCCACAATATAATATATATTTTAGGGCCGACCCCACACATGGTGGTCTAATAACCCATCGGCAAGTACACACACTTGCAACACTTGTCAATCCATATGACGACACTTCCTTATAGAGGAATAACACATCTCTTATAAGGGTACAATAAATATATATGAAATACATAGATGAAATACATTCCGAAGTTACATATACATCAACACTCCCTCTTAACTAGGAAGGTATTTCTCGACACAGTTCTGCTAGACAAGTCTTCTTCTCGGGATAATCGTCGTCGATGCATCGTCATCATCAGCGTCACTGCTGCTGCTATCTCAACCAATCTCTAACTCTACTAGTCATAGGAAGTTCTACAGAGCCAGTCCTTTTTCATACTGGATGTAGGCCCACCACCTGCAGGTCTTCATCATCTATGCGAACGGTCTGATAGAGGTGGCCTCTCAGGACTAATTTTATGTGTGGATGCAATACCGGAAAGAGTATCCCAGGAACATTTATGTGCCTAAGCACGACCGGCAAGATGTCCCAGGACTGATTATATGCATCTCCTCCACAATACCTTTAAAGAGCATCCTAGGAACATTTATGTGCCGCAACATGACCAGCAAGATCTCTAAAGAGCATCCCAGGACTTATTACAAGCATACAGCTCAACCTCTCGGATCTCCAGGACTGATTACATGTGGATAGACAAAACCTTTAAAGAGCATCCCAGGAACATTTATGTGCCACAGCACGACCGGCAAGATCTCTAAAGAGCATCCCAGGACTAATTACGAGCACACAGCTCAACCTCTCGGATCTCCAGGACTGATTACATGTCTCCATTGTAATACCTCATCCCAGGACTGATTACAAGCACACAGCTCAACCTATCGGTTATCTGAGGACTGATTACATACTACATAGCAATACCGGAAAGAGTACCCCATGAACATTTATGTGCCACAGCACGATCGGCAAGATCTCCCAGGACTGATTACATGCTATTTGCACAACCTGCCACATATCATCTCTGACCTCCAAGTATCAACCTGATACTCATGATCCAATGAATCATCATCGCACGAGGCATCATTCTAATGCCCATGATCATACTGATCATCATCACTTGTACCATCCTGGTACATATCATCTGGAGCAACATCCTGAAGCTCATCATCCTGATCAACCCGATCATACAATGCATCCACCTGATGCATACCAAGTATCTACCTGATACATATCATCATACATGATCCATCTAATCATACAGTGTATCCACCTAATACAAATACAAATACATGATACATATCAACATACATGATCTACCTGATCATACAATGTATCCACCTGATACATATACGGATACATGGTCCAAGCATCCAACATGATGCATATACAAATACATACAAATGATCCAACCGATCATATCCAGCATCGAACATGATGCATATACAAATACATACAAATGATCCAACCGATCATATCCAGCATCCAACATGATGTGTACATACATACAAATATAAATGATCCAACTGATCATATCTAGCATCAACATGATGCGTACATACATACAAATATAAATGATCCAACTGATCATTTCTAGCATCAACATGATGCATATATAGAACAGTAACTGGAGCATCATCCTGATTCTCATCATCCAATGCTTACATCCACAGCCATGTGAAGGATCCTCCTTCCAACATGCTTGGAATGGCTTCAGAAAATGTGTCCATCACTTCTTCCTCGAAGTGTCGTCGATTTGAAGAACACCAAGCCTCTCCTTGAAGTACTCGAACTTCACCCTGGCTAGTGGCTTCATCAGCACATCTGGAATCTGCTCGTCCGTCGCAATGTACAGCAGCTTCACAGCTCCTCTCTGCACCATATCCCTGATATAGTGATATTTGATCTCTATGTGTTTCAACTTGTCATGAAACACTGGGTTCTCGGACAGCTTCACACAACTCTGCCTATCACAAAAGATACCAGTAGCATCCAATGAGAGATCAAATAACTCAGACAGTAGCTTCCATAGCCATACTGCCTCACAACTAGCTGAGCAGGCTGCAACATACTCTGTCTCAGTTGTACTTAGTGCTACGCAGTACTGCTTCCTGCTAAACCAAGAGATCACACCTGATCCCATACTGAAGCAGCACCCAGATGTTCTCTTCCTATCTGCAGCACTGCCAGCCCAATCTGAATCAACATAACCTTGCAGGTTAAACTTTTGATTCGCTTCATACTTGAGCCCATAATCCACTGTACCCTTTAGGTACCTCAGGACATGCTTTACAGTAACTAGGTGAACACTACTCAAATCCGTCAGGAACTGGCTCAATGTGTTCACTACAAAGCAAATATCTGGTCTCGTGTTCATCAAGTACATCAAGGACCCAATCATCTGACGATACATAGAGACATCAACAGACTCAGATGAAGCATCACATAAAAGCTTCAGATTCGATGCCATGGGTGTGGCCATGGCCTTGCAATCCATCATCCCAAATCTCTTCAGGATATCTAATGTGTACTTCCCTTGACCAAGGAAGATCCCACCTCAATTCTGCCATACCTCCATACCTAGGAAATAATGCATCATTCCCAAATATTTCATATCGAACTCAGTAGCAAGCTTCCTCTTAGTATCCGCAATCAATCTGTCATCTCTTGTTACAAATAAGTCATCCACATACAGGAGTAGAATCACCGGATTCCCTTCCTCAACCTTGTAGTAGAGGTTGGAATCCGCTTTACTCTTGGTAAAGCCCAAACTAGATAGGAACCTATCCATCCTACCATACCAAGTTTTGGGGGCTTGCTTCAAGCCATACAAGGCTTTCTTCAATCTGCACACATATGACTCCCTGTCATGTATTTCAAAACTGAGTGGCTGCTCCACATATACTTCCTCTTCAACTACACCATTCAAGAAAGCAGTCTTGACATCCATCTGGTGTATTTTCCATTTCATTGCTGCAGCTAGGGCAAGTACTGTTCTGATGGAGGTATACCTGGCTACAAGTGCAAAATTTTCTTCATAATCTATTCCCTCTTTCTGAGAGAAGCCATGAGCTACGAATCTTGCTTTGTATTTCTCTACACTACCATCTACAGCCTGCTTGATTTTGTAGATCCATTTGGAAGTCACAATAGAATTCTCTTTAGGTCTTGGGACAACATCCCAAACATCATTTTTCATTATTGATTGGTATTCCTCAACCATAGCATCCTTCCATTCTTTCTTTTACACTGCTTCTTCATAACTGGAAGGTTCTTTGTTCATAATGTCACAGAGTAAAGCAACATAGCTGGTATGTGATCTAGTTCTCTTCTTTTCTCTGTGTTCTTCTTCTGGAATGCCAAATCTTTCTGCATCTTGAATGAGCTCTCTAGCCCATGCAGGTTTCCTCTTGTGAGAGTTATCCTCATGGGGTGGATCTACAGGTTCTTGGGGATCTTCAAATTCACGAACAACTTCTGGAATTGCTTCAGTCATGGTAGTGTCTTGAAATCTAGTTTCCTTAGGTTCTTCATAAAATTCGATAGGTGCCTTCCTTGATTTGGTGAATGCTCAGTTTTCATCAAATGTTACATCCCTGCTGACATCAATCTTCTTGAACCCTGGAAAGTATATTCTATAATCCTTCGAGCTTTCACTGTAACCCACAAAGATACCCTTCTTTCCTGAAGGATCTAGTTTGGTCCTCTTTTCCTTTGGGACATGAGTGTATACTGGACATCCAAATATTCTGAGATGGCTGACTTCAGGTTTCTTACCAGAAAAGACCTCTTCTGTTGTCTTGTTGTCCAATATCTTGTGGGGTGTTCTTTTTTGCACATATACAGTTGTTCTAGCTGCTTCTGCCCATAGATGCATAGGTAGATCCTGGTCATGTAGCATTGCCCTTGTTGCTTCCATGATTGTTCTGTTCTTCCTTTCTGCAACTCCATTCTATTGAGGATTATAAGGAGCACTCAACTCCCTCTTAATCCCTGAATCACTGCAAAGCTTCTTGAAGTCACCTGAGGTGAATTCTCCACCATTGTCGGATCTAAGTGTTTTGATCTTTTTGTCAGTTTGATTCTCCATCAAGGTTTTGAATTCCTTGAACTTATCAAACAACTCATCTTTGTTTTTTAAGAAGGATACCCAAGTCTTCCTGGAGAAGTCATCAATAAATGAGACATAGTAAACATACCCACTCGGAGAACTAGATGACATAGGACCACATAAATCTGAGTGGATGATTTATAGGATATCTTTTGCCTTGCTTTCACTGCTTGGGAAAGCCTTCTTAATATTCTTACCTTTTGCACATCCTTTGCAAGCACCTTCATGTTTGGTCTTAATTTCAGGAAGACCCTCTACATCCTTGCTTGCAATTGGAAGTTCCCTATAGTGCATATGAGCAAGTCTTCTATGCCAAAGTTCACTTGGCTCCATGGATTCATGCACCATGGCATGTTCAAGTTGTCCTTTTAATTTATACAAACCTCCCTCTTGCTCTCCAATCACAACTGCATCATCTATGGTATTTCCCTTTGGCCACATTAGGACTTGGCCATCCACAAATGCAACCCTCATACCTTTTGCATCCAATGCAGAGATGGAGAGTAAGTTCTTCTTGAGCCCAGGTACATAAAGGACTTATTTCATCTTCAAAGGTTTTCCAGAATCTAGGTTGTAGGAGGCTTCACCACTTCCTTTGATTGGGTATTGATAATCATCCCCAAGTTTCACCTTATGGGGTGATTCATGTTTAGATAGATTCACAAAATATTCCTTAAACCCAGTCATGTGTTTGGAAGCCCCACTATCAATCAACCAATCATTACAACCATGGGAGATAGTACCTGTGAGAGCAGAGATTAGAACATACTCTTCTTCACTTGATGAGTCATCGTTACTATCATCAATTTCTGCCCTAGTCTTCTTCTTTGGAGGTTCATCATCTTCGGTAGCATGAGCATGGTACCTTCTTTTGTTACCCTTCTTCTTCTTGCTGGAGTTGTTATTGTTGTGGTTGTCCCTTTTGTTCTTGGGACATTCTGAAGCAAAGTGACCCTTCTCATTACAAGTGAAACACCTTATATCTTTCTTGTCTTTGTGAAAATGATGAGAAGATTTCTTCTTGTGATGGGATGGCTCCCTCTTGAACTTGCCCTTCTTATTGTGAGTTGTGAGAACTTGATCTTCATTTCTCATCTTCTCTTCTCTTTCCACAAGCCTTGCTTCTTCTTGAGAACATTCCTCCCATAATCTACTAAAGGAGATTAACTTCTTTCTGGCACAGATCCCCTGGATAAAAGAGTCTCATGACCTAGGTAGGCCATTCAAAGTAGTCATAACAATTTCACAATTCTCCACCATTTCATCTACAGCTTCAAGTTGTTCCTTGATCTGAGAGACCTTGGAGAAATAGGATTGAATGGTTTCTCCATTCAACATCTTGACCCCTTTCAATTGATTATGCAGGGTCATCTTTCGATTTATGTTCTTTCCTTCAAATAGCTTGGTCAAAGAGTCAAACATAGCCTTGGGTGTCTTTAGAGAAGACACATGGGGTATGAGATGGTCTTTGATATAATCAACAATGATTCTCTTTTCCTTGAACAAGTTCTTCTTATGCAATACCTTAGCCTCTTCATCCTCTGGGATAGGGATGTCTTCTTTTATATATGAGTCCAACTCATTCTCTTCGAGGATTAACCTAATCCTATACTTCCAAGCTCGGAAGTTATCAACCCCTGCAAGCTTATCCTCAAGCTTGGTGTTGTGAGACATCTTACAGAGTACTTTAAATGGAAATAGAAAAGATTTAGGTCTTACCACTTGAAATGCTGAAAACTGGATCTCGTCCCAGATTAGGATTTGTTGAAAAAACCCTAAAAATTCAAAATGTGAATTTCAACTTTCTAAAAGGATAGAAAGATGTGCCTTGATGAGCTGATCAGCCTGGTGTATTCAGAATTTGAGATCAGCAAAGCTTTACCCTTCAGATTTTCCTTTTTGTCCTCTCGGGTTCACTAGGGAGAGCCCTGAATTAGGGTTTGAGTTTCTCAAAGATATACCCAGCCAAAAATATCGATCCAAAGCTCTAAACTTTGATTTTTGCAAGGAGCTTCCAGCTATGTCTTCAGATTTCAGAAATTCCTATTTTTGTGGAAACTCTAAATTTTAGGGCCAAATCTGAAAAATCTCAGAATTGAATTCTGATTTGACAGACAGATTCTCCTTGATGAGTAGAGTCAATATACTATACTGCTTTTCCAAAAAATGTGGAGAGAAACCCAACAAACAAGAAACTCAAGTTTTTGTCACTGCAAAATGTCTTCTTCTCAGGTTAGCTCTGATACCATGTTAAATTTTGAGCATTAATTCACAATACTCTTGGATCTTTACTAAGAGAATAACATATACAGTATATCAATGCATAACAATCACAATAAGTATGACAAGCATCACAAGAATCAAAAGCATGAGAGACAAGACACACAGAATTTCCGTGGGGAAAACCCGAAGGTGAAAAACCCCACAACTTCCTCAGAGATAGAGAGAGCAATGGCTCAACCAAAATACACTTGAGATAGTCTCCTAGAGCAGATGATCCTCCTCCTCACTAATGCACCACTTTCTGAGCGAGAGAAGTGTGTCTTTCCGAATGATCCAAATAGAGATCTCCCGATCTCTATTTATACTTAACCTGTTTTCCCAGTGACCTTATGGGGCCGACTTGTCTATCTAGATACATCCACAATATAATATATATTTTAGGGCCGACCGCACACATGGTGGTCTAATAACCCATTGGCAAGTACACACACTTGCGACACTTGTCAATCCACATCACGACACTTCCTTACAGAGGAATAACACATCTCTTATAAGGGTACAATAAATATATATGAAATACATAGATGAAATACATTCCTAAGTTACATATACATCAACACTTAGTGTAAAGCTGATGTTCTCTAAGTATTTGTAAAATGATTTTTAAATGTTCATCATGCTCTTCTTTAGTTTTTGAGTAAACCGGGATATCATCAATGAATACCACTATGACCTTATCCAAATATTTATGCAGAACGTTGTTCATTAAACACATGAACACTGTTGGTGCATTGGTTAGCCCAAAAGGCATAACTACGAACTCGTAGTGTCCTGTTATCACATATATAGTAGTCGGGCTACCATACATTATTTTTCTGATGCCAGTACACTATTCATCCAGTTCCCTTACATTTGAGATGCTGAGATGAGCATCTATATTGGATCACTATCAGATTTTGGACAGTAGTATATATTCCCCATGCCATGACTGAGTCTCAGGACACTCAGAGAGATGACCGATGTAGCCATTATACCATTTGTACAGAGCAGTCAGTTGTGCCCAGAGTTACAACAACAGTTTCAGAGGACAGATGATGGTACAGGTTGATGAGCATTTAGTTATATGACTCAGGAGGTATATCATTGTGTTATGGTTATATTGCTTTTATACTTATTCTTATGGCATGTCTTAGCACTTAGTGTCATGATCTAGCAATCATATAGATATGTGGACCTGGTTGATCTTATTATATATATTATATTGTCCCTACTCAGACTTAGAATTTCACTATTCATACTAATTGGTTTTACCCTCCTTAGGGAGAACAGAGGTGATCATTCCACCATACCTTGGCTTGTTAGTGTTGGCTCCATTATTCATTGTCTTCATCCATCCATTGCCTACCTTTTAGTTTATCACCCTGACTTGCTACTTGACTAGTGACATGGAAGATCTTTTCCCAACAGTAGCCTCTGTATTGGATGAGCTTCCCTGTTTACTATGTCTCGGCTTTGAGTTGGTGACAAAACTTACCTTTGGTCAGTTGGATTGTAGGCCTAAATCATTCTGGTCGGTTGTCTCGATGTTTGGCATTGGCTCGAACTCCCCCTAGTCACTTGAGATGTTGTTGGCTAAAACTGAAAGCTCATGTACTATTTATGGAAACTAATAAATTCACCCATGGAAACTAAAAGGGAAAGAGTGATGAACTACTGAAAAATACTCCTCGAAGAGTATAAGAAAGGTCCAAAAAGCAATGATTCTTAAAATCTATATCTAAACAATTGCTGACCTTATACATGTATAAAAAACATGCCCTGGATGCAAGCTACAACTAGTTGTGCTTATCAGCACACCTGATATCCGAAGGGTTATGTAGGCCAAAAAGGCCATGAAATTAAATTCAATGATCCTAATGAACCTGGATCAACTTGATGTAGACATGATGCCTAAGTTGAATAAGCACTCTCTAAACAACTTATCCATTTGTGAGACACCACCATTCCCTGTGTTGTTGCTCATTCAATATATACTATGGTGTGTATTCCCTTTCCCTTTGCCAAAGTGTCACAAAGTTAAGCCAGTCAAGTCATCCCTTAGCCTAGCCAGTTATTTTAGCCTTCACCCTTCACTAGCAAATTGATCACAACTATGAAGTGAGTATGATCTTGAAAGTCTAGTCTGAGTAATAATAATAATTAATGACATTATATATTTGGATTTAGATCGCCAATAATGATTACTTTGTGTTATAATTGTTATTTGAATAATTTGTAGAGCATGCATTAACCTTTGACACTTCGCAGCAGCTTCTGATGATGGTCTGAGTTATATTTGGTCATGTTGACTTGGTTAGACCTAGTTTGACCAAGGTCAACCATAGGACATGAGATGGTTGGACCTTATGATGATATGGATAGATGATATATGGTCTATGTACATGTATATGATGATTCTATGCAGCAGCTACAGGGTTATGATGATGATTCTTGGTTTACAACAGTATTTGATCATTTACAGATTATTATTATTTGCCCTGTTCCAGTATATTGGATATATATATTGATCATGCAGAGACTCATATGGTGTATGAGTACACATATTGGATGGATTTGGACCTTCTAAGTCCAATGAGATAGTTTGTTTTCAGTTCCAGGCACTTACAATGATGATTGAGCCTCAGTAGACTATCCCAGTGCAGTTTTGGTCTGTCGGAGGCCCTATCAAAGCAGATGTGATTTTTATCCGGTTGACCTAGGGCACTGTGCTTGGAGGCGGTGGTCCAGCCACTTTTTTTTACCATATTACCCCCCTCCCGGACACATTGGTGCCCTCACCTTGACAGTGCAGACACTCCAGGAGGCAATTTGGGGTAGTTTCACGCTTCTCGAGGCATTTCAGGATTGGTAGAAATGGCTATTGAGGAAATCAATTTGGGCTCCTGAGGCAATGTTTTGGCATGGGATGATCAATGATGATGGATTGATGTCTTCCACACCTCCTCCAGCAGTTTCAGCTTCATCGGGGCCCGCATCCATCACTTATGGCACTTTCTGATAATTTCTGAGGTCTTTTGAGGCCTACGATTTGACCATAGAGGCATGATTTGGTATATTGATGACTATATTATTATTATTGTGCTATGGGGATTGACCAAGGGTATCTAAAATTACCCCTTGGACCCACCATAAGCTTCCTATTATATTTTGTCATCATGATTTGGTGGGATTCCCCTCTTCTAGGGTGATTTTGTCCACTTATATTATATTTTATTAGTGATCCATGTATTTTATTGTTGAGCTCATCTCAACCATTGATTAGACATTTGTATCTTTTAATCTTAGCCACTCATTCAAAAAGTGGTTAGGATTTTGATGCCTCTCCTTCCTATTTAAAGGAGAGAGCTTCTCATTTGTAAGGGGTCTTTGGCTCTTGGATTATTTGTATAGAAAAACTTTCTTGTGGAATCTCTTGTGGTCTCCTTTGCATCTGGTGTTCTTAGATGGTGATTGGAAAGTCTATTGCAACCTAGCATTTGGAATTTGTGGTAAGATCTATCTATTTTGGAAACCATTGTCTTGTCTACAGGAGGGCGACTTCAACAAGGGCGTTTTTGCAAGGCTTCTTCAAATCGACTTTCTTGGCATTTGCTTGTATCAGGGGGTTATCATTAGTATCATTGTGATCTTTTCTATCTTTCTGTTACTTCTCTTATGGCATTAGTCTTATCTCTCGATTACATCAAATTTGATATTGTTGACATTTGTTGTGCAGGAGAGAGGGCACATTGGCTTCTTGGACTAAATCGATTGCATAGAAAACTACCTCAAAGCTTCTCAAATTGATAGGGTTTGCATAGATCATCATCATCAAGGAACCTAAAAGGTTACCCAGGTAAGATCCACTGGTTTGTTTCTCTTATCTTGATCCAATCCATTGACATAGCTCATAAATTGATAAAACCCTTATTTCTTCAAACCCTCATTTTTACATTTTTTCAGATCTACTAAGATCTAGTGGCTTCTTGGGTAAGATATTGAAAACCCACCTCTATAGTATCCACGGAATCCCGGATCTATATTTTGGTGAGGATTGGCCTCCATTTGACCCTCTTCCCAAGGCATTAAGCCTCTCCAAGAAAGGGCACACTTCCTAGTTTGGTGGGTTGACCTAGATCTGGTACGTGGGTAGTTGAGATCCCGCTTGATTCATGATCTACACATCCAATAACCTACCTCTAGATTGTCACTTTTCTAATTTCTACCTTGTGGGCCCTATTCCACATTTTAAGGGATTTAATCCCCATATTAGACCACTTGGTATCTTCAAACTCAGATCTAGTAAGATCTAGCCATTGGATTGCCTTGAAATTGTAGATCCATACTCTCACTTGCTTAAACCACTTGGATCTAAAGTTTGGATGTCATTGGACTTGTCTTGATCCCACTTATCCCACTTTTAGGCCTCCTTGGGTAAAGTTGCACCACCTTGGAGAAGTGAGTTGACCCACTTCTAGGACATGGGTACATGAGATTTTAGTGGATTTGGAATGGGAGTAATTCAAAACCTAG
Organism: Larix kaempferi; assembly: GCA_027924585.1. Taxonomy (NCBI): domain Eukaryota; kingdom Viridiplantae; phylum Streptophyta; class Pinopsida; order Pinales; family Pinaceae; genus Larix; species Larix kaempferi. Next base: position 1,617,337 of record BSBM01000972.1, read on the forward strand.
GTCTAATAGGTCACCTTGTCAAATCTTTCCTTGGGGATATCATTCCTTGTTTTAAGGGATTGTGGTCCACTTAGGTCAAACCTAGATCTAGAACTATTCATCCATCAAGACTTTAACTGCCCACTTGTCTCATGCAATAGGAGTCCTTAACCACAAGTTAACTTTACTTTGACTCCATTATCCCAATTCCCAATGCACTGGCCTCTCTCCAAGTCAATTCGACTTTCCTAGATTGTTGGATTAACTTATGGTTTGACCCTTGATTGATGAGCTAAACCCTTTGATGCCATCATAATTCATGATCAAGCTTGTCACTTGTACTAGTTAGCCCCAATTCAACCCCTAAACTACCCTGCATTGGACATGGTTCCCAAGGCAGTGGATTTTCTCACATTGAACTAGTACTTTAATCCTGGATCCTATTTCACAAATCATAAGTCACTTTCACATCAATAATGAACCAAATATATACTCATTGAACCCCTCACTTGTCTTGTGACTTCATCCTAAGGTCTAGGATAAACCATACACCTTACTCCACTTAGAATTAACTTGATTTGGTGTCTTGGTTTTGATCTCTCCTGTCGAGAGTAGATCGGGTCTCCCCCTTTGTTGTCTGGGCTAGATAATATAAAGTGAAGGTTGCCTCGACTGGCGTGACAACCATCTATTGGAGGTCGAGGTGATCATGGTTGCACCTTTTGAGTTGCCCTTCCCTATTGCCATCCATGAGTGGATACATCCATAGGGATAACTACAGTATTTAAGCAGACAGTACATCTCACATTCTGAAATTTGTAAGCTTGTATTTAAAATCATGAGAACGTCTTTATCAATCATGGCTTGGTTTGTATTCAGAAATATATATAGCTTCCATTCAAATCGAACTGTATGCAACTGTCTAACTTCTTCCTCCGTGGCAATTTGTAGAAATTCTGTGTGTAATGTTTTACTAACTTGCCTACGGTCTGAACCCTACGATGATGGTGCTAAATTTTGATTAATGGCATGAATTTATTTACACCATGTAATAGATTGTGTGTGTGTGTGTAATATCCATTCACCATGTGCACAAGTGATAGTATACAAACTATGTGTATTCTATGCAATTAGTGTGATACTATATGAACAATATGATTTCTATGCCGTTAGTGTGATACTATATGAACAATATGATTTCTATGCAACCATGTAATTATGTGACACTATGCGAAAATGTGCAGCGATGTGAACCTACGTCACTATATGAATCCTAACAATATCTAACTGGCCTTGTATAAACATGTCGTGACAAGGTTAAGACATCGCGACCTTACCACATGCAATGTCCAAGGTATTGAACGTTATGATGTAAATGTTAAATGTTTAAAGGTTGGAAAACACCAACGCTGCCATATGCATTAAATGTATACAACCATCGAAAATGGTGGACCTCCATCGTGGATGGTATGGCGAGCTTGTTCATGTGCCAATACCGTGATAATGACCAACCTTGTGCTGAGGTGTAGACAAACTATTTCAAAGGTTTAAGTGCTAGCTCCTTCGTGGCTCCTTCATGGAAACTGTCATGATGGTTTAATAAATGTGGTAGATGGATTTTTGTTTCGTAAAACTCACCCGGTGATCTCCACCATCGATCTTGCAGGGTTTTCGATGTGTGTGGGTTAAACCCTACTTTGGTTTTGATTATCGTGTTTATTGTGAACTTGGAAAACGGTGTTTATGGCTCTGCAACAGGCCGACAGGACGAGGGTTTGTAGGTCTTTCTGTTGTGGGTTTTTAAGTTGTGAGGCCTAGGTTTTGAACCCGTGACACATGAATATTAAAGCGCTGAGCTCTCCAGTGCTTTGTACAGAAGATACATGTTATGGTTTGTAGCTTGGGTTTGTTCTCTTGTTGTGGTTTGATTCTCATACTTGTTGTGGGTTTTTCTATTGACAGCATTTGATAGTGTGAGTAATTTCAGTTGTTGTCGCGCCTGTCTGGTGGTTGTTTCTGCTGTTGGCCAACTATTTTGAAGGTAATGTGTTCGAAACTTCCTCCTGTAGCTTTCACATTTGACATTTAACACAGTAGTAGTTTGTTTGTTAATACTGAGTCTCGTTTCTTGAAATGATAAATGTTTTGACCCAACATTAATGTTGTTGTTTACAGGGCAACGATTCATGGTTTTCTCCTATTTGGGCGTCGTAGGTTGGCTGCAACTATACCAACTGGTAAGCCTCGGTGGTTGCCTTGAAACTCTATGTAGATGAAGATGATCGCCGACTATGTGATGTCCTATGTGTTGTCTTTTTCACTCAGAGAGTTTCGATAGGGTTTGTAAATTTTTAAAAAAATGGGGAGAGGATTCCTCGACCCATAGGGTAATAGCTGTGTTGATTTTGAATGTAACTATTGTATAATAGGGATTTTATCCTCAGGCTTGGATAATGTGATAAGGTGTTTTCAAAACTCTGCTATTATCGTTTTTCTTTTGTGAATGGTAAAAGTTGAAATGTAAAATGGTGAGATAAAATGTATAAAGTCTGTATAAATGATAAGTCTATTGCTACAGGCTAGTTATTCGTATCTATGGAAGGCTTACAGCCTGTATGTAGTTGGTCTATTTTGTAAACATGATACTACGTTTAGGGTTTGATGAATAAAACTTATAGTTGTGAGATTTAAATGTTGTTATCCTTCGTACTGCATATAATAGTTATAACAATGTGGTAGTTGTAATACAAGTCTCTCCAGATTTGGATATCATATAATCCTTTGATTTCTATAAGTAATAGTGGATGCGTTTTGTATTAGAGTAGAGTTTGGTTTAAGTATGAATCGTCGATTACAAGAAATCTCTGTGATCCACTATGATGAAGATTCATGGGTTAGGGTTTGATGTTTCTCCTTGATAGGGTCTTGGCATCGAGGTTGTGTCTGCTATTTCTATTTCGATTTATCCTACAGTCATTTGTATTAACTAAATCCTGAGGATGAAACTGTGAATTTTAACTGTTTGATCTACAGTAATGATTATTGTGTAATGTTGAGACCAAACTCGATTTTGTTTAAACTGTAATAATTCTATATCTTAGTTGGAATCTTGTAGTATGAGAAATAAAGCTTAACTTGTTTAAAATAGAAATATTGACTATAGGCTGGTAGTTGATAACTCTATTTAGTGTTATAGCATAATTTGATAATTGTTTTGATTTCCACTATGGAATTTAAGATATAAACAATGAGTAAATGTGTGCATGAAATAATTGGGAATTCTTGTTCTCTGTAAAAGAGATATCACTTTGCTATATAATGAAAGTAAATCTATATTTATCCTACTATAAACATGTACATTTTTACTACTGAATGCAGAAAACAATTCTTGTGACTATTAGAACAAAAATCTATTTAATTTGAAACAGGAATATTTATAAATAAGGAAACATTTCATATAAATTAGGAAAACAATTAACTAAAAAAATGATAATGAAGGCACTGTAAATGTATATACACAAATTAAATAGTAAGTAGAAAAATTGAGGAATTTATAATATTTTAATCTTCTCATTCACTTGGCTATTTTCCTATCTTGATCTATTCTACTTAATCTGTCTCTGTACTAGAGTACGATGCTGTTCCTTTTTGCATGGAGAAAAATGCAGAGACTATTTTATTCAATCAGTTTCAATTTATACAGAATTATTAAATTGTTCTGGAAAACTGAAATAAAACTTAAACAGTAAAAGTTAAATAGATAACAGAACTTTAAAATAAAAATAGATAAGACAATGGAACCTGTGAAACACGCTAGGGCCGACAAACACCCAAGGAAGCCTATTCCTCCCAACCTGCTTCAGAAGAAGCAGCTCAACTGCTGGCTTCTAGTGAACCCCCGATCCTGATTACTGATCCAATAAGTGGGTGGAATCTGTGTAGAAGCAAGGCACTCAAAAATGCCTTCTCCACTCAGTATCAACCTCCTGAAATAAAATGCCTTCTCCACTTAGCATCAATCTCCTAAACTCACTAAGAGTTTGTCAGACTCACAACATGATCAACAACATAGCATATCCCCTCATCAAATCTCTTGGGTGCAAACACAGCAAAACCCCAAGGTAAATTTCCTCATCAGGAAAAGCGATGAACCTCAGTTCAATATTTGATGCCTATTATATAGACTTCCTAGGTCTTTTAGTGGTCAGTTTGGAATAAATGAGCCTCAAGCTCCAGTCCCATCTTTCAGGGCACTATGACCACATTTCAAGGGAGTTGTCCCATACCAACAGCTAGTTAGTTGCATCATGATGATGCCACTTGTCCATTGCCTTCTGCCCCAGATTCCATTCCACCTAGTGGATCAGTAACCACTCTTTCAACAGTCCTCTTAGGTGTTTGTCTCCTATTTTATTTATTTAATAATAATATATTGTGCAAATTACAATCATCCTTGGACACCTATCCAACATAAAACTTTACAATAAAAGTTATAATAATGTTTCTAACACAAAAAAATTTCTAGCTAAAAGGGTATGTTACACTTCCCTTGTCCAAGGAAGATTCCATGTGCACTCTGCCACACCTCCATACCTAGAAAGTAATGCATCATCCCCAAGTCCTTCATCTCGAACTTGGAAACAAGCTTCATCTTCATGTCAACAATGAATCTATCCTCACTTGTAACAAACAAGTCATCCACATACAATAATAGTATCACTGGATTTCCTTCCTCAACCTTGTAGTAAAGGTTGGAATCTGCTTTACTCCTGGTAAAGCCCAAACTAGATAGAAAGTTGTCTATCCTACCATATGAAGTTCTAGGAGCTTCCTTCAAGCCATACAAGGATTTCTTCAATCTGCACACATATGTCTTCCTTTCATGTGTCTCAAAACCAAGTGGCTTCTCCACATACACTTCCTCTTCGACTACACCATTCAAGAAAGCTGTCTTGACATCCATCTGGTGTATCTTCCACTTCATCACTGCAGCTAGAGAAAGTACTGTTCTGATGGAAGTGTATCTGGCTACAGGTGCAAATGTCTCTTCATAATCTATCCCCTCTTTCTGGAAGAAGCCACGAGCTACAAACATCACCTTGTATTTCTCTATGCTACCATGTGCAGCATGCTTAATCTTATAGATCCATTTGGAAGTCACCGTAGACTTCCCTTCTGGTCTTGGGACCACATTGCAAACATCATTCTTCATGATCGACTGGTATTCCTCGACCATGGAATCCTTCCATTCTTTCTTTTCCACTGCTTCTTCATAACTGGAAGGTTCTTTGTTCATAATGTCATAGAGCAAAGCAACATAACTGGTATGTGATCTTGTCCTTTTTTTGTCTTTGTGTTCCTCCTCTGGAATGCCATACCTTTCTGCATCTTGGATGAGCTCTCTAGCCCATGCTGGTTTCCTCTTGTGAGAGTTCTTCTCATGGGGTGGATCTACAGGTTCTTGTGGATCTTCTATTTCATGATCTTCTTCTTGAATAACTTCATTCATGGTGGTGTCTTGTGTTCTGGATATTATTGGTTCTTCATTGTCTTCAACAGGTGTCTTCCTTGATTTGATGTATGCTGAGTCCTCATCAAAATTCACATCCTTGCTGATGTCAATCTTCTTGAACACTGGAAAGTAGATTCTGTAAGCCTTCAAGCTTTCACTGTAACCCACAAAGATGCCCTTCTTTCCTGAAGGATCTAGCTTTGTCCTCTTTTCTTTTGGAATGTGTGTGTACACTAGACAGCCAAATATTCTGAGATGGTTGACTTCTGGATTCTTCCCAGTGAACACTTCTTCTGGTGTTTTTTTGTCAAGTATCTTATGAGGTGTTCTGTTTTGCACGTATACAACTGTCCTTGATGCTTCTTCCCATAGGTGCATAGGTAGATCTTGGTCATGAAGCATTGCTCTAGCTGCTTCCATGATAGTTCTATTCTTCCTTTCTACAACCTCATTTTGTTGTGGATTGTAAGGAGTAGTCAACTCCCTATTAGTCCCTGAATCACTGCATAGCTTCTTGAAGTCTCCTAAAGTAAATTCTTCGCCATTGTCGGATCTAAATATCTTGATCTTCTTATCAGTTTGATTTTCTAGCAAGGCTTTGAATTCCTTGAACTTATCAAACACTTCATCTTTATTCTTCAGGAAATAAACCCAAGTATTCCTAGAGAAATCATCAATGAAGGAAACATAATATACATACCCACTCAGAGATATGGAAGACATTGGACCGGATACATCAGAGTGGATAATCTCTAATATTCCTTTTTTCCTTGATTTCACTACTTGGAAATGTCTTCTTTGTGTTCTTTCCTTTTGCACATCCTTTGCAAATACCTTCATGCTTTGATTGGATTTCAGGAAGACCTTCAAATGCTTTGCTTGCAATAGGTAGTGCCCTATAGTGCACATGTGCAAGCCTTCTATGCCAAAGTTCACTTGGTTCTACTGAGTCATGACCAAGGTTTGTTCTGGTTGGCCCTTTAGTTTGTATAATCCTCCCTCTTGCTCTCCAATCACTACCACATCATTAATGGTCTTACCTTTTGGCCACATAATAACTTGGCCATCTATGAATGCAACCCTTATTCCTTTTGCATCCAAAGAAGATACGGAGAGAAGATTTTTCTTGAGACCTGAAACATATAGTACATCTTTCATTTTCATAGATTTTCCAGAGTCTAGCTTATAGGAGGATTCACCACTTCCTTTTATGGGATACTGGTAGTCATCCCCAAGTTTCACCTTGTGGGGTGATTCATGTTCAGATAGGTCTACAAAGGATTCCTTGAATCCTGTCATATGTTTGGAAGCCCCACTATCTATAAGCCAATCATTGCTTCCATGAGTAATGGTACCAATGAGATTAGAAATTAAGACATACTCTTCATCACTTGAAGAATATTCACTTTCTTCTTTAGCCCTCTTCGTGGGAGGTTCATAATCCTCTCCAGTGTGAGCATGATGTTTTCTTTTGGTGTTCTGCTTCTTATGAGAGCTATCTTTGTTCTTTCTGGGATAATCCCTGGAATAGTGTCCCCTTTCACCACATGTATAGCATCGGACTGTGGACATGTTCCTTTGAGGTATGGAGTCACCCCTTTGATTCTGATGGTGGTGTCTTTCTTTCTTACTATGGTGGTGCTCCCTATTGACATCATACTTCTTGGAGTGTGTAATGACGGATTGATCTTCATTCTCCATCTTTTCTTCTCGAGCTATAATCTGAGCTTCTTCCTGTGAGCATTCTTCCCACAGCCTATTGAATGTGATAAGTTTCTTTCTAGCACAAATTCCTTGGATGAAGGAATCCCATGACCTGGGAATACCATTAAGAGTGGTCATCACCACTTCTCCATTCTCTATATATTCTCCCACAGCTTCAAGTTGTTCTTTTATCTGGGAGACCCTTGAAAAGTAAGACTGCATGGTCTCTGCATTCTGGATCTTGACATTCTTTAGTTGATTCCTCAAGGTCATCTTCCGATTTATGTTCTTCCCTTCAAATAGCTTGGTCAAGGAATCAAACATCTCCTTAGGTGTCTTTAGAGATGACACATGTGGTATGAGATGATCTTTGATAGAATCAACAATGATTCTCTTAGCTTTGACCAAGTTCCTTTTGTGTAAGGACTTAGCCTCATCTCCCCTTGGAACTGGAACCTCTTCACTTATGTAGGTGTCCAATTAATTTTCTTCCAGGATTAACCCAATCCTATACTTCCATGCTCGGAAGTTATCAGCCCCTTCAAGCTTATCCTCAATCTTGGTGTGGTGAGACGTCTTAATGAGAAACTCAAATGGAAATAAAATATTTAGGTCTACCACTTGATTTGCTGAAAACTCGATCTAGAGCTGGACTAGGGTTTGTTAGAGAAACCCTAAAAATTCAAACTTTGAATTTCAAACTTCTAAAAGGATAGAAAGATGCACCTTACTGAGCTGATCAAGCTAGTATACTCTGATTTTGAAATCTGCAAACTTTGACCCCTCAAAATTGCTTTTGAAACTTTTGGATCTACTCGAGAGGATACCGAACTAGGGTTTGATAAATCCCACACTTCTACCCAACCAAAAAGTTCGACCCAAGGTTTAGAAGTTTGATTTTTCTGAGGAGCATCCAGCCATGGAATCAGATTCCAAAAATTCCAACTTTCTTCGAAACCCTAATTTCCCACAACAGAGATTAGCTCAAAACTAAAAGTGCTCAGAATTGAATTTTGTTTTGACAGAAAGATGCACCCTTGATAGGAGATTCAATATATCCTCTTGCCTTTGAAGAGGTATGGAGAGAAACCCAAAAATCAAGAAGCCCTAGCTTCCGTACCTGCACATTGTCTTCTTCTCAAGTTAGCTCTCATACCATGTTAGATTTTGAGCATTAATTCAATATGATATAGGATCTTATCTGACAGAATAACAAGTACAACATATCAATCACAAGAGACAATAGACACAGAGTTTCCTCGGGGAAAACCAAGAAGGTGAAAAACCCCGCAACTTCCTCAGAGATAGAAAGAGCAATGATACAAAACCCAAGTACAAGATATAGTCTCCTTAGCAGCTTCTCCTCCTCCACTAGTGCGCATCACTTAAGTGAGAGAATAGATGAGTAAGTGAATGATCAAATAGAGTGACACCCTCACTCTATTTATACACAACTTGACTTCCCTAATAACCTAATAGGGATGACTTATCTAGGAGAGTCTAATAACCCATGGTAACTCAACTCAAAGCCGACCCCACACTTGGTGGTCTAATAACCCAACATATATAAGTTACGACACTTGCGACACTTGTAAATACAAGTGACGATAGTTCCGTAGAGAGAAATAATAACCTCTATGTAGGGATACAATATACATATATGAAATACATTCCAAAGTTACATATACATCAACAGCAAGCACAATGGTGATGTGGAGACCAAAGTGACCAATGGGTAGGAGGCAATGAATCCACAAGGTAACACATGGTAAAAGACAAAAGACTTCAAATAGTTGGACTAATCACATGAAAGCCACAAAATTTTGTCCTTAACAAAATTGTATAATTAACAAGTTACCCATTGTAAATCCATTGACTAAGCTGTTATTCAGAGGAACTATAGACAAAAATATTTAGAAACTACTTTAATTTCATATCATGGAGTTCTTATATAAATATTTGGAAGTAGAAGTGCAAGAGGTGAAGATCACTTTTTCGATTAGAGTTCATCGGGAACATGCAAGCTTGTGTGAAAGATATTACTATTTTGAATTGCATTAGGGCCTAACCCTAGTGTTTCACCCCAAACCATGGTTTAAGTCTCAATACCGATACCTCATACATTAATCCTTAAAATTACACACATATCACTTTCTTTAGGTAAAAATTTAGGGTCCATGTGGTGGTCAAATGTTATATCCATGTCCCATGAGTAATATAATTAACAATTATCTACTAAGAGGCTAGTTTTTATGCCATGGTTAGGCCGTAATAACCATTCATCATGTGACAATACTTGAAATTGTGCCCTTATTAGACTCATAGGTGAAAAAATCCTTCTACATGTATTATGTGTGATTTAGAGCCCTACACATGGCACATTCATTCTTATAATAAAAAATTATGGAATAAGACCCTAGTTTCCATCCCCAAACAATGTCCTAATCCTTGACACCAATCCCTATTGTGTATAACCAAAATATTTGATTCATTATTATCACCAAATTGATCTAGGTCTAAGGAGGTTCTTAAAATCTTACCTTGTGCTCAATATGACATGTTAATGAGAAAGTCTCACTAAGGATGGTAAGTTCTAGGAGCTCAATTTTCATTCTACATTATTTCAATTCATCTTGGGCTTCAATTTCATTCAAGTCTCATCATTTTCACTAGGTTGGTTGTGATATTGTTTTTGAATCTATGAAAGGTAAAACAATATATGACCAAGCAAGAGGCTATGCTAGAAATGAAAAAGGTTTTTGAAGTTTTATGCAATTTAGTAGAAAACTGGAAATGGGATGAAGGAAACTAAGAGGAAACAATGATTTTTATAACGGGAAGAGGTTTCCAAAGTTTGGATATTGTATAGTATTTTCTTGGTTTGTTTTCCTACTGTTTATTGAAGTTTTTCAGTGTTAACCAATGATAATTCCTTTAGTGACTTTATAGGCACATATCACATTCTTTGGTTGTGAAAGTATTGCATGTATGTATTATTTCAATAACTTGCCAAGAGGCTACTTATACAACATAGTGTTTATTTAAAAAAAGAGGGGAACTTAAATGCTATGCTTAAAATACTTTTGTCAATTTGTCGCAAGTTGTTGTATGAGATATATGTCAATAATTGTCTGATCTTTGTTTTTTTATTTTTTATATAATGTTTATTTAACAAATGTCTTTTTGTTATGTCTAGGTTGCAATATGTTTTCCGTAGTTAAAAATATCTCATTGAGTATTTGGAGATAGACCGCATGGATTCTTATATGAGCTAACAATTGATCCTTGTCTAATCAAAGTAGGTGAGAAATTTCCTCCTATTTCTTCGACTTTGTATGAATCCCCTATAAAAATCCATTAATAAATGAAGGTTAACAATTAGATATGGTTAAAGTGTTTTATGAATTTCCTTGGGTAAACCATTCCAAAAAGATATGAAAAAAATGCATTTATTTAATGACTAAACATCATTATATTATGAATTCCTTTGAGCCATAAAAAAATAAATAATAATAACATTTTAGCATGTTATAGGTTAGTACATATATCCTTGTTTCCTACTTCATTTCTATTATTTTCAAATTTTCAATTTCCATTATATTTTTTCACTTTACTTCAAATGGGATTTTTTATCTTTTTACAAATCTCCTTCATTTGTCTCAAGATTATGCTCTTGGACTTAACAAAATAATTTGATTGACAAATTTTGGATGCGCACCATACTTTGACATTTGCAACAAACTAAATTGTTTTTTGGGGAAAATAAGACAAGTCTCTCATTTCGAACATTCTTTGTTTTGGGCTTAGAGTTAGCAAGGTCAACTAGTTCTCCGATTTGGTCATTCCAGCATTTTCTTTGGATCTATATACCCCAAAAACCACAATTCTTGTCTCGCCATAGGTATGTTTATCGGACCTGATCGAGCTCAAGGATAATTTTAGGGCGAAATTTAGCCCATGGGCTATTTTTCCATGTTTTTTTCCAAAAAAAGATTCGCCAATTTGCATTTTTTGAAGCCCCATTTCACCCAATTTTGATGGGGTAAACTTTTTTCACTCTAAAAATCGCCAAATTATTATATAAACTATATAAAATCCTTAGAAATTAAAATAATTTTAGAAAAATATCACCAAATATTTTATAGTTGACATTTTAAGAATTAGTAAGATTCACCAAGGTTTATACACTTTTAAATAAGTATGGGCCCTTAAACTTATCCCTGATCGCGATTGATGGGTGAGGTTAGGGATCTTGTTGAATTTGATCTCGCTAAAGCTGGACCTAGCAAATATCAAGAGAGAATGGAGCTATATGGGGAAAAGCAAGATTGGTAGGAATGAAATTGGGTAGAACAGGCATTGACTTAGGTTAAACAGTTCAAGTAGATCATGATTCCTAGAAACAACTAGATGCACTTGGAATTCCTGGGGAGGATTAGGATCTTTCTCAAATGAGAAATTGAAGAAGAGACTAAAATGAACTCTGAATGCATTTTCATGGAATACGATGATCATTGCCTACACTCAAAATGGAGAATTCGATGAGGCCTTAAAACCCTTTCAGAAAATAGTAATGTCAAGGGAGAATCTAGATTCGATAACATTTGTTTGTTTGCTATCATCTTGTGTTGGCTTGGCTTCTCTCAAATAGGGGAACCAGTTCTATTGAATCTTTGTGATGTCAATATATTGTAGAGTTGAGCAATTTATGCTCTATGGTTCACACTTGATGTATTATTGTTTGTTTCTTTGTGGTTTATTTTAGGATGAAATTCCTTAATTATTAGTGGAATGATCCGAGTTATCTGAGTTTCTGAGTTCCACTTTTCACTGAATTCTATTTGAAGGAACTAATATACGAATCGTTTCATCGTAGCCTGGTTGACTTTTGTTTCCTAGATTGGTACTGATTTCTACTCCTCCCCACTACTGTTTGAAATCCATCTTTGGTGGGATTGCCCCACGATGACACCGAAGGTCTACCTTCTTTCGTGTGTCCTTCACCTCCTCCATGGGGAGGATCCACGCAATACAACATATATGAAACTGAATAGAAATATTCACTAACCATGATCTGTTGGATAGCTGCAACTCTTCTCTATAAATCTATCATACAACATACTCTTCAAAACTAAACTTTTATTCCAATGTCACTTATCCATACGCTATATCAAACCAATCCCATACCTAGTGAAATGCGGGGTTATCCCACCAATCTCGTATTTTGTATTGATTTTTACAGTATATTGTTGGAATATTTAAAAAACCCACTATGTCATTCTAGACTTAGGATAAATTAATTAATCATTTATGATTAATTTCCTGAGTTTTGAATAGGTAAAATAGGTCAGTTTTGTCTTTTAGTGGACCACTTGCCATCCTAAGTCACTAGGAATACTTAGAGAATATTTTGGATAAGATTTCATTGGATTCTATCTGATTTCTTTCCATTTCTGTTTTAGAAGGTGCTTTCCTAATTTAATTAGCTTTGTCCTATTTTTTCTGCATTCTAGTGGAAAAGGTAAAGCTAGTTGACTTAGAATATTTTGCCACTTGACCAATTCAACCTCCAAATCGTATATAACCTTCTAAATCCATCAATACATTCTATTTACCTCACTCATTAGCTTCCATACCATACTTACTAAATTCGTGAGCCTCTAGGACAATTTTGGAAACTGCTTTTGCCACCTAAGGGTTTTTTTGTCTTTTCTAAGCCTTTTCTTTTTGCTCTTTCCAAATTGCCCCAAAGGAATTCGATTCTCTCCATGGAGTATGTATTATATATTGTTATAATATCAATGAATAAGATACATAGTGATTTCCACAATTTATTCTCTTTATTCTTCTTCTCTCATTGTCTAAAATATTCCATGTGAAATTGTCTTATGAATCTAGTTCCTAGCAATTGAAAATCTCACATGGTATCAGAGCTAGCTTGATTCAAAGCAATTTGCAAGAGTGTTTTTTGCAGGTATTTCCGTCACCAAGAGCGCATTAGTATGGAGCAAAATCAAGACAAATCTATGACTCTCTCTCCCTTCAATTTATTTGACTTGAAGGCGCATATGATCATCCAGCTTCGGAGCAAAGGATTGTATAATGTCACTATGGGGCTTGAAACTCACCCAGGAGCTATTGCATTAAAATCCAAATGGTTTAATAGGATTTATGAAGCTTATGGGTTACTTTGTCTCTCTGTATCTCCAGATCTTCTATTCCATATTGATTCTCTATCCACTCCAAATGAAGTATAGACAAAGCTAGAATCTCTCTTTGGAAAATAGGATGAGCTTAGAGGTCATTTATTGGAGATTGAGTTGATATCTCTTAGTCTAAGTAATTTTGATTCTATGGAAGAGTTCATATCAAAATTCAAGAACCTACTGCTTCAACTCAAGCAATGTGGCATAGAGAAGAAGGATGAGCAATTAATCCTCACCATTCTGTCAAAACTGAGTTTAGAATACTCAGTATTTGTGTCTACTTTTCATTCTACAAGACTTGCAGTTCCCAAGTGGAATATGGAAACCTTGGATGCATTAATTGATTCTCTCACTCAGGAGAAGGACAAGCTGGTCCAAATGAGGGATGAATCACCATCCAAATACTTTGCACTTGTTTCTCATGGAGAAAAGAGTTTCAAGAATAAAAAATCCAAACAAAAGATATTGTCAGATGAAGAGGATTCAGATGGAGATTCCAAATCCAAGAAGATGAAGAAGGAGAAGCCCAAGTGTTCTTATTGCTGCAAAGGCACTCATGCTGATAAATATTGCTTCAAGAATAAATTGGACATCATGGCCAAAATTCTTGAAGAACATAACATGGATGTTCCTAACTTTGCAAAGAAAGAACAAGGCAAGCTTGCTGCAGAACAAGAACTATGTCTCCAAGCCTCTCCCAAAGGTAATCATGTTTATGCTTTGAGTGCTAGAGTGAAATATAATTCTGATGTATCTGATATTGATTCACATTCTGATATATCAGAATCATAAATCTCCAACTCTTCCTTGGAACAATATTTAGTCAGTTCATCCAAGTCTATTCTCAAACTAGTCATTTTTTCTAGCTTTTGACTTGTCTTCTGAAAGGTCTTTCCACCTCCATTCAAATATTTTAGATTCTGATTTAGAAGATGATTTACAGTCTGATATGCAGGTCATTACATCTACCACACCATTTTCCCAACCATTGGATGCAAAAAATACCCCACGACCCCCAAGTTCTCCAGTTAAGAAACTACACAATTCTATGTTTTCCTACACTGTGTCACTTGCCTCTGTTGCACTTTTGTCTTGCATATATTTCATTGGTTGTACAAAAATGTTTTTGGAATTATTTGGACTGATATTCCACACATTTGGACCTGACGCCATCACTCATGGTTCAAAATTCAAGTCCTCGCACTCTCCAGGATCGCTTAGTTGTCAAGGTGATCTAGTTTCTCACGTTTTTCCTACTGAAACTATGTTTGATCATGGAGACTCCACATATTTACTGGTTGCTACTCCATATGACTCACATTCTGATATTTCACAGATGCATCATCTCATTTTAAATATCAGAAAGGTACTGCATCAGTTTGAGAAGAAGATACAAGAACTAGTGCACCACATTGCAACTACAGAAGAAATTGATCCTGTTGAGTTCATTGTTGCTCCTTGGGAAGGAGTATGCATAGATATTCTTTCCATCATTGATTATTTTTTCAGATCTGATTATATATGTTACAGCATCAAGAAAAAATTATTTTATGCTCCTCCATCCTCAAAAGATGAGCTTCATAGAGCTTCAATACATGGTTCTTGCCTACACAACATTGATGTACTGATGCATGATCATGACATCCACAACCTCTTCATTAAGTATGTTAGTCAGAAGCAGCCCATTCAGCTCATTCAGCTCATTCAAATGAGCAACATGATAGTATGAATACATCAAGCATGTCCATTTTTGAGGGAGAGTTTTGTTCCCATGAGGTTTTCCCTGTTTCCTCGGTTTACATGGACTAGTTATTTTTGTATTGGGGTGACCATAAGCCTTGTTTCTTGGGCCCTATATTTTTGATATTTTTTTTATCTCCATCACATAAATTCAGGCTTAACAGGGGGTGTTGGAATATTTAAAAAACCCACTAATTCTAGACTTAGGATAAATTAATTAATCATTTATGATTAATTTCCTAAGTTTTGAATAGGTAAAATAGGCCAGTTTTGTCTTTTAGTGGACCACTTGCCATCCTAAGTCACTAGGGATCCTTAGAGAATATTTTGGATAAGATTTCATTGGATTCTATCTAATTTCTTTCCATTTCTAGTTTAGAAGGTAATTTCCTGATTTAATTAGCTTTGTCCTATTTTTTTTGCTTTCTAGTGGAAAAGGTAAAGCTAGTTGAATTAGAATCTTTTGCCACTTAACTAGTTCGACCACGTCATATATAATCTTCTAAAGTCATCAATACATTCTATTTACCTCACTCATTAGCTTCCATACCATACTTACTAAATTAGTGATCCTCTAGGATAGTTTTGGAAATTGCTTTTGCCACCTAGGGGTTTTTTGTCTTTTCTAAGCCTTTTCTTTTTGCTCTTTATAAATTGCCTCAAAGGAAATTGATTTTCTCCATGGAGGATGTATTATATATTGTTATCATATAAATGAAAAAGATACATAGTGATTTCCAAAATTTATTCTCTTTATTCTTCTTCTCTCATTGTCTGAAATATTCCATGTGAAATTGTCTTATGAACCTAGTTCCTAGCAGTTGAAAATATCACAAATATACACCTTATATGTTGTGTTCAACAATGCAGACTGTTATATCTTTTGTCATTTTGAAACTCTAGCTAAATTGTCATATAATCTTATATCACTTCAAAACTAACTATTAATCACCTCTTTCATCTAATCAATTGTTGTTGATAGTGATAGTCCCTATTGTGACCTACATGGTTCTTTAGTTGACAAAAGACAAATGGATTAACATGTTTCTCAGGATTAGGGTTACCATGTGTTGAAGTTCAATCCCACCTGGATCCATATTCTAGATCATGCATCACTTTGTTTTCTCAATTCTTTAACTTGGAGGTTAAGAACTTTGCACTATCGTCTTTCTTCTTCATACTTTTCCTGGATGACAACATGAACTAGAGTGGGTGGTTTGGAATTCCTTGGGCCTTTAACAACTTTGACCCAAGAAATGGATGTTATGGATTCTATTTTAACTGTTAATTCCTCTTGTTGCTCCTTCTTATCAAGTAAATATGCTTGAAAAGCAGAGTATTCGTTCTGATTGTTATGAGTTGCTTTGATAGATCGCATATTTGGACTCATAGTGGGATGATTCCATTTTAGTTGTAGATCCATGTTCCTCCTTTTTAGAAAGAAAATCTGCTTGAAGAGGAGCTATTTCATCTTAGTTATTGTAAATTGCATTGATAGCTTTGAGCTCAAAGAGAGACCATTACAATTTAGCGATTTGCATAGACTATTCACAGATTATGTTTGGCTATCCATTGACCATTATTTGATGTCCCTTCATAATTTATTTTATCTCCACAAATTTCATTTTGAAGGCCTCCATATCACCTTGTAGTAGAGAATCCATGGATTATGTCCTATGTTTTCCTTTTATAAATAGAAGCTTAACTATCCTAAGATTCTCCCTCTACAGTTGTGTTTTTCCTTTTGGCCATTTATAGTAACAAACAATCTTTGTAGATACCCACAACTCACTGTAAAAGATGCTCCAAATTGGTTTCAAAAACCCAAATTCAAAGAGACATCCAGCTTTAGAAATGAAATCAAGGGTTCTTTTCAGAAACAATTCTTAGGGATTGCAATTTTGCATAGCTTTTGTCTAGAACCTAGGGTATTTTTCTGAAGATGTCATGTTTCAGTGAGAAAACCATATTACTAGGTACAATTATGTTGACATTTGTGATATGATGATTCAACGCAATATATATCACATTTTTCATGTATATTTTCTTTTATAGGAGTCCATACTTGAGGATAGTATAAACTATAAAGCATCCATTGTAAACATATGGAATTTCAGTCAGTTTTATTTCATCTATTGTTCAACATGAAACTTGTTCTCTGATATATCATCCATTCTAGTAATTTTTCACTCAGGTTTCTCAGAGGCTAGTGCAACTAGATGTTGTAACAGAGCAACTATCTCATCAAGTAATGCAACACCATGAAGAAATGGGTACAAGGTTTTTCCATTGCACTCTAATAATGGAAATATCTGTGAAATAATTCTTTGAAGTATGTATGCAGAGTTTTAGGCATCAATTTCCCTACAAATTGATATCCTTTGCATGTAAAAATATAAGTTGAGATCATTTGTTAACTAGAAAAAGTAAAAAGTATCTCGTGTTGACAGGGTTCATAGCCGCCAAAATATCTATTGAGCCAAGAAAACGAAGTTGAGATATGACTTGGGAAGGAACAGTGATAATGTTAGTTTTTGAATCCCAATCTCCCTTTTCGATTAGAATCCACGATTCTCATATTATTCTCAAAATTGTGGAGAATCCGTCAAATCCGCCGAATTTCATATGCAAATCGATAACTTAGTCATCGAATTTGTGGATATTCAATCCGTTTTCTAGCATATCCACTCATAGTTTAGATCACGGGTTACATAATTCCAAAGACACCAAATATGCAATTTTTTCTCATGTATATACCATGTCAGGCAATTGTTTGTTCCTGCTTCAATTTTCAATTTTTTAGGCATTATATATATTATATATTTCTAGTCCATTGATTCTTCAGCCCAGTTTTCTAGTCAGTTATGATCTTATCTTGTCAACAGTGGCATTTCGAGTTAGCGAAAGAAGGTAGTCAATATAACCCAAGGTTCAACTCCTACCAAGTGACGTGTTTTTGCTTGTGCTCATGCTTGTCAATATGCAGTATACACCAACACATGCAACAATTGGGGCCAGGTGCGAGCCTTAGCTAATTTGGGATGATTTTTTAGCTCTCTGGGCATGCCTAGCAGTAGAAAGCATCCTCCTATCCATGTTTTTGGTTAGCTTGTGCCCTAAAAAAAATTATAGGCATTTATTGGGATGAAGGAATCCATCCCTGGGCATACAAGATGAAATTCTGGGCATTTTTCCACTATAAATCAAAACAACCCTGAAATAAAGTTTGGGTTCTTTAATTAGGCAATATGAGCATGTTGGAGCAAAGCTGGGCATTAAAACAACCCCAAATCTCCAATGTTTTGCATTAAAATGGCCCTAGAACAACAACATACAAACCTAGAATGACTTTTGAGTGTGAATTTGGATAAGCACAGTAGTTCTATGCCATTTCAGGTTATTTCTGGGTAAATTTCAGACCACAAAAAAGCAATGCTTGAAAGTTGTGGGTGAAGAAATCCTTAAAGCCACATATTTAGGATGAATTTGAAGCCAATCACTCAAGCAATAACCCTAGGACAGTGATAAACAACAGTAAAACCTTTAATTGAGGAGTTCTGGGTGGACTCCTTGATATTATTTTTTTATTTAACTTTTTCTTTCTAGATTCAGGCAGGAAATGCCCTAGGGATTCCTATTTCACAAATTTTCACTTTTTTGAGTCCTATTGACCTATTTTGGTCTTTAGTGGAAATTCATATAACTCTTTTATTTTTCTCTCATTCTATGTGGGCATGTTGTAGTCTTGAAAAGGTTGTGGATAAAAACTCAAATTCTAATTTTAAGGCCATGGGGAAAGCATAATAGCTTGTATTATGTCCTATATAAACATGGGTGTAGTCCAGTGAACATGTCCAATCTCCATACAAAATGGGATAACTCATGATGGTCTCAAATATCTACTACTTGATCGCAACACCCCAAGACTGAAATTAAAAGCACCAACTCTTAAGAATTGAAAGGGATTTATACGCATTGCATAGATCACTTTGTGATGCAAGGTGTATGAAAAACTAAAGATATAAAATACATAAACTTGTTTATGGAGGCCCTTCAACATGGAGGAGAGGAGAACTAATGAATTAACAAACAATGAACAACAAACAAGAGGTCTTTAAGAAGGCACTTTGCTATGCTCTTGCAGTTTTCTGAAATATATGATCCTTAAGGTCATTTAGATAGACAAGGAAATATTATTTTATTAATTTCCAATGAGTGACCACAAAGTTAGTCAGTGGGACTCAAAAGTATAGCCAATGTGAATACAGGGGGAGTGTGAAAGCAATTAGTATCACTACTCCACTAAAAGCAAAGAAAGGGCTAACTAACTAGCTAATGGAAACACAATATGTACTACATATGTAAAACCAAAACAACAGACATGTGGAGCATACAATACAGATGTAGAATCTAAGCAAGGCCAATAAACTAAGAGTGTCTCTAGTGGTACTATTAGGGATTCTATCCCACCCCAAAAAATAGAGTCGGATAGATTAAAGATATTATTAAACTGTCACAAGGACAATTTGTCTATTGGACCAATATGCTTACATACATAGGTATATATGTCTACGTACTATCAAAATCCTTTAGCTAAGTCAGTCTATGCAAGAAAGACCACAGAAAAGATTGTAAAAAGAAAAAGAAAGAAAAGAAAAGAAAGAGATGACAAAACATAGGTTTGGTCCATGATCATGGTGTAAAGAAGTACTGGATTCATATCGACATCACCTCATTTTCCCCTCTCTCATAATTTACTATCCTTATGTTGTTGATCTGTAAAGCTTGTATCCAACCTTCATCATTATGTTCACATTCCCTGTAGTCCCTTCTGTTTCTTCCTGAAAAGAGCCTTTCCAGATGCTGATTTTAGTTTTGGACTTATATTGACCAAGGATTTTGAACTTGATGCAGATCTTGGAGTTTCTTCTAAAGAAAGGACTGCAACTGATTTTAGGACCACTCTATCTGGAGACAACAAGGACCATCCTGTGGCATTGATTAATGGGGAGTTTTCTCTGGACACAAGATTCAATGATGCAAATGGTGAACATGATACTAGTATAGAAAGTATGCCATGTACAACAAAATGCTATCCATACAAACCTATAGGAACTAATGTTACTAGAAAGGATGACATTAGTAGTGAGAAGGTTGTAAATGAAAGCTTACTTTTGTAGACATAATGTACACCTATTGAAGATCATGAAGTTACATATTATGGGTTGAAATTGCATTATACCAATGAATTTCATGCTGATACTGGATGTACTTCTGCTTACAATCGGGCTTTGGTTTCCTTAACTACTAAAAGTGAAAAGGGTGTGTTTGTAGACGTTGATAGTGACAAGAGAGCATATATGGATATTGATGGTGATAGGAGTGCTCCTACACTTGAAGTTCACAAAGTTCCTTCTTTTGAGGTAGAGTTTTCATCTAATAATGGCTTGTCGGCTGATATTGGACCCACTTCAGTTTACAGTCTCCCTCTAGGTGTTGAAATTACTACTAGAAGTAGCAAGAGAGAATTTGTAGATGTTGATGGAGACAAGAGTGTTGTAGATGTTGAGTGTGACAAGAGTTTTCTTTGGAAGACAAAATGGATACCTGATGGAGTTCATGAATTTCCATCATCTAAGTTGGAATTGCATGCTAATAATGAATTTCCTGCTAACACTGGGGCTATGGTATCTTACAATATTCCTATGGGTGTTGAACCTACTATTAGAAATGAAGAATTAGCATCTGTAGATGTTAATGTTGAGAAGAGTGCTTTCATAGCTGTTCAACTGGTTGATGTTGGGAATTATGATTACATATAGATAGTGGGGAGACTCTCATCCAAGGCAAT
The DNA here is from genome assembly GCA_027924585.1 of Larix kaempferi. Lineage (NCBI taxonomy): Eukaryota > Viridiplantae > Streptophyta > Pinopsida > Pinales > Pinaceae > Larix > Larix kaempferi. The sequence continues at coordinate 1,638,329 of BSBM01000972.1, forward strand.
CAACCTACAATAATTGTTAACATATCAGACAAAGAAGCTGAAAGAATGTCTAGAAAATATGGATCTCTTTTTATTGCCAAGAATTCTTCTATTGATGCTGCAAAAACAAGAAACCATTTAGGGTCTACCAATACTAGCTCTATCTCCAACGTTGTTTTTGAGACAAATTTGCGTTCCATTACTACAAATATAGTGAATGAGAATCCACTTTAAATACTAAATTAATGTCCCAGGTGAAGACATCGCCAATGTATGAATGGTACTAGGAATGCTACTACCACCCCTAGGAAGGGGACCTCTATTACATCTAGGGATAACAGCTAAAGAGATAGCGCTGGTGACATGGGAAGTGCTGGAGATGATGGTTATGGAGAAAATCTAGGTAAGTAAAATATTGAGAAGGGCCACATGATGTCCCCCATGCCCAAAAGGAAAAGGTCCCAAAATTATGATTCCTCGAACTTGACCTGAATTTAGGTTATTTTTTTATTTGCAAACAATGCCATGCTTTTCTTTCATCATGAATCATATGGCTTAGATACACTTTATGTTTGTATGGCTTCAATACAGTATTTTATGTTTGCAAGAGCGCGAGCAACATAAAGAACCAACTTGTCTATTTGAACATTTTTTTGTTGTTGGACTTCATTCAACACCAATTTTGAGGCCATTAAGAGTGCATTTACTTGAAGGAAGACATGGAGATAGAAATGGAAAATGTCAGCGGAGATGTTGACATCAAGAAACATCCATAACAAGGTCCTCCCTTGACTTTCATTAAAACCTTAGGTTTGTGAATTATTATCTTTTATAATTTGTTATGTTTTTTCTTTTACCTAGAAAAAACTCACGCATTTTATTACTGGATAAAAGTAGTCTAGGTAAAAGGCATGGTAGCCTGGATTCTAAGAAGTATAACAGCTAAAACCAGAGCTGAGAGCAAATATGAAAAATATGTCATTAGTCTTTTAAAAAACATATATGGACACAATTCTGAAAAACTGCAACATAGAATTTTCCTGTTGTAAATAGAGATTCCTTAAAATAATATATTGTATAAAAAATTCTCAATAGTACCTGCATCTATATGTGATACCACTTTGCACTCTACTCATTGATTATGCTTTAGAGATCCTTTAGCATAATTATGTCTTCCTTTATCATGATTTTAGAGGAGTGGTCTTTACACTCCCAGTATTGTACTTAGTAGTCCCAGGACCTATTTGTGGTCATTTGTTCGACATTAATAAAATTATCTTGTCTTCTCGTATCTTTTAAGGGGGAGATTCTTCTATTTAAATATTCTCTCATTTATTGCTAATTGCAATTTCCATGTGGTGAACCTAGGAAGTAAATTCAACAGGCAGGAGATTAGAGGTTTCCCTGCTATAAATATGGAGTACCTTGTAAATGTATCTAGCAAATCTGAATGCTATTGGAAAATTTTAAGCCACCATGCACTCTAACTGTTAACACCTATTGGAATTTGGAAATGCATTTTTAGATCATAAAACCACAAAGAAGGAAAAATAGATATTGAACTAATGCACTGGTACAAATTTTCTTTCAATTGGAATTTTGCTAAACCCACTCATCAACACTGGAATTTGGAACTAACTTTCAACTAACCTGGGAAGCAAATTCCACAGGTAGGAGATTAGAGGTTTCCCTGCTAGAAATATGGACTTCCTTGTAAATGCATCTAGCAGATATGAATGGTATTAGCAACATTTAAGCCACCATGAAATCTAATACCTATTGGAATTTGGAAATGCATTTTCAAATCATAAAACCACAACGAAGAAAAACATATATTGAACTATTGCACTAGTACACATTTTCTTTCAATTGGATTTTTTCTAAATCCACTCATCAACATTGAAAGTTGGAAAATGTGCACAATAGTTTAGATGCTTCTTTACAAATTTCTTCATGAATAGTCTATAATAGTTTATACAATAGGAAACTTCTTATTGGAAATAGAATAGACCCTTCTCATGATGCCAAGACATGTCGTCAAGGCTAACAAACTTCATAACTACTATAATAGTGACAACACTCTTGTTATTTTTGTGTAGTAGTTTGAGGCATGTGGTTCAAGATGTAATATTCCATATTAGTACCGGGATTGTATCTAGGGGAAAGCATGGCGTATCCTTACTATCAATTAGACTAGACTCCATAAATAGATTTCTACTTACTTGTAAATCATCTAGAAGACTAGGCACCTTCAATATAGATAAAAATAAACATAAAAACATGGCTCTAATCTCAGAAAGGTGTGACCAATTGAAAGTCATCATGAAAACTAGGAACCTAGTTCTATAAACAATGTATACTTACAAAGAAGTTAGACCATGTTATAAGTGCCAAGAAGGATACATGAGATTATTTGCAAGACATGATCATTGGAAAGTTCACTGACCTATTGAATTTCGACTAGTTACCTAAAGACGGAAGCATTGAAATGCCTGCCTCTATGTTAGCAAGCACTACTATGACAATGGTATAGAAGAATTCCTTGGTCTTTTGTTTCTCGATAAATCTAGAGGACTAGGCTTAAATGTAAGGATCTTTTTGCAAAGCATGGGAAAAACTAAAAAATGTATGCTAGAAGTTGATTCTAGACTACAAATAGAATCAAGCCCAACATACATCTTGGATTGCAATATTTTTGGTGTAAAGGTCATAAAAAGTAGGTTAGAGCAACAAATCACAAAGCCTCAAAAATCTGAGATCCACGATCAAAAATATCTTAACACAGAGAGAAGAACTGCATAGGTCATTGGCATTCAACTTAAGGCCAAACTAAGCATGAACACACTAGAAAAAGAGAAAGAACTTGTGGGTAAGGGAGGCACACATTCAGAGAAGATGTTTTAATCTTAAAACAAATTTAAAAGATAAAACCATATACATAAATACAAATTGCAAGTTGCAGGCGATGAACAGAAGAATATCTACTGCGATCTGATCAGAACTGTGCATGACAATCAATGCAGCACAGAGATAATATTTGTATTTCAGTAAGAAGGATAACATAAAAACAAAGAGCACATTTGATTCATAAGTTGATGATCAATAAGCATGATAATTCCTCTCTTGTATTAGCATTCAGAGAATATACAAAGAAAAAGATGCACACTGTAATCTTTTTACTCGGGCCCCAGGCAGAGCCCCCTTACATTACAACTAACAAAATTTATAGAAATTACAGGACCTGGGTATTACAAGCTTTTTGGATTGAATTTAATTCATAAACTAAATATAAGAACAATTTTAGATTTGTTGCAAGAATCGGGGACTGTTAAATCGATCTTCTAGCTGAAAATATGGGTTGATCTCTCACGTATCCAATTTCCTCCTCTGTTGCCAAGTGTGTGCAAAATACTCTGCCACTTATGTCTAAATTTGGAACCGATAGGATTAAGTTCTTGACTGTTGATCTTTGACTGCTATTGGCTGCCTCCAATTTAGAATATCTTCCCCTCAAATCTGGAACTAATATGGATTTTACTGTAGATACTGAATCAATCCTTGGAATTTTGGAACTGCTTGCTAATAATAATATGTGAACATATACATCTTAAATGGGCTCAACAGTGGTAATTTACCATATTATCCTCTACTTTCGAGTGTTCATCGAATTCACTGAAAAGGATCTTTTATCAACCAAATCATCATTAAAAGATAAGCATTATCCTTTTGAAAGATCAATTGAAGTCAAAACCTTCACTAACTTCATGGGTTTCCAAATTCTCTATTTCGGAAGTAATTAAAATGAATTTTAATTGAATCCCCTAAAAATGCCACAAATTTGACCTAAAATTCAATATTCTTTGGCATCCTTCAGATTTGTTGCAAGACCGTTGAAGAAACAATAAAATAAATGGCAATGATGAATCTGGATTTCTTTGGAGTAAATTCACCCTTTTGATCATATTAGAAACAAATATACGGTCACTTATGTGAAATACTGGCAATTTTGCATCTATGGTTACTGACAGTTTGATATTTAAGTATCTTCACATGTCCATCATGAAGAAGATCAAATGCACCATCAATGTAGACAATGCGTGCATTTAGTCCAGGGCCCTTTCCATTTGAAACCTTCACAATGCGTCTTGATGTAGGATAAAATGGGAAGTCGAGTTCCACTACAAGCACCCCCACTCTTAGCTTTGTGACTCTGCTAAATTGCTTCTATAAAGAAGCATGAGTATGAATATCACTATTGGGTTTGTTTCTAACAGCAAGTAGCATTCGACCAACAATATCAATGCTTGATACAACCTCAGTTCACTTTATCTGCTTGTAATGTCCAACCTTTTTGGTAAGGGCTGGCATAAGAATCACTGCGAGTTTGAAAGTAAACGCAGATCATCTCCATATATAATATAATCAATATTATACTCATTAACAATCTGTTCATAAATTCTTCATTGATTACATATGGAGCTTCTACAGTAACCTCATCTAGTGTGTTTCTTCTTGCCAAACAAGAAGACATGCTTCATCTTTCTTTTGACTTCATTTATACAGAAGAAGAATGTGAGTGGCAGGCAATCTCTCGAGAAAGCATGAGCCAATACTTTAATTTTGATCAACACATTCTGCCACCAATGCTATTGCTTAGCATAACAAATAAAAGCTCAAATAAAGAGTATTGAAGAAGAGTTCATTTGCATCTATCTACCCTTTCTGTGTTAGTGTTTTCCTGGACTTATGGCTACATATGAAGCGTTTGACAGGTGAGTGTTTCTCCATCTGACTTCATAGTGCCTCTGTGGCAGTCTTTCAAACATTCAACAATATTTGTGTATGCTTGCCTTGGGCACTTGAATGCACTTTGACATTTGGCTTGGCTGGCTTTGGCACTTCGTCTCTCCTTTGGCGGCTTGGTTTGATGTTGGCTTGGACTTGGAAATTATACCACATGCAGTAGACAGAATTGCTTTTAAAAGTGTTTATAATGAAAACTATTTGAAGTACTTGTGGACGCGTTGTGCAAATCTATGGACTCGTGGGATCCCATGGTGCTATTGTGGATGGTCTCGACATTTTACTGGATACTTGGCTTAATTTGACTTGTGGAGACATAACCAAACGGTGAAGGATGTTGTCAACACCATATACTTTTGGTTTGCTATACCTTTGTTTGACTCATAACCAAACCTGGCCAAATTTACTTTTTACCAAACATTCAAAAAAATAATAAAATGAATGATGGCAAAATCAAATAAAAAGGTAGTAATAAAAACCCTTTTGTTTCATTCTGATATAATATAAGGCCACCAACAAGGTCATGATATATGAATTAAACTTTCAATTTAGAGGTTGGAGTTTACATTGGGTAAAATAGGCTCACTGAATTGTTTTTATATTAAATATAAAATTACAATAACAATCTTTCAAAAAGATTTTATGTTTAAACTAAAATTATTTTCTTTTAATTTAAGTGAGAGTAGGTAAGACTTAACAAGGGCAATTTTGACATTTCAAACGGAGAGAGGGAAAATTAAGCAAGAATTTGTTTTTTGAAAGACAAAGACATAATGAGACTTACCAAGCTAAGCTTTGGCACTGACGGGGTTTGACAAACTTTGAAGCAAAGATTTAAGGATTGGAAAAAAATTAGCGAAATTAACGCAAACCTGATGAAAGTTTCAAAATTTTGACTGAGACAATTTCAGTGATAACATTCACCAAGAATATTTTTAACATGGTTTTAATTAAGAGATTAGAGGGGGGAAGTCCTTTTCCTTTGCAAAATTGGGATTCAAATAGAATACTCTCTATCCATCTACAAAAAACACACCTAAAACATGGTTCAAAAATAGATTTGATCCTTTAGTTTTGAGCCATAGAGGGTCATTTTGGACCAATACTTATATATAGAAAAGTTTAACAAAGTTGTTTTCTAGTTCATACATAGCTCTTATATATCACTTGCGAAGTTGATTTCATTAGCACCCCTTTTGGAGTCAATCAATTGGTTTTATAAAAGCCACACCATATTTCCAGACTTATAGGTAAGAAATGGGCATGCCTAGCTTTGCAATCTTCTTTTGACTTCACCTCACTACTTTCCTAAAATGTTGTAATTTCTTCAACCATATAAACACCTTATTCCTTTACCTACACTATTTCTAAGAATACTCCTATTATAAATAATAAATAGTATTTTGAAGTAAGGCTTATCTAATTCCTTGTAGTATCCTAGTATACCCAAATTCACACCATGTACTTTTCCATGGAAATATTGTAAGTTGTCATCTCATCAAGGTATTTCAGTCCTTACTATATGTTTGAGTTTGTCATTCCTCTAGATTCTTTATCAAGCCTATTCATGGTGCTTGAATGCTCCTAGAATTTCATGCAAGATAAAATTTATTCCTGATTAGATCGACAACATTCTTGAGCTTGATATGATTGACTAGAGACAAAACTCTTGACATTTCTGTAAATAGACCGATAGTTTGTGGCAAACGGAAGAAAAATTGCATGGAATGTACAATAGGTACTATGGAAGTAGGATCAGTTTATGTCGGTTGGATTGTTGCATCAAATCCTGGTTATGATTCTTAATCAACTACCATCCTTGCAAAGCAACATGACCATAAACAACTAAACATATTTTTGTGTTTTTCATATACTAATTGGAAGCTAGGCGACTGGTGTCTACTTTCTACATCTAAAAGGAGGATGTCAAAAGATACTTTTCCTGTCGTAGATGATATTGTATCCCACAAAAGAGCTCATGGAAAATATAATTTTCTTGAATGGACACTATTTGTGGGAAACAAATAGACTAAGGTAGATGAATTGGAAATAGGTACAAGGACATGTGGTGTTGATTCTATTACTTTGATCCCCATTGATGATCTTGGGGATCTTGACTTCTTTCCTGAACAATTTGTATTGAAGAAGGCTTTGACTGATGGTGGAGAGGTTTCTAAAGCTAAATGGGTAAGACCTGTAAAAAGTGTGGATTCAAAGGAGAAAACAACACGACTAAGGTGGTTGAATCTTATGGATGACTCACAAGTATTAATTAGAATATTTATTCTCAACTGATAGAACTGCTACGATATTCGTTCTTGTCCTTGAGGTAACTTTCACTCTTATCTAATGGCATGGATTGTCTGGTAATTCATAGCTTGAGCTTTGAGTTTCCATGAGACCAAAATAATATCTTTATTAACCGAACTCCCAATATTTTTTCAACATATTATTGAGAAAAAATAGGAAGCCCACTCATTGGGACCATAACCTTAGAGAAATTTGTCATCATGCAACATAAAGTAGGGCTCTGCTTCCAAACATAGGACAAGTCATGTCATAAGTATTTTATAACCAATTGCACACAAAAAACTAGAATCTCTCCTTGAAAATAAAAGAAAGAATTATAAGAACTTCATTCTATCCCTCAAGCAGAAGGAAGAGGTTGTGTTTTCTTAATGTTTGTATAGTAAGAATGACACTTTGACAATGCATATTTTTTTGTTAGAAAGAATTGATGTATTAAATTCTTTTCTTCACTATTGCTGAGTGCTACTCTTCCCTACAAGAAAATGTCCATGCTACAAAAAACAGCCATAGGCCACACTCCCTACCCTACTCCATGAAATTCTTAGTGAGAGGAGATTTAAATGTTGAGAGATCCCCCTCTATAACCAAAAATGATATGAAGCTAGTGTTGCATTATAGCATGCTCAAGAATGGTGTCAAACTTGTATTGGTAGTAAGCAATTATTGCGAAGAAATATGCACTTTGTATCTGAATTTTTGTAAGTTTGTGCTCCACTTATTAGTTTTAGCTGCAGCATCCTTATCTGCTATGCAATCTTGAATTTTTATTAACATTTGTAAATCAAATCAAAATACTATGAATGTCAATGGGGACGCTTCTATTTATATTGATGTTCTTGACACCTCTCATACCCTATTTGGTTAGATTTGTTTTCAATAATTTAAATTTAACAATCATGTATGTATGTATGTACACATTATAATATCACTATATATAGAAATAATCTGACAAATTATAAGGTGTCCCATACCTATTTCAATAAAACAAAATGATATGGCATTATTTGCTGGTAAAAATTTATATATTAACAAAGAAAAATATACAAAGTAGTTTCGCTCCCGTTCTCAAACCTTGAAAAACTTCTCTCCTTGTATCTTCTAAATTTTAATTCATTCAAGTCTCAAGACTTATGAGCAGTGTACCATGACGTTTTTAAGACTTGGGAGTACTCTGGAGTCTTTCCGATTCAAACCTCACCTCGAGTACTCTGTGAATACTTGTTTGGAAACTCTCCAAACTTGTCAAACTCACCAAAAATCATTAGTACTTGTGAAAATCGGAAAGACTCATCCAATACTCACCAGAGGCTCGCGCGGACTCTTATGGATGTAGAAAATCATCCCATGAAAAAGGCCATGGAAAACCCTCCAAATTCCCTTCAAACTTTTTCTAGGAACATCAATCTACTTACATATGTTGGTAGTGTTTTAGGGCTAAACATAGGTCTATCAAATTCGTTGTCAACAACAACACACACTGCTGGTACAACAATCACCCATAAGCTATCATATAATGCTGATATAAAATTAAACCATGAAATGCTAAAGATTGCAGCATTGCTGTAGCAACACATTCACCTTCAAAAGGTTGGGTCTTGGTGCCTTTATTTCATAGAGGATTGTTTTAATCTCAATGTCATGAATTAGGACCCTGAAAGGTTTCCTTGATGAAAAGTTCTACTACTGTCTCAAAACATCCAATGATTACCTTCAAATTCTCTCATCCTAGATATCTTCTAACTACTCCAGGACAGAAATCCAGCACACCTATAAAATACATAAGCAACCTCAAACTTCAAGTGCATCATACTCAACAGTGAGGTGAACCCATTCATATATCTATATATATTAGTATGCCTTATAACAAGGCCAACCCATGAACCACTGGATTGTTCATAGTTTAGCCAAGGCTAACCACAAGATATTATTGAAGTTGCCTTCACATTTAGCCCTAATGATGAGACTATTGGTGATTGTTAAAGGTATAGTATGCTCTACCGATACCCTAATCATACATCTTTTGGTCTAATGAACTGTAACTTCAAGATCAAACATGATGTTGGTTTTCACAATTGCTAGAGAGTCACATTTTTCTTTGACTTGCATCATATCAGTCCTCATACTAGAGGGAGTCTCACCTGATATTGAAATTTAGTTACTGCCACCAAGACAAAACCTTGCAAAAACATACTTCTGTTGAATCAATGGTACAAAAGTCGTAACAGTCCATGTAATATTTTGGTAGCAATTTCAACATACTCCAGTCATATGCCTTAAGGTTCTGACCTCGTATTGATGTTCCACAACAAACCTGCATTGAAGCTACGTGAGCCAAAATTTCTGACGCGGGGATTTTTTGCATACATGAAAATGATCTTTTACAAAAAGTGTAATGAAACTCTACAAGAACTTCTGGGAAAAGTTTCCATACATTTTCTAACATATTCAAGCCCAATAGTGTTTCCATTTTTATCCAACAATGATGTTAATTTGGCTAATGAGTAATGGTTAGACATGTGGTCGGTAAATTTGTGTTACTTACATCAACTATGCCAGTTGCCATATACATGTCATGGGATCAATTTTACCTCTCACATTGCGTCAAATATTAAAATATGTTGAGTGTAGTTGAGTGGAGCACATGGTACATACGAAAGACATTGGAATGTGAGAATATGGTCAGCAAAATGGAGAATTTATAGCATGGTGATATTAATCATCATTACATGCAATGGCTGGTAAAGAGTGGGGATCTTGAGTTGTATAGTTGGAAAACTAAGGGGTATGCTTCTTAGAAATGTTTGAATGCGCTTAGTCCAAATAAGTTTTTGATTTTGGGCAAACTATTTGTATGTGATATGACCATTAAGGGAGGGTGAATGAATTAGAGTGACTATATGACCTTGAAGGGATTTTTTTCTAATGACCCATTTTGTAGCATTTTTGGTCCATTACTCTCAATGTACTTATTAATCATAATGATTCTAAAATGATCATGTATTCATGTTGTGTTTTTTTTGGAACCTTATTAATTCATGTGGTTGTTATGCTTATTGCATGCATATTTTAATTTCACGTGTTATAAATTTTATATTAGATGCCTTAGGCTGTTAGATTGAGTATGGAATACATTACATGGTAGATCATGCCTTTATCAGAAAGATATTTGAACTTGGAATAATTATATATGAATATGTCCATGTGCCTTAGCCCCTTTCTACTATGACTATAAAAATAGTTGATATTTTTTAAAGAAATAGTCGATTTATTTTTTAATTTTTTTTTACATTGTTTCTAGATGTAAGAGGAAGGTATTAAGTAGATATGCTACTTAACCCACTTGTTTAGTAAAATATTTTCCAAGACTTCACAAAGTTTTAGAATTTAGAATTTACAAATTTTCAAGGTCTAATTCTTTGACGGGTGCTAGATCAATGGAAGAGCACCTTCTTTTCAAGAAGGAGGTTGGTGGTTCGATTCCATCGTTCCCTAATATTTATGGGGAATGGTGATGATCACAATCTATTCCTAAATATGTATCAATAGTGAGGATTGTTAAAAATATATCATCAAAATTCATTTTTTATATATGAAATGGTGACGATCAACGAACGTAGCCATATATATGCATCAATAGTGAGGGCCATGAAAGGTCCATAACCATAAATCATTGTTTTTCATAAATGGTGATGGTCATTATCCGTCATTATAATCATTATTTGTGATGGACCTTGAATGTCACCACATCACCTATAGTTTTGGTGACACGGCCTTTGGTGACATTCAGTTTTTGGTGATGGAGGCTCTTTTGACCATCACCAATGAGCTTATGGTGACATTTTTCAACCCTCACCAAAATATGCAATGGTGACAGTGAACAAATTTTACCATAGCAATAGTGAGGGCCATGAAAGGTCCATCACCATAAATCACTATTGTTCATATGAAATGGTGACGATCCCTATACGTCATTATAATCATTATTCGTGATGGACCTTGAATGTCACCACATCACCTATACTTTTGGTGACAAGGCCATTGGTGATGAACACTCTTTTGACCCTCACCATTGAACTTATGGTGTCCATTTTTGACCCTCACCAATGACCTTTTTTGTTGTAGTGATAAATCACACAAAGGAAACCATCAATCAAGAAGACATATTGGGTCGAACAACCAACCACTACATTGATTCATAGATGGTCCATTTATACATTAGAGGAGAGGTTGAAATGGTTACACCCGATCCAACTACTCATTCATTACACATAACATACATGAATCCATATACATTAATATAATGACTTAGGGAATCCTATGTGGTCCCATCAATATATTCCCCACCCCAAAAATCTTCTTCGTCTTGAATAAAACAAGAGATATGCAACAACATACTCGGTCTAAACTCCTACTGAAAGAGTCTTTACTGTGCATTGTCCGTGCATATCGTTCAACACAGGTAAATTAGCCACAACAAATACCAGGTGGATGTTAGAAAAACAAGATCGTAGAGCAATATCTATAAACATAAATGAAAATATAATCACACATACACATTACAAGCGAGACACCAATATATCGTGGTTCACCCAAGATGGGCTATGTCCACACAGAAATTTCCAGTCCTTATTATTATATCATCCAACAAAGTGAAGAGATACAACCTGCAGCACAGTCGTTGCATTTCCTCTTCACACTCTCTCACAGTCTCTCTTCATGATCTCAGAGATATTTACAGTGCATAATACCTAATACATCAACCCTATCCATGTTACAATGTCTTTCTTTTATAGGGGAAATACAATGGGAAAATACCACGGGTTACCCAAAACCATGGGCCCGTAAACTTTTGGCGAAAACAACCCCAAAAATTTTCCTTGGGGGTGTTTCCCCTGAACCCCAAGGTTGGGGAACGAGTGTATAGTCCTTTTTCATATCATAGAAAGCTGGGGTACATGGCTGAGACAATATCATCTATGAGACTCGAAGATCTGGCTCCACAACCAACAATATCTCACTTGGAGACTAGTCACAACAACTCCACCGCTGTTGTACTTACTGGACCTTGGACTTGGAAAATTTATCATCTTCACCTTCATGCTATAAGGCCAACTAAAACCAAGCAAGAACTCAGTTTCTCTCTGGTCACTACGTTTGTGAATGTGTCTGCAGGATTCTGGCTAGTATGTATCTTTTCCAGCTTCAATAGTTCATCTTCCAGAACATAGCGTATGAAATGGTACTTGAGTTGTATATGTTTAGTCCTGGAATGGAATGATGAGTTCTTTGTAAGATGAATGGCACTCTGGCTATCAGTATACAACCTGCTATCCTTCTACTTCTTACCCAATTCCTCCTTAAACCTTTGCAACAAAATCATCTCTTTACTAGCCTCTGTAACAACAACATACTCCGCTTCCGTTGTTGAAAGTGCAACAACCTTTTGCAGTTTCGAAATCCAACTTACTATTGTTCCACCTACAGTAAACACATACCCAGTGGTGCTCCTTCTGCTATCCTTGTCACCTGCCATATATGCATCAACATATCCCTGTAAAATAGTGTCTGAACCTCCAAAACATAATTCCTAAGTGGTAGTACCTCTCAAATACATGAGAATCCACTGTATTTCCTTCCAATGTTCTCTACCTGGATTGTTCATATATCTCCTCACAACTCCCACTGCATGTGCAATATTTGGTCTTGTGCACACCATGGCATACATCAAGCTGCCAATTGCTGATGAATAGGGAATCTTAGACATGTAATCTGTCTCTTCTTGTGTCTTGGGACACATTTCCTTACTTAGATTGAAATGACTGGCCAAAGGTGTACTAACTGGTTTTGCATTCTGCATTCCGAACCTCTCCAACACCTTTTATATGTACTCAACCTGAGACAATGTCAATTTGTGATTTTTCCTGTCTCTTGTAATTCTCATACCAAGGATTTGCTTTGCAGCACCCAAATCCTTCATCGCAAATGAATTAGCTAACTTCCTTTTGAGCACATTTATATCCTGCATGTTAGACCCTGTAACAAGCATGTCATCCACATACAATAACAAGATAATATAACTTCCATTATCTAGCCTCTTGAAATAAACACAGTGGTCAGAATGGCATCTACTATAACCTTATTCTATAATAAACCTATCAAATTTTAGATACCACTGCTTTGGAGCTTGCTTTAAGCCATACAAGCTCTTTTTCAACCTACACACCAGATTCTCCTTCCCTTTGAACTCATACCCTTGTGGCTGCTGCATATATATCTCTTCCTCCAAATCCCCATGGAGAAAGTCTGTTTTACATCTAACTGTTCAAGATGCAAATCTTCTACCACCACTAGACTTAGGATTGTCCTAATTGAAGTCATCTGAACAACAAGACAAAATATTTCATCAAAATCTGTACCTTTCTTCTGTACAAACCCCTTTACAACAAGTCTAGCCTTGTACCGCTTCTTACCTCCTTCTTCTTCCCTCAACCTATAAATCCATTTTTTCTGCAATCCTCTTTTACCAGCAGGAAATTGAACCAAATCCCAATTCTAGTTTCCTACTAATGATTCCATCTCCTCATTCATGCCTTGCTCGCACTTCTTTCTAGTTTCTACCTACATTGCTTTTTCATAACATTCTGGTTCACTAGCATCAGCCATCAATAAATAATACATTGAAGGAGAGTATCGTTCAAGGAGTCTACTTAACCTGGTAGATCTTCTTACACTTGCAGGAGTTTTAGGTACTTGCTGTTGTTCTTGATTTTCTGGCACCTTTGGAACTTCATTTTCTTCAATTTCATCAAGTACTGTGTACTCTGTGTTTTCTTTTTCCTGTTTCTTTCCCTGAACTAATCTTTATACATGACCTTTTCATTCAATATCACATCTCTACTCCTGATGATTTTGTTATTTTTATAATCTCATAAACAATAACCAAATTCATCAACCCCATATCCAATAAAGGTACATTTCTTGGATTTAGCTTCAAGCTTTGTTCTATTTTTTTTATCAATATGGACAAATGCTTCACAACCAAAATTTATCAGAAATGAGTAGTTTACCTTTTTATCTATCCATGCCTCCTCTGGAATACCACCATCCAAAGCACTTGAAGGCCCTCTGTTTATTAAATAAACAACAATATTTACAACATCTGCCCAAAATTGTAAGGGAAACCCTGCATGCAATCTCATACACCTTGCATGCTCCATGATCGTTCTATTCATCCTTTCTGACACACCATTTTCTTGTGGTGTTCCTAGGACTATATTCTCTCTATGAATCCCATGGTATGAATGGTAACTATCAAACTCCTTGCCGTAGTACTCACCTCCATTATCAGATGAGACACTTTAACCATTTTCCTGTCTCATTCTCAACCAAAGCTTTCCACTTCTTAAAAGTAGCAAACACATCAAATTTATGTCTAATGCAATAGACCCATGTTTTTCTAGTTACATCATCAATAAATGTAACATGATAATGAGAGCCACCAAGAGATTGTAGTTGATCCAGTCCCCATACATCTATATACACAAGCTCTAACTTTTCATTCTTCTTTTGTTTCCCAACCCTGAGAAATATAACTCTCTTCTGTTTTCCATAAACACAGTTCTCACAGAATCCAAACTTACTTTCTTCAAATTTGGAAGCAACTTCCTTGAGTGGAGAATCTGCATCCCCTTCTCACTCATGTGGACAAGCCTATGATGCCACAATGTTGTATCTATTCCTGTGAAAGCTAAAGAGATAGAATGGTCAGTATTATGAGGACATAAATACAACGTACCTACCATGTCTCCTTTTGCTATCACCATTGATCCTTTAGTGATCTTCCACCACATTTCTTCGAACGTAGATAGACAGTCTCCATCTCCCAACTGCCCCATTGAGATCATATTTATTTTCATAGTAGGAATATGCCTAACATCTTTCAGCAACCATTCAGTTCCATTCTTAAATTTGATCCATACCTTACCCATTCCAACAATTTTACATGGCTCATCATCACCCAATAAAACATGTCCAAAATCGCCAGGACCATAATCATGAAAATATTTCCTATGGGGTGTAGCATGACATGAAGCCCCTGAATCTACTACCCAATAATCACTAGTATTATCTAATGCAAGAATCAAAGCATCTTGTAACACATCACCTGGCACATTTGCTTCCTAGGTAGTTTCATGTTGTCCATCTCCTTTCTTCTTTAGAGATCTAGTCTTTCTTCAGATGTCCTTTCTTTCCACAGTTCCAGCACTCTATTTTTCCCAGTTTGGACTTCGATCTGCTCGTTTTAGACTTGCCATGATTACCTTGGCTCTTTCATCTCTCCTTTTGTCTTCCCCTGCTCTCCATGGTCAATGCATTACGTGATGTCTCACCTGTGCTTTTTCTTCGCATTTCCTCGCTAAGAATAACAACAATAACATCATCAAATTTCAAGGTGTTTGAACCAGAGACAAAGTTACTTATAGCCATGACCAAGCTATTCCATCTTTCTGGAAATGAACACAATATTACAAGAGCCCTAACCTCATCATCGAAGTTCACACTTACAAAACTTAGTTGATTTGTAACCGTATTAAATTCATTTAAATGATCAGTAACAGATCCACCTTCAGACATCTTCATATTAAATAAATGCTTCATTAGAAATACCTTGTTGGAGGTTAAGGGTTTTTCATACAGCTTACCCAATGCGCTCATCAAACCCTCCGTTGTCTTTTCTTTTGAGATATTGAAAGCCACGGACAAAGCCAGGGACAGCTATATTGTTCCGAGTGCATTTCTGTCAAGAACCTCCCATTCTGCATCCTTCATAGTCGTCGATTGCTTTGCTCTTCCTCCCAACCGTAGGAATAGATCCTTCTGGTACAGATAGTCCTCTATTTGCATATTCGATAACTGGTAGTTTTGGCCAATAAATTTCTCGACCTTAAAATTTCCTTCTTCCGCCATTGCTCCCACTCGAACCAGAAACCCTAGTTTCCTGCAGGTTTATCTACCAAATAGACCTTTGGCTCTGATCCCTATTGTTAGAAAAACAGGATCGCAGAGCAATATCTATAAACATAAATGCAAATATAATCACACATACACATTACAAGAGAGACACCAATACATTGTGATTCACCCAAGATGGGCTACGTCCACACTGAAATTGCCAGTCCTTATTATTATATCATCCAGCAAAGTGAAGGGATACAACCTGCAGCACAGCTGCTGCACTTCCTCTACACACTCTCTCACAACCTCTCTTCATGATCTTAGAGAGATTTACAATGCATAATACCTAATACATCAACCCTAGCCGTGTTACAATGTCTTTCTTTTATAGGGGAAATACAATGGGAAAATACCACGGGTTACCCAAAACCATGGGCCCATAAACTGTTGGCGAAAACAACCCCAAAAATTTTCTTCAGGGGCGCTTCCCCTAAACCCTAAGGTTGGGGAACAAGTGTACAGCCCTTTTTCATATCATAGAAAGCTAGGGTACATGGCTGAGACAATATCATCTATGAGACTATAAGATCTGGCTCCACAACCAACAGTGGATAGGAAGACACACGTGTATAAGGCTCAACCATGACTTGCTACTCTTTAGCCTTCATTTTCAATCTCATAGTAATTGGTTGAAGTCTCACCCTCTCAATAAGGAAATTGACTACCCTTGCTATAAAGAGGTCTTTGGGTTTAAATACTCATCCTTTCTCATCCAGCTGACTTTCCCTTCACTTAGGCATAGGACTTTGGCTCTTCGACTTTCTTTACCATATTTCTTCCTTCTAGCTTCTGAGGTCACAACCCAGGGACTGCTTCTGCAATTTTTCACCAAGTGACTCAATCAATTCAAGTGTTCTTGCATTGATCTTGTCATTAAGCTCTTTCTATGCATTTTTACAATGTCCTTTCTTGAATTTCGTCTTTGTTTGTTATTCAAATGAGGATTGATAATACATGCAAGTTACAAATTATGTCTAGTCATGGTCAATTACTTTGTACTTGACTTCAATTATGACTGACTCAACTTACAAGATTCAGTTAGAGATCGGCTTCATTACAAAAGTGAAGGAGTTCTCCTATCTTGAGAAAGACTCACATTTAACCTCCTCTATGCTTTAATTGATTTCCGATATTACAATAGAGTCACATCAACATTAGAGACTCAGTGTAATCTCCCCATTTTTGGATGCACCATGGCTCATCACTACCCATTCAACCCCACGGGTCCTCGTGACAATTGGCATTAATTAACTAAAGATGGGTTAAATTTTAATGTATTAATTGCCAAAGTATTGAATTTTTAGACTTAGGATCAAAAATGTTATGTTAAATTTTAATATATTTTTGATAATATTTAACTTATGTAATTAAGAGGCATTTTCTAGGTGGATGAGGTGGCGCATGAGGTTAAGTGCACCTAGTGATTTGTCAACCCAAATGGAAACTTTGAGAAAGTCAAGAAAAATACACAAAGCCAAAAAAGATAGAAAGCAACATAAAAGCAGCCAGTTCTGAAAAGTAGGAAGCAGGTAGGAAAAGAAGGAAAGTCCACAAAGCAGGAAGGAGCAGAAAAGCAGGAAAAAGAATAGGAAAAGTAGGATGTTTCCAAATGCAAGAAAGTAGACCAAAGTGGAAAGGAAATAAAGAAAAGGTAAAAGTAAGTAAAAGAATACATACTAAATCCAGTCAAGGAGGGAACATGAGCAAATGAGGTGATGACATTCAATGCATCTAATTCATCATTGAGTTTATAAAAGAAGGAGGTCTAACCACTTTGCCATATTTTGGTCATTTTAATATTTTTTTTTAGAGATTTCTCTCAAAGGATTGGGAGATGTGCCCCTAGATAGGTTTGGGTGATTTGACCCATTGAAAACTTGTTCTAGTTAACCACACAGTTTCACTACATCCATTAGATTCTGAAGTAGCATTTCTGATCCAGTGGTTGGTGTTCTTATTGTGAGGCTCAAACCCTTCATTCAATGCAAACAGAGTTGAAGGGCCTAAATAAAGGTTATGGTTTCATCATTTCCGAGCATTTATGGGTTGTGAGACATATTTGATTGAATCCGGAGGGTTGTTTCTAGTAATAAACACTTGTTTGTTGTTGGAAAATGTGTCTGGATGACCAAGATACAACCATTTTCACCAGAGCCAAGGTTTCAGTGTTGAGGAGCACACCTGTGCAACTCTATCTTTGTATTTATTGATTTTCGAGCTATTGAAGAGCCTCTATCAGTTGTATCAGAATTTATTGATCCATACACGACCATCCAATATGTTCTGATTTTGTATATATCTATGATCCACTGGTTCTATGTATTCTTTTCTTACTTCCACACTAGTGCATGTGGACATTTTTGCCACGGAAAATTGTTGCTATTACAACACTTTTGCGTTGTTATAGCGACAAACACAACTCCTTGTTTTCGTGGGAAAACTTTCGTTACTGTAGCAACACTTTCCAATGTTCATCGCAAAAGACACGAAAATGACATTGATCGTGCTATATTTAAAAAACCAAAATCCATCGCTATAGCAACAAACTTTCGTTTCTATAGCACTGAAAGTTCGTTGCTATAGCAACGGATTTTCATATTAAGAAAAACTAAGTGAAGCGATCCGTCTCTCTAGCCACGAAAGTTCATGGCTATAGCACCGAAAGTTCGTTGCTATAGAGATGGATGTTCATATTTAAAAAAAGTGCTCTAGCTTGCTTCTCATTCACACATTGTCTACCCTGCTATAGTAAAAAACAAGTTGTTCTCACTTGATATTTCTAGCATCTATGTTTTCTGCTCTTCTGGATAATTGAAAAAAATAGGTGTGCTTCTCTTCTACATCACAGTTTTCTATGTTATAGTAACTAAAATCACATTGGTCTATTGTTCATGCTTCATGTGGATCTACGCAACATTTTGTCTCTCACAAGCATTTGGACATCTTCTAAGAAATGTTAAATATTCAAGAGGTCTACAAATTTCTAAAATATCATCCTTGTATGCATGATGGTTTGTTGCATGTTGCTAATCATCTATTTCAAATTATGTTACAGATATCAGTGTGGCGAAAAAATCGGCAAGGTCCAGGAAACATCATTTCGAGATATCTCGGCAGCACACCGGCAAAAATTGGCAGAAAATCAGCAAACTTAAAAAACACAAAAATATTCATTTTTTTTCAATTTTTTAAACATCTAAAGCAACAATAACATCAAATAAACGCATTGCCACATGAATATGGAAAGAAAACCGATATATAAGATATATTTGTCCACTAATTCTCTGATCCATACCAAGGCTACGATAGAAGATACCTCAGGAAACAAGTTCCTGGTGTAGAAAATGGATCAAACCCTCTCAGGCTCAATGTTCGTACCATGAAGGAAAACCCTTCTTTAATTACAACTAGGCTAGTTGTCTCAGCAAGGCTTCAATTCCTCTTGGATAAGCACGCTACAGGAAGGAAATAATCCACAATAGGTCTGGCTTCTATGTTAATTTGTATCGTAAAATGCTTCTGGCTATGAATGCTTTAGATCTGCAACACTGCAGCTCCTCCAAGATATCCATAAATCCTCAGAGGAGGTGAGCACTGGTTTTGATCATTAGTTCTAGGTGCATCGTCATGAAGCTTGAGATATGCAAATTAAATCAGAGTGAAGGCACTACTATTTGGAGGTGAACTATTCTCATATCATGCCCAGAATGTGTCTAGAGTCTAGACTTGTAGATGATGCCTCTTACTGCACTTTTGGTATGCTGCCACAAAGAATCATCATATAACATTCTCAGGATTGAGCATCTTAGTGCTTTTTACTACTGGTTGATGGCTGTTACAATCTCTAAATTTCCCAGAAGTGACTGAAAGGCCTCCCTGTTGCTTCTTTATGGCTCTTAGGAAGCCAAAACTGGGCTGCTTGTGCCCAGATCTGCCTATGTTATGCCCAGAATTGGTGCAGAACTGAACATTACCTTAAGATGCACCCAAAGGGATGAATTAAGGCTGATCCATGCCCTTTTTTACTATCAAACAGGGTCATTTGTGCCCAGATTGGAATATGCCTATTTTTATTGTTGATTCAAGGTGTTTTACTGCTTGCTACGACCTTCAAACTGCTCAAAAGTGCTCCCAAAGTGCCCAGAATCTTTCCACACTACTGTATGGGTGCTTAGAAGTGCCCATAATCCTCATATTTATCCCTCAATTGGAACTACTTCACAGGATTTCAAATTCTTAGATCCGAAAGTAGTGCTCAAATGCTTAGATCAAAAAATCGCTCGACTTGGGAGAAATCGCCCTTTGCTTAGATCTTCCTGGACTTCGCTAGGGTATTGTTGAGCTTACCTAAAGTTCTTTTTTTTCCTACCATCTGATTTACATCCACAAAACCTGGCTAAACTCATTCATGACTGTGAAGAAGCTCATTCTATTGTTCTGTGGCTAAATTGAGACCCAATCTCCTTTCAAGGTTTTAAATGAAATCGAATCCATCTGTTGATTGAGGTATGATCTGTTGCTTGACCAAATCGTAATCCCTCCTGCCTACTGTGTGCATTGTTAAGGAGGTTGTGAGCCCAAATATGATGACTTGTGAACTTTTGAAGCCCCGATCTATTTAGCCAAGCTCTGTGTTACCCTTTTGTGATTCAATTAAGGCCCAATCTGTCATCTATAACTGAGCCATTTTCCATTCTGATTTGATGTTGTTGTTAAGGTTTGTCTGGGGTTTGGTCCACCTGCTCAGTACATTTCTTGTGAAGGTCGTAAGGCCTAAGGGTTTGATATTGTAAACATCAATTTTCTTTTGAAAGGATGTGTGTATTTTTTTTGTTTCAAGTGTATATCAATCAAAAGCTTGAAGTAGTCCACTACACTTACCAATTCATATGAATGCAACTTGGTTGTAGCATATGCAACAGCTAAAATTCATAGCACTGGGGCTAACTCTTCTATCCTCTGTCCATATTCATTAGTAGAACATGTGAAAGGTCTAATGGACATTCCCGAGAGTTTTTCATTGTTAGGGAACAAAAATAGGCACACAAATATTTATTTTGAGAGTAATATTTTTTTAACTAGAATGGAAGAACAAAATCCATTAAATGGAGGAAGGAAAAGCCAAACAATAGAAGGAAAAGCACAAGAGTAATTGAATTTTGGGATCTATATAACAGAAATTGAAATTTTCTCTCTCACATATTTTGACAAACACTTTGAAAGCAAACTCTTACCCACAATTTTTAGTTTGTGTAGGCTGCATATGATGATTTTGGGATCGTATAATTTGCGGAAATAAGGATTTGGTGTGCGAGCATTGAATGCTTTCGACACCTAAATGTCGTATCTTCATTTCAATGCAGTTGTGGCCATCAAAACCCCTATAATCAATGGCATTTCCTACACTCAAAAACAAAGACAATGTATATGTAATTTCTCTTTTTCTTCTTCGCTTCGCCTTTCATGATAAGGGTTTTACAGGTACATTTGCAGGGTTTTCTGTGAGCCTTCCTACTATGACAATAATGATGCGGAGAAAAATGGGTCTATGATTGCAACTTTTCGCACTGAACGAAGCAAATAGGTGTCCAGAATATAGCTTTCAATTGAAAAATAAATAAATAACAATTTTCTTGAAAATTATTTGGTTGCAACAAAATGGTCTCCAATGTAAATGCGATCTTTGTACCATTAAAATCCTAATGAATTTGTCCAACAAACCAAAATTTGAATGCAATCCTCTTCTTACCTTGGGAATTGAAACTGTCGTGGAAGGGTTACGCACTCCATCCATGGCTACAAAAGGTCACAGGTTCGAATCGTCGGGCTCAAACAATGTCTATGTTTTGCTGCTTGTGCTAGCATTTCCAATTTCACATTCGAGTAATCAATAAATGATTAAGTGAATACATAGATTTTTATTTAATGTTAGTTTATCATTAATCATAAATTATGAACTACTCATTGAGAAGCATATGAATAATCAATAAATGATTAAGTGAATGCATAGATTTTTATTTATTGTTAGTTTATCATTAATCATAACTTATGAACTACTCATTGAGAAGCATATGAATAGTGACATTTTACTCATTGATAACATTAACTATTTAATCATAGTAGAAAAAAAGAAAGCCCACTTTATTACAATAGGTTACAACATTGAAAACTAACTAACCTACCTATTATACCTTGGCAATTGACTCAAGACAATAACTTTCCTTTCAAGGTTCTATGGGTTAAATAACTAGAATGAGTTAGAATTATAGGTATCAATTGACTTTTTTATCACTATAGTTTCTTAGTAGTGTAACAAGCACAAAACAACAAAAATATTAATTTTTGCATTAATTTATTACAAAGGAATGATAGAAATGGGAAAAAGAACTATATAAACTATGTTCATTATTATCATCTATAGTTCATTTGATATAACAACAAATCTATAGTGAAAAGCATGGTCCATTCTCCTTTATATGCTTCTCACTAGGTTATAATTGTTTGTGTGCATATGTCAATGATATTTTCTTTTGCTATGTCAAGATAACGCTATTGTATTGGCCCTACTAGGCTATGGAAAGAAGCACTCCAAAATGCATATTAGTCTATTCGTGTTTGCCATGTAGTTTTTACTATGCTCAGCAAAAGCGTAATTGGAAAAAAATATACTTTCATCCAACCTACTTCAAGACTATGAGCAACTCTTAAACCAAGTACAAAGACATACAAAATGCAATGGAAATTCACTAGATTTGATTTCAAAACGTAATATTATATTATCTACAAACATACAACTTTCTCTTATTTTACACATATCAATGTTTTTTTGGTGTTTCATTTACCCCACTTTGGGGGTATGCAGCTAAGTGTTATTTTGGTCTCCTTGAGTGTCGTGTAGGAATTGTTCATTGTCTCAAAGTACAAGTTAAGAAGCACATGGTGTGCTCTCAAGGGATAACATAAACTCCATATAAGTGTTAACCATGTGTCTATAGGTTAGTTACGATGGGTTTATGTGGTAGAAACAATTCTTATAAGATGCATAAAAATTAGCAAAATTAATTTTGGATTGATGAAATTGTAAATATCAAATATTAAAATTTTACAATCCAAATTTTTAATATGGTATTATGTAATATTATAATATATGTTTTGTAATAATATAAAAATTATATATTGTAAATTTTTATATATTATAAGTTTTTAATACATATTCTAATGATCAAACAAAACATCCATGGGGATATTGGTCGATGTAGCATGGTCATGATTGAGTTCATGTGAATTGAGTCTATAATTTTAATTACACATGATGACAACAATACTACACTTATAGAAGAGGATTGAGGATACCGAAAACATCCACCGACATTTGGAGTTGTAGGGGCCTTTGATAATGACGATGATGATGACGATGATACGATGATGATGATGATGATGATGATGTCGATGATGATGATGATGATGATGATGATGTTGATGATGATGATGATGATGATGATGCTAATGATGATGACGCTAAGGATGATGATGATGATGAGGATGAGGATGATTAGGAGGAGGAGGAGGAGGAGGATGATGATGATGATGATGATGATGAGGATGATGATGACGATGATGATGTTGATGATGATGATCATCATCATCATCGTCATCATCATCATGTTCATCATCATCGCCATCATAACTATGCATTGCCTTACTGAGCTTCTCTTTGTTTCGAGAATAATGTAATATTCTTTACTGAATAGGGCCAACCACGTGAAGGTGGAAGCTCTTATGGTGCCTCCCCCCCCTCACATCACTCTCAATTCCCCATAACACGACAATATCTATCTAAAAAAATGTGTTATAGTAGTTAATTTATATGTACCAATCAAATATATTAATTCTAACGCAATATTAAATCAAAATATATAGAGTATTATGCTAATGCTGATGACGATATTGATGATGAGGATGAGGATGATGATGATGATGATGATGATGATGACAAAGACGATGAGGATGAGGATGAAGATGATGAATATGATGATCATGATGATTAAGATGATGATCATGATGGTGCTGGTGGTGGTGAAGATGATGATGATGACAGAGATTGTGATGATGGTGATGACGATGATGACAAGGTTTATGATGATGATGATGAAGATGATGAGGATGAGGATGAGGATGATTAAGATGATGAGGATGAGGATGAGGATGATGAATATGATGGTGGTGGTGGTGGTGGTGGTGTCGATGATGATCATGATGAAGATGATGATGGCAATGGATATTGTGATGATGGTGATGATGATGATGACGAAGAAGATGAGGATGAGGATGAGGATGATGAATATGATGATCATGATGATGAAGATGGTGATCATGATGGTGTTGGTGGTGGTGAAGATGATGATGATGATGAAGATGATGATGATGATAGAGATTATGATGATGGTGATGAAGATGATGACGAGGTTTGTGATGATGATTATGATGACGAAGATGATAATGACGAGGATGAGGATGATGAAGATGATGATGATGGTGGTGGTGGTGTTGGTGGTGAAGATGATGATCATGATGAAGATGATGATGACGATGGAGATTGTGATGATTGTGATGATGATATTGATGATGTTAGCGATGGTTTAAACATAACTAAATAGTCATAAACATAATACATTATGCAAAAATATGTTCTCACATACCCCCTAGATTCCAACATTGCTACAATGTCATTCATATTCTTCTTCATCTAACTCTGCATCTATATTGTCATCTAGTTCAGAATTGCTATGGTTGAAAAGATCACTCATAGCGGGATCATGATCAATGTCATTTTCGGTTAGATATTCATCGTCAATATCATCAATGTCAATTTCTTTGTCTGTTACATCATTTGGATGATCAACTTCTTGATCGGATTCTTCATCTGACACATCTATGTCGATGGCCAACTACTCCTGATCTGCATCACCTTCTTCTTCAACATTTTCTTCTTCCTCTACTGCATTATACTTGACCGGTCTTCCTCTTGGATCGTATCTAACAATTAATGACCAACTTGCTTTACCTGGAACCTCTGAGTAAAAGACCTGATCACATTGACTTCGAAGAACATAAAGCTCTGTACCTGGTTCAAGTGCCCTTGTATTAAACATGGTAAATCCATTGGCATGCTCAATAACAGTTCTTTCAGGATCACGTTCATTCATTCGTAGCCTGTACCATTTGACCTCAAACAGAACTACTTTAAAGGAATTAAAGTCACACTCAAGTATATCTTCCAAATAACCATAGTACCTATTTTTAGATACTTTTGGATGCCTGTCACTTCTAGAGGAAACATTAGTGACTTGAAAAACTGCAGTTATCCCACAATCAAATGTTTTCCTCTTGTCATCCAACTTTTTTATGCGAAATTTACGACCATTGCACCACATAGCATTGTGATGTATAAGCTGCATCATGCCTAACTCGGTAAATAAATATTTAAGAAGACATAAACGAGATAAATATTTTGACACAATGTGAAACAACGAAAAAATGAGCAGGGTAAATATACTTGCCTTTTTATCTTTTAGATCGCATGCTAAATCAATTTCCCTTTGTGTAAGTTTGGGATATTCTTCTCGATGACGATGCACTGTTTTAATCATTTTACTAACCCCTTCCCATGATAAGGTACCATAGTATTCTGTGCATCGTTCAATCCATTCCTCTCTCCAATCAAGCTTGTTTTCAATGTATAAATGTATTGCATCCCACACGCGACCAACTATATGAAAAACTAACAATTAAGAATTGTAAATTAGTTATCATTAAAGGCAATTAATTTTACCTTAAAATACTGCTGGAATAATAAAAATTGCATAAATTGAAAAATTAATTGTATAATAAATAAAATGTACACCATTCAATTACCTTTCACTTTCCTCTTTCTACCTTTCCCCAACAGGACCTCCCCTTCAATTTGTTGATGGAGTCGACATGCCAAATGCGAGGCAGATTGATATTTTTTGCTAAATTTGGAAGATACTGACTAATGTACACCATGGATTGATATAGCATATATCCCTACACTATAGAACCCTCACGGCATGCTCTTTATCTAAAAAAATCCTTCAATGACTTCAAATGCCTTTCCACCATCCACATTGACCTTGAGTTTATAGGTCCACACAATTCAATCTCCTCAACTTGGTGTATGAGATAGTGTTCTTGTGCATTGAAAAATTTTAGAGGTAAATACTTCTGCATTTCACACATTAGATGAGGAATTTCTCTCTTCCAATACCTAATATCTTCTTTATGGATTTCTTTAGATGAAAGCCACCTACAAAAGATACAAGAAAATAAAATGAATGATCAACCAGATTGAGGTATATAATATATAATAAAGTTCCAAGCTGTAAAACAAAATATGTCATTAAGCAATGCAACCAAAAGAATGAACTTTTTTCATGCATATAAAATTGTTACTTACCTCATGTATTTACCAAGATCATATATACCTTGTTTCATGTTTTTGTCAAAGCTATCTAGGAGAGCCAGAGGTAGAATGTACTGTAGTAAAAAGAAAATCATTATCTAATGTTTCCAAATAGGAGAGAACAATTACTAAAAAGATTTACTTAATGGAAATTATATACGTAAATAATTACCTTAATGAATGTATGCCAGTCATGAGTTTTAACACTGCCAAAATTACCTTTTTTGGTTAAGATATTTTGTATGTTCGACGAAAACCCCATTGGAAACCTTATTTTTTGAATGACCTCTTTTATAGCATTGCTTTGTTGCTCCGTCAATAACCATGGAAGACTAATATTCTGGTTCCCATTTCTGGCATTGGAAATAATTACACTTTGCAATGCGTGATTGGCTTCTGCAATGTCACTACAAATTTTTCCAATTTTATCTTTTTCTGACCTTCCATCTAATGTCCACCATATCATTTCTGTTACATTCTTCCCGATATGCATTGTATCAAACAAATGAGCTATTTGTAGGTGCTCGTAGTAAGGCAACCTACTGAATTGTATGGGATAACTCTTTATTCCTTGTGGAATCCCATTCATGCCTTAAATACAGTCGTTAAACATAAATGAAAACACATTAACAATAAGTCATGGCACCCATGGTAGAGAAAATTCAGTAAAAATATAAAAATCATAATATTACCTGAACATATTGTATGTTGCATATACAATTTGCATACCTTGATGATTTCTGTTATATCCCAACTTCCATAGGTGAGGTGTCATTCTTCGTGGTTTCTTTGCATTATCTTCTTTACCATTGAATTTTGTTTTTTTGATAGTTCGGTACCTATGGTTCTTAGGGAGGAAGTGTATGTACTCATCGAACACCTCCTTTGCTAAACTTCTTGAACGACGAGATTTTATCCTAGGACCACATACTGGACATGCAAATTTTCCCTTTGTTTGAAGACCTGTGAGATATATGTATTAATGTTATAGCATCAAAAGATTATTAATTCAAACAAAAAATGCATGTTTTTTACCTTAGAAACATATAATTTTAATGACGTGCAACATAAAGTTAGATACCACAAAAAATGTGTTAACCTGGGAGCGTCATGAATTGTCCATGCAAGAATTCCATGGAACTGAAATTGTTTCTGCCCTATTGGTCTAGAGATGTCATACATAGTTATTCCAGCCCATAACTTCAATAGCTCATCGATAAGAGGCTCAATATATACATTCATATCTTTAACTTGATACTTATCTAATTGATCAATAAACATACAA
The DNA here is from genome assembly GCA_027924585.1 of Larix kaempferi. Lineage (NCBI taxonomy): Eukaryota > Viridiplantae > Streptophyta > Pinopsida > Pinales > Pinaceae > Larix > Larix kaempferi. The sequence continues at coordinate 1,666,204 of BSBM01000972.1, forward strand.
TATTGCTATTTAGTTATCTGTCCAAATATATAAAAGGTGTTCTCATGCAGTAGATAAACAAAGAAATTTATGAAATAATATAATTATAGCTTAAAAAAATACCTAGAATAATCATTGCCAGCATTTTGTTCTCTCTCTTAATCATCATCCAAGGAGGTAGGTTATTGTTTATGACGAAAACAGGCCACACTGATTAAGTAGAATGAATCTCATCAAATGGATTGAAACCATCAACTTCCAATGAAAGTCTAACATTACGAGGTTCATCTTTAAAAATTGGCCATTTTTCTTCGATGTTCTTTAATGCAAAACCATCTGCAGGCATTCGAAGAACACCATCTTCACTTCCATTCTTCACATGGTAATCCATAAACTGTGCTATACTTTGGCACCTGAATAGTCGTTGGAAATGTGGAATTATGGGAATATAACAAAGAACTTTGTGAGGGACCTCTTTTGTTAATGGATCAGTTCAATATCTACTAATTTCACATTGTGGGCATTTGTTTTCTAATGCATATTGTCCATAATATATAATATGATCATTAGGACATGCATCAATAGATCGATACTCCACTCCAATTTCTTTCATAATCAAGAATACCTCTCGACTTTTGCGTGGTAAATTATTTGAAGGTGGTAATAGAAATTCACCCAATAATCTAACATTGACAAAAAGTGAAATATAAACAATATACGTCATAAATATTTCATATCACTAATTTACGAATTAATTAACACTAAAAATAGAAGAAAATAATCAAATTTACATACCTTAGGAGCTGTGTGAAACAAGTGTTTGATAAACCAATCAAAACCTTCAAGTTCACCAACAACAATATAGCAGATAGAATATTGGTTGTTGAGCCTTCATAAAGAGGTTCTTGGGACTTCTCGAGAAGAGGAACATCATGAAAATCATGGAGGTTGTCCTCATCCAATGGAGCAAATGTGTCTTGCAGCAATCTATTTATCTCATCTTCACCATTAGTATCAATAACGTCATCTTCGTCCATAGGATCATTAAGAACTCGATCTTCAATAGCATGATCTCCATGCTCGTCGTCTTATAAAGTAGTATTTCTATTATTATGTGTCAAATAGCTCTCTGACGGTCGACATCTTGGGGGCATTGTCTTTATATTTACAAACAATGCAATAACATTAGTGTATAATATACAACACATATAATTAAAATGATAAAAAAAATTGTGATTACATTATCACTACTATTACAAGAAGTACAATATGTAATGAATAACGTCTTACCAAAGGATGATATTCATACCCCCCTTCAGCATGCCCCTTCTCCTTACAATGTTTTTCAACTGATGTTCTTAAAATTCCTCTAATTCACAAACCTCTGCAATCATTGTAAGGGCAATAACACTTTCCATCACCCTTCGCCTCCAATGCTTCCTTAGCCTCAGTATACCTCCTATTGTTTTGTTTCCAGGTATATTTATTTGACATATTGATAGCCTATAACAACAAAAAAAACTCATTAATCAATATATAACTTACGTCTAAATTGAATAGAGTATATATATATATATATTAAAGGATAATAATGGGAATATAATGGTGACATTACAAAAAGAGTAACAAATACTAAAAGGATCTTAAAACATTTAGGAATGGATAATAACAACTATTTCTAGTTTAAGAGGAGGACCTTGATCATCTCCCCCAAGATATTCAAATTTAAGATAAATCTAGATAATTTGACTTATTAGATAGGTGAGATAAATTAAAAAACTTGGGTTTAAAGGAATAAAAGACCCTAAAAGAAAGATATTTTCATGTGCGACATTGGAATGACAAACCTAATTATGGTGGGAGAAGCTACGCTTGAATCACAAGCAATGTTAAAAACAAGACCATGAATTGGAGAATCATGGTGTCTAAGTTTAAAATTATGTATTTTTCCTCTGATTTTTAATAAAATTTGTTACATATATTGCAAAAGATTAAAAAATGGAGATTCCCATCAAATGGTATATAGATAAATTTTACAAATTTTATGTATGGTTAGGAAAAACGAGGAGAATCTTGATTCAGTTTCTATATATGTGAATGGGGTGAAATATATGATTCTAGATGAAATTTGTATAATGAAGGTCCATTAAGTGGCTAATGGCCAATGATAATAAATTTCCTATAATAGTATCTCACCATGTTGAAGAAGCAAGAAAATATTATTGAAATGCAAACTATGATTACATCTATACATTCCTAGAAAGAAGACATATCTAAACAATATGCTCAATATTTTTTCACCAAGATTGTAGAAAGCATGGGGTTTTTTCTCCCAATATTTTCAATAGTTTATCAACATGGATACCTCCAAGCAAAAAAATCTAAATAGAAAGTGTTTTTATATATTAATTCTAAAGATAGGATTCCAAACACTATTTAAGAAAAATAACAAAGTATTTTTCTTGGATTTCAATGTCCAAGCATTCTTCAATCACACGTCAAGAAGAATCTTGGTGTAAAGGAAATTTTATCCCATGGTTGAATTTTCTTTTGGAAAATTAGTGGTTGATCCCAATTTACATTCTCTCAATGAGGCATTAGGTGTTGTAAGTCCAAGATTTAACAACAAATCAATAGGCCCAAGACATCAAAACCTAGGATGGTGTATCAAAGAATCATTAGCCAAATAAATTCCTTCTTGAAAAAGACTTGGTGAAAGAATCACAAGATTCAACCATTTCCTTACCTACATGAAGAATCAAATTATACCACCATAATAAATGAGCATTAATAGAGAAGTCATTTCTAAGACATGGTTATTTTCATGTTAGGAAGGGCTTTTGAACTTATTTTTTCTTGTAAACACTCCATGCAACAAAAGTTCCTTGATTGTTTACCTTGTAGGGGTTTACTAATATAATATCAAGAGGAAATCCTTATTGTAAATTTTTCCCAATGACCCTCTTTGAACCCTAGTTCTAATGGTACCTAACACCCTAAATTGTTTTGGGGTATAACATAACTACTACGTAGACTAATGAAATCATGTATTTTGATTAGGTTAAACCCATAAAAATATGTGAATATGCTTTTATAGGTGTGCATAGGCTCGCTTTGTTGGGACCCAACATGAAGAATCATAAACATGGTTGACTACCAGAACTTTGGTTTCAATTTTATCTTTGATTTCTAATACCATGAGTTTAGTGATCCACTTATATATGTTCTTATCAACCCTATACACCATTAATTCCCATTTTTCCATAAGAGAGGTTTGGAAGGAAAAATGGACACCTAAGAATTCAAATATTTTGTTAGGTATTTTATATGGATATTTTACACCATTGATGTAAAGAAGATGAATACTAGGTACTCCTAGTTACAATTAATGGAACATGTGAAAAGGTACTCCTAGTTAGAATTAATGGAACATGTGAAGCCAACTAGATCCAAATTAGTGTTATGCATGCTTTTACATACATGGCCACACTCTTCCTTGAAGAAAAGCATAAGCTTCATGGTTATTCTAAAGAGGGACCAGGGATAAATAATAAAGTTATAAACAAGAACCAAAACCACATCTCAAAATCCTTAAATTAGGGATTAAAACATGTGAAAGCAAAAATGCACGAGGAAATATCATGCATGGACAACATTTGTGTGATATGCATGCATTCATAGCATTAACCTTGCCACCCACATGGATTATAAATGGAGGATACACGGATAAAGAGGTAGATAAAGAGAAAAATGAGATCTGCATTGAAGCCCTACTTGGAACATAAAGGACGCAACAAAAAAAAGACTAGTGCATTGCAGTCAAACTAACCTGGAAAATGAGAGAGATAAAAAATTCAATGTGTCAAACCAGTACCAGACTCTTGAAATCGCAGAATGAAAAACCAATAGAAAGATCGCTGCAACTGTAACAAATGATTATGAAAATATGACTTAAGAACATGTATTTATAGATCAACGAGGGTCACGGTTCCGGCGAAAATGCACAATGATCAAATTTCAAAAAACCAAAAAGTCAATGACCATTACAAAAGAAAAACAAAAACAAGTTTTCTTTTCAGCATTTTGTGGCTATAGCGATGGATGGACTTTTCGTGTCTATAGCGACGAAAGTTCATGGCTATAGAGACGAAAAGTCCATCCATGACTATAGCGACGATAGTCGGGGGAATTTTCAATTTTTCCAAAAATTTAAACCGTTTTTCCACGAAAACATCGATTTTAACTGTTTTGTGGCAAACTTTCATAGGACTTTTTGTTGTAAAATCCACTGAAGAATTGTGAATTGTCTACAAGTATGGATCTGATGTACTATCAAGTGTTGCTATATCAATCTAATATAGTCTAATTCCATTCAATAATATCTATTTGATTCAATTTATTAGTCTTGAGAATAAATATGAAGATTATTGAAGTTGTTGTAATTCTCTTTTCCTAGGCTTTCTCTTGCGCATTGGAAAATTTCCTAGTTTTACAGTAATTAGCATAAAATGTATTTTATAAAGTATTTGGTTTCTATGTAAGTTTCTACATGTCCATCATACCCTGATACACACATCCATATCCTCATACTAATTTTTCGTGACCCTATCTTCCTATTTGGAAGAGCCTAAAAGAAAGTTGGTTGTGGAGTCCCCCATATCACTCTTTCTCTTTGGACCTTCAAACAATGCTAAATATTCCCAAAACCCATGTAACTTTTGCACAATAGTATACTATGGGGAAATTACTTGCTATCCACCTTCTATTTGTATTCAAGTGTAACTAGAGGAATTTAGTATGCATATGCTAGTGTGCCTAGGAATCCTTGCAGTAAACTTCAACGACAGTTGTTGTTGAAACATAAATGGCCCTAGTACCTTGCGCATAGGATTTTGAAGCTGGACTTGATTCTATTTTTTATGTTGCTGCACACTCGTTATCTGATCTTGCAGGTCCAAAATATTCCAACCCACAAGTTCTGGATGGGTTTAACTGTGACAACGACTAGTCTCTCCCAAACTAGTTTTTAATAACTAGTTTTAGTATTGCAATTTTTGTTTTAAATTTCAAAATAGAATTAATATAAAGTAAATCAGATCCTGGTATATCATAATGTTATCAAAGCAATTTCCTCCACTCTTGTGGAAAGTAATTTCTCTGTTGAAGGAATATTTCAGATCACATCTTCAAGTTATAGAATGGGGCTCATACAAGCAGGTGAAGAAGACTTTGAGCAGTTTAAAGAAGATGATTATGAGGTGTATGAAGAAGAGTACAAATCCCTAGATGAAGAAAAAACATACAACTCTTCATATCACTTCATTTATAGAGATGAAGGCCAATGGGATGAACCACCAATGGATAGATCAAAAGTTGGTTTAGCAAGGAAGTTTGAAGAAATGTTACCATTGGAGGTTAGACTTGCAGACTATATGGCCCTGAGTGAGGACTACAAAAGTATGTGAGATTCAAAGACTTCTATGAATACCAAGACAAGGTGAAATTCAAAGGAGTCTATAGAATGACCACTCCAAGCAAAGCGGAATACAAGAGAACCAGAGATGAAGTGTCATCAAATCCATATACATATTCAAGCATCATGAGATTATTTCATTTCTCTTCAAGCAGAGTCTCCAAGAGTTGTGATCCTAGAACCACTCAAGATGGAGAAACCTCAAGTTACCAACAAGAGCATGCTTTCAACAATATTCCTCAAGAAGAAGATGAAGAGGTACCATGACTAAATGAAGATCTAGCACCCCATCATCAAGTTGTTGGCATTGGGGGTTATGAATTCAGTTCTAGCTTATTTGTGGGTGATATCAAGATCACTACAAGGGAGATAGAAGATAGGGTTGGTGGATAAGAAACCACTTGTGGAGAATATTTGGAGGAAGAGGAAAGTGCAGACCTCCAAGCACCCTCACAAATTCATCATGGAGCAAGAGGAATCCCTACATTAGTGGAGGGAGAAATAGAAATTTTGGTGGAAGGAAATACCACCATAGATATACCACATGAATAGGAAGATGTGATGCAAAGGTATTTCTACAATTCTAATTTTTGTAATCCTTTGTTTCATTTTGATATGGAAACCACTTCTAGTGAGATGATTGGCATAGTATATCCTTTTAGTGCTGAGAATCAAAATTTTGAGAAAGCTGAATTGTCAGAGGAGAATTTGCATGACTCTCAAGATTTACATGAGCACACTTGTGGCAGCCCACATAGTGCTCTTAAGGTGTCATTGAGTGACTTAGAGAGCCAACTCTTAGTCACAGAAGAAAAGCTAATGCAAACATTGTCCCGAAATGATGGACCACAAAAACTCATTGACAATCTGATCGAAGAGGGACAAGAAGGAATGGTAGAAAGAGTCTCTACTTCCAAACTGAGCATCATTAAAAGAGAGATGGGGATGATGAGAGAAAAATATTTGTAGTTTTTTATGGATAGATATCTTTCTCTCAAAATTGCAGAAGACAAGTTAGACAAAGTAGAGCAACTCAGCATGGCATTGGGAGAGTCACAGTGCTTTCCCAAAATTACATATGATCAGATGTGTGTGGCTGATTGCACACATGGCATATTGGAGTAGCCTCATGGGAAAAGTGAGCATGAGGATTTTTCTGATTTAGAGGTGCTTAAAGGAAGCATTGAGTTGCAATATGATGGTAGATAAATTGTCTCACACCAAGAGGATCTTCATGGTGAACCACATCATTTGAGTGGGTCATTGAAGGAGAAACAAAAGAAGATTACGATAACCATGAAGAAATTTATTGACACCAATAACTTGGTGAAAAGATGTTGTTGGAAGGATTCAGGAGGAAAGTTGGAAGGAGAAGCCTTTTTGGAAGAGTTCATAGTACTCAAATAAGTAGTGGTCAATATGAAAGAGAGCTACATGAACTTAATTTCAAATAGATATCATATCCTCATGGTGGCTGAAATGTACCATAGTTTTATCAAGGAGGAATAAGAAGAATCAGAAAGGCTCAATATTGAATTGAAGGATATCGATGATTCGTTGAAGAGCACAATAAGGTCATTCAAGGATAAAGAATGGAGAATGATCAACTTCGAAAGAATTTGAGTTCATCACACCCTCCATCCTACATAGAATATAGTCATTTGCACATTGCAGGTGGCATAGGGGATTTGATGGAGGAACCTCATGTGATATTTGAACATGAGGTAAATTCATATTTGTAATTGCTTAAGGAGAATAGAGATGTGAGGATGGTTTGCTTTCCCTATATGCATCATTCCAACCAATAATCCATGCTAATTGCAGTGTCTACCGGGGTGACAACTGCGTATATGTGTCCTGCAAAAATGCATTTTACGGTAAAATTCCAACAAGTAGTGGTTTGATAACATGGTTAATTAAAAAAACAAGAAGGGAACTGGGATATGAATGCAGAATTGTTTACCTCGTTGTACAATATTAGATATATGATCATAGTCATTCAAAATAGAAGACCGATCTTCCTCTAACTGGATTGTTTCAACAACTGCACATGGGTCTACTGCAAGTGATACATGATCCCATTCATCAACCCAATCTATTTATTCATAGTCATCCCACTCACCGCTGCTACAAGGCCCACAGAAGCAAGCAAGTTTTTGCATCCATATTTCAAAAAAGGGGTTGTTTGAGTTTCGAACTGAATGAAATCCACGAGTCCCTTGTACAGTACTACATCTATAAGAACATGATCGATCTATATCAACCACATGCTAGAAATTTCTGACAACATATCCTCTACCTATTGCTCTGTGGTTTGATCTAACATTTTTGTAGAGTACCATTGAACTATGGATTATGCATCCCAAATATGAGGGTTTTTCATGCACTTCATCTCTTCCCTTCGTAGGGAAATTTTGATACATGCTTTAGCCCCATCATGTTCTATGTTTCCATGCTTGGTCTCAAAATAGTTCCATATATGCATCACATCATAAGTCTTGTGCAAAACACTCAACCACTAGAATATGCGTGCATTTTTGAACTGGACTGCACAACCATCTAACCATATCTAATGTTGATCCATCTCTATACCTCTCTCCTTCAGTTGATCATAGAAAATTTTGAAGCAATGTTTCACATAATGCAGGTCGTGGCACATGTCATCACTGATGTAGAAGTTTATATCTTTCAATATTATCCTCATGTCATTGATGCTCTCTGGTGCATGCCTATACGTGATATGGACCATTATGATAACTTGTTTTGAATGGTAGTATTGAATTTGAATCTCATTTTGTGGCTGTAGGGTGTAGTTTTGAGCAAAGTCCATGACCAACAATATTATGCCATTGGGAAAGGTGTCCCTGCACTATCTATATTTTTCATCATGTCGTCATGCTACATGGACATGTTGTACATACTTCTCAATATTTTTGTAGTATTCCTTCATGAAATCACAAATTTGTACCTGGTGCCACAAAGACAAGGGTATTAATACAACATGACATTTACAATCTGAATATATATGTATAAATTCAACATGTATAGTATGAAAGTATGCAAACTTAGATTACCTGTGACTTCAACAACGCATTTGTTTTGCTTTCCTTCGCACTATCTACTTGATATGTTATGTACTTGAAGTTCTGCATTTCTAACGACATCCTCCCAAATTCATGCTCCTCGCTTTCATGGATGCAGTGGATCAATAATGTAAATCCACTGCACCTGGAACATATCCCATATAAACATTATTTTTATAATATTTTTGTCCTTCAGTTCTTGGACACATTATGCTATGCATAAATTCTCTGGATGCATTCGGTGGTTGTAACGATGGGTAGTCCTGCACAATGTTAGTATGAAAATCACAAAGTATATGTCTATATGTATCATAATAGTACTCAAATTCTACATGGTATATACAACAACATCTGTTGCGATCAATGCAAATTCTAACATACCAGTGTTTGCATTTTTCAAAGGACCTTTGGACCAAGTTCAATTGTGTGTGCTCATTCTTGAACCTCTCATAGATTTTTGTTTATGTCGTGTCAAGGAAGTGCTTGACATGGGGTTCACACCCATTAACACATTTTCTCAACTTTGACAAATATCTTTGATTCGATGATGGTCTAGTGTTATCATGCCAAAACGTTTGTACTAGTTCTTTAACATCATCAATAAGCTTGATGTCTGAACGAGGTAACCTACCAACAAAGGCCCAACAATATTTTTGTATTGGGGTCTCATGTTTTTCTTTAATAGATGAATAATTTTTAAGCTTATTTCTATCTAATTTAAATATTTTACATGTGTGTGATAATAGGCGACATTGCCTTGTGGACTTGTCTACAATCGATTCTGGCAGTACACGATGAGCCGCATTAAGATATTTTGTATGAAAATTTTTTCCAATAAAATTAAATGCAGATTGTAGATTTATAACAACATGACTATTGGCATCTGAACTTATAACTACATATATGCCTAAAATTCTCCTAACATGAGCTAGATAATGTGATTTTAACAAAGCCAGAAACAATTGACATTTTGTTACATTGATTTTGGATTCAAAAAATTATTTGATGATCTTGCTACAATGGAAATCAATAGTGCATTTAGGAAAATTACCTTCAAGTCCAGAAAAGGAACTTCCATACACATGAATACGTCTGGTATTTCTTCTTCGTCTACTTGATAATTGAGGCAAGGGAATCGAAAAGGAAGTATGAGTATCATCATCGGTTTGTTGTGGCACTCCGTTCACAATTTTGTCCTGCAAGGGAGTGTGTTCAACATGTGTGTGCTCTTCTTTGGAGGTTCCCAACTAACAACTCATTCAACATCCATCCTTGCATACTCGGTATCAACCAAAATTTTATTGACTTCAGCCACTTCATCATTTCTTGTTGATGGATTCTTCATTGGATGATCGCTTGATGTTGGATTTTGAGAGGGATCCATTACTTGCATCCGTTTCACTTCTCCTGATGAACCTAAGGTCATCGTGGCATGCATTGCACTAGGATCTAAGGAACTAACATTTTCAAGTCTACAGTTTTCCATGTACAACCTGGCCTTTTCTCTTATCTCATGGGCCTTTTCAGGGGGCATCTCCTTCCTTCTAGACTTTCTTTAATTATTATGTCTATTTCCCATCTTCAATATGATTTTTTAAGAAAAAAAAAGTATTACCCCTGCAAAAAAAAAACAAATAAGATATTATTTTTCACTTATGAAATGAGGAAAACAAACTTTTACCACGATTATGACTTGTATAATGTGCAAGATTATTAAAACTCGATGTAGCAATTGATTGGGTACTATGCAAAGATATGCATGTTATCTTTGTAATTGTACAATGTAAACTATGGTCAAAGAAGAATGTTTTGTTTTCTTGACATTGGACATATAGATCAAACTAATATGGTAGCAAGAAAGAAGGTGGCATGAGGGCATTGCAAGCATCACAAAAAATGATCGAAGTGGTGCAAAAAATATCATTTTTTCTCTCAACATCCCATTAGTGTGTGCATGCATAGATCTTGTGTTATTGGTATCGATCATACATGTATTCAATCAAATATTGATGTGGGATTTAATCATGTTTCAACAATGCACAACCCAACCTAGGTTGGCATCAAGGTCCTCCTATCCATCTTAGTGGCATAGGCTTGTAGTGTGGTGAATTCCCTCATTTTGAGAGCAACTCACTTTTGTCTAAATGTGTGGTTTTGGTTTCCCATTTTATGTCTAATACCATGGTAGGGCCCTCATTTCACATTTTTCCTTAATTGGTCATCATCTTCAAACAATTTACAACAGCATCTAGTGAGAATGTTTTCTTATAATGTTAAAATCTATTGAGAATTCCCTAGATATAACAGCAACAACACCTCTAGGACCTCAATTTGAGATGTTTTCTTATCATCTTGAAACAATGTACAATGAGCCTCATTTTGGTAGCTTCGCACTTGGCACATGGTTTTTTGACAATAGTTTGTGTTAGTAGATGGCATTGGATGGTGGTATATTGGGGTGTTAGTAGGAGCACATTTCCTATAAAAGGAGAAGCTCCTACTCACTTCATTTTCATGTTTTGGATGAGGGAAAATCGCCCCTAAAGATGAAGAATTTGATTCTTTTGGTGTTTGTGCGAGTTGTAGTAGTGAAATCAGGAGGAATTCAACAATTTTTTGTGTATTGGATGGATTTATGTGAGTATGAGAGGTTATTGGTGGTGATTCAAGTAAGTTTTTTTAATTATCTTTATTAAAGGTTGAAAGCATTTCTTGGTGCATGTTGTATTTTTTTGTGGTAAGATGTTTTTATTGTCTATGTCGAATATTAAGAAGACTAAAATACATTTATCATACAATTAATGAGGAAAAACTAAAATACATATAATTCAAGCAAAGTGAATGAAGACTAAAATACAATTCATAAGGAAAAATTGTCACCATACCTCAAGAATTGCTCTTTGCTTGAAATGTAAAATGGTCTTTTGATGTATCCACTATATGTAAGAAGAGTTCAAGTGTGTCCATGCAGCATGAGAATTCAATATGAAGAGGAAAATAGATTCCAACTATTGTGTATTCAATCCAAAGAGCCAAATAGAGTCCAACTAGTGTGTATTCAATCCAAAGATCCAAATAGAGTCCAACTGATGTGTATTCAATCCAAATTGTCAAATAAAATCCAAAAGGTGTGTGAATTAAATCCAAAATGCAAGTGATTGTCGAGCTATATGTGAGAAGAGTGAAAAATTTGTGATATGAGCGAAAAAAAAATGAGGGAGAAGAGCGCGGGTCATTTGCAAAATTTCATGTTGAGCAGAGGCACATGTGCACCTCTATAGAACGTTGCTTTGTTCGGTGGGTAACGTTTAGTGCATTCATTTCCCAATAAATATCTATTTTCCTGTTTATTACTAGATCCCATCCCCCATAAAGGCCTTTAGGACCTCTTCTAAACCATAATCCCCAAGTGCATAAGTGCTTAGGTGTTTAGGGGTTTTGGTATTTAGAGCTTGTGGGTGAGGGGGTTAAGGTGTTTTGGGTTAACTAGGATTTAAGGGTTATGGTGGTTGGGGTTAACACTAATAAATTCTTATAAATTCCATACAAATAAAGGTTATAACAATCATTTCAAGATAGGTGGTAGGGTTCATAAAGGCTCGTGGGGGATAGGTATTATAATTTATATGGTTAGGAAGGGTTTTATTGTTCAAGAATTTAGTGTTAGTTGTTATTTGTGTTAGATTTAAGGGTTTATAGGTGATAGGGGTACATGGTGTATATGGGCTAGGGATTATTTAGGTTACCATTTTTGGGTTTCCTTTTTTGATCTTAATATGTTATGAATTTAGGGCTTATTAGTTAGAAATATATAGAGGTTCAAAGGGTTAGAGTGTATAAGGGTTAAAGGTGGTAGGGGTTAGGGTTACAAGGATTGTAGTTTAAGAGTTGTTAAGGTTATGAGGTTAAAGGTTATATATTTTAGTGTTCAAAATTGATAGTCTTTAAGGGTTATAGGGGTAATGAGTTCCCCATATAAACCCCTAACCCCCAATCTCTCTCTCTCTCTCTCCCTTTAAACTCCTAACCTCGAATTTTTCTCCATCTCTCTATAAACACCTAACCCTAATTTCTCTCTCTTTTCAAACCTCCTTGATCTATTTATTTCCTTCTAAACCCATAATCCCCAATATATCGATCTCTATCTAAACCCCTGAGCCCCAATATCTCTCTCTAAGCCACTAAGCTACAATATCCCTCTCTCTATCATTAAACCCCAGGCCACCAATCTCTCTCTTTCTCTCCCTCTACTGTCATTCTCTCTCTGTCTAAAGATATAACCCCGATTTCCTCTAATTCTCTTTCTCTCTCTCTAAACCTCTAACATCCAATCTCTCTCTCTCTCTCTCTCTCTCTCTCTCTCTCTAAATTCCTAACCCACAGTTTGTCTCTATATATCCTTAACCAACAATCTCTTTATTTTTCTCCCTAAAACTCTAACCACCAATTTCTTTCCCTCTCTCTCTCTACCTCTCTCTCTCTTTAAACCCCTAATCCCAAATATCTATCTCACTAAACCCATAACCTCTCTCTCTCTCTCTCTCTCAACTATGAAGCTCCAATTGTTGGTTCTGGAGCCAGATCTTCCAGTCTCATAGATGATATTGTCTTAGCCATGCACCTCAGAGGATTGTACACTCATGCCCCTACCTTGGGGTTTGGGGTTGTTTTTGCCACCAATTTTTGGGCCCATGGTTTTGGGTAACCCGTGGTATTTTCCCATTTTATTTTCCCTTATAAAAGAAAGACATTGTAACACAGATAGGGTTGATGTATTAGGCTTTATGCATTGTAAAGATCTCTGAGATCAAAAGAGAGACAGTGATACACTGAAGAGGAAGTGTAGCGGTTGTGCTGCAGGTTGTATCCCTTCACTTTGCTGGACGGAATAATAATAATGACTGGCAACTTCAGTGTGGATGTATCCCATCTTGGGGTGAACCAAGATATATCTGTGTCTCTCTTGTAATGTGTGTGTGATTATATTTGCATTTATGTTTATTGTTATTGCTCTGCGATCCTGTTTTTCTAACACCAATCTCTCTCTCTCTGAACCCATATCCCCCAATCTCTCTCCATATCTCACTCTCTAATCCCCTAACACCCAATCTCTCTCTCTCTCTCTCTCTACTCCTAACCCCCAATCTCTCTATCTCTCTCTTTTTATTTCTTTGTAATCCATTTAACTTCCAATATCTCTCTTTATGATCCTAACCCCTAATATCTATCTCTCTATCTCTAAACCCCTAACTACCAATCTCTATCACTTTCTCTCTCTCTAGACACCTATCAACCAATCTCTCTCTGTCTCTAAAACCGTAAAATATAGCCTCTCCTTGTCTAAACCTCTAACCACTAATCTCTCTCTCTCTAAACCCATGACCCCAAATATTTCTCTCTCTCTCTCTAAACCCTTAAACCCCACTATCTCTGTCATTCTATGTAAACCCCTAACCATCATATTCTCTCCCTCTACCTCTCTCTCTCTAAACCACTAACCACCAGTCTCTTTCTTTCTCTCTCTCTAAACCACTAACCACCAGTCTCTTTCTTTCTCTCTCTCTAAACCACTAAGCTCCAATCTCTTTCTCTCTCTCTCAACATCCCTCTCTGAACACCTAATCTCCAATTTCTCTCTCAAAAAAAAAAAAAAAACTTAACCACCAACCTCTCTCTCACTCTCACCCCTAACCTCCAATCCCTCTCTCTCTGTCTCTAACTATGTCTCTAAACCTATTACCACCAATCTCTCTGTCGCTAAACCCATATGCTCCAATCTCTCTCTCTCTCTAAACCCCTAAGCTACAATCTATCTTTGTCTATCTTTGTACCCCTAGAAACCAATCTCCCTCCATTTCTCTCCCTCTAATCCCTTAAAATCCAATCCCTCTCTGTCTCTCTCTCTCTCTCTCTCTAAACCCCTAACCCCCAATCTCTCTCTCTCTCTCTAAACCCCTACCCCCAATATCTCTCTCTCTCTAGGCCACTAACCACCAATCTCTCACTTTCTCTCTCTCTAGGCCACTAACCACCAATCTCTCACTTTCTCTCTCTCTAGAACTCTAACCTCTAGTCTCTCTCTCTATCTCTCTAAACACCTAGCCACCAATTTATATCTCCCTCTCTAAGCCACTAAGCTCCTATATCCCCTCTCTATCATTAAACCCCATAGCACCAATATCTCTCTTTATCTTCCTCTACCTCCATTCTCTCTCCCTGTCTAAATCTATAACCTTGAATTCCTCTAATTCTCTTTCTCTCTCTCTACACCTCTAACGTCTAATCTCTCTCTCTAAATGCCTAACCCACACTTTTTCTCTCTATATGCTTAACCAACAATCTCTTTATGTTTCTCCCTAAACCCGTAAACACCAATTTCTTTCCCTCTCTCTCTCTCTAAGCACCTAAACCCCATTCTCTCTCTCTCTCTCTCTCTCTCTAAATCCCTAATCCCAAATATCTATCTCACTAAACCCGTAACCTCTAATCTCTCTCTCTCTCACAACTGTGAAGCTCCAATCTCTCTCTCTCTCTCTAATCCCCTAACCATCAGTCTATTTATTTTTCTATCTCTCCCTCTCTCTAAACCCCTAAGCTCCAATCTCTCTCTCTCTAAACCCTTATCCCCCAATCTCTCCATATCTCACCCTCTAAGCCCCTAACACCCAATCTCTCTCTCTCTCTCTCTCTCTCTCTTGACTCCTAACCCCCAATCTCTCTATTTCTCTCTGTAAACCCATAACTCTCTATCGATGTCTTTTTATTTATTTGTAATCCCTTTAACTTCCAATATCTCTCTTTATGCTCCTAACCCCTAATCTCTCTCTTTCTCTCTCTCTCTCTCTCTCTCTCTCTAAAATCCTAACCCCCAATCTCTATCACTTTATCTCTCTCTAGACACCTATCAACCAATATCTCTTTGTCTCTAAAACCCTAAACTATAGCCTCTCTCTCTCTAAATCACTAACCATCAATATCTCTCTGTCTAAACCCATGACCCAAAATATTTCTCTCTCTCTCTAAACCCATGACCCAAAATATTTCTCTCTCTCTCTCTCTCTCTCTCTCTCTCTCTCTCTCTCTCTCTCTCTCTCTTTCTAAACCCTTAATCCCCAATATATCTCTCTAAACCCTTAACCCCCACTATGTCTCTCATTATACCTAACCATCAATTTATCTCCCTCTACCTCTAAATGCTAACCCCAATCTCTCTCTCTCTAAACCACTAACCACCAGTGTTAGCACCCAAAATGACCCTCTAGGTTGTGGGAGAAGGAAAAATGGGGTAACAGCAGAACCACTTTAGACTTATGCTACTGACCCGGCACAGTCAGAGATGGATATCTCTTAAGAAATGACTGAAAATATTCAAAAAGAAACGTAGAGCCTCAATGCTCAAAATGTTCATACATAGCTCATTAAGACGGTCATATTTCTAGTGTGATGCTTGGTTTTTTAAAGTTGTTGTTTGAAAGTAGTGTGGATCTCTATTGGGTAATGGAGTCAAATTAAACAATGCATCCATATCATTGACAAGGGATTTGCAAATACATTCACACAGGGGCAAGGTAGCCACCAGCTTACAGTCAAAGAGCTTTTAGTTGGGTGATTTAGAAGAAAAATGAAATAGTCCACCAATATAAAGCATGAAAACATGAATTCTATATTGATTTTAGTAGAAACATAATTGTGGAATACTTGGTATGATAAGAATAGAGCATAAAGACTATGAATTCTATTCAAATGCTACACTGAACCAAGAATGAAAAAAGAATTACAGAATGGATTAACAATGAAAGGAAACACAAATCACATGGGAAAAGAGAATAAACAGACTACAAGACCGATCACACAGGAATCTTTAAAAATGCCGACTAAGCTCTGTCAACTTTATTAACATAGTTCAAAATGCACAACACAGAGCAGTATGATAGGCTCCAAAATTTTTTCAACCCTTTCTTCATTCAATTACATGGAATTTATAAAGGCCCAGAGCCTCATGCTTGACCTATTCATACCAGAAAACAGTTACAAGTTTGAGTGACACCTCATCAGGGCATATTCGCCACCTCCATTACAAGACAAAAATGGGAGAAGCAGGCCTAACCGCTTGTTTACATTCACCAATACTTTCTACTTAATGAAATTTATTTCAAAAAAGACAAAAGACAACAAGGTAACTGCTCTAGCTGGATGTTTCCACTAGCTGACTCTTTTCATGAACCATGTCTTTGAATCAAAGTCATAAAAATATTACAAGTTTCTTGAAAATAAAATATATCTGAAGTATTCAATTTAAAATAAGATTCAATAGCTAATTTGAAGTACGAAGTGTGTACTTCATCTTCCTGTGTTTCTCCATGAGGGTCCACTGATCAATAGTTGGATGATCGTAACTGGCCATTTCTTTTACCATGACTCTCATTTCAACATGATCTGCATAAGAAATGGGTGGGAGTCTCTCATCAATTGACACCAACTTATTTAGAATCTCAAAGTCCTCTACAATCTTTTCCATTAGAATCTTCCTCGTAAGTAAGGAATTTAAATGCTGAAATTTTGCATGATCCATTCTTACATCGAACAATAATTTATTGTAATCATTATGGGGAATCAACTGCTGAATTTGATCCCAGAAAGAGGGTAATCCTTTTTCGATCAACTTCTCATATTTCTTTCTTAACCGTGCGACCTGTCTTTGCATTGCTCCAGCTTTAGATTCAATATTCTCAACATGTGTATGCTTTCCTAAACATCTCTGTGCCCATGTAATGACTGCAATTCTGTCTTTAATATCCAGGGTACACATATCTTCATATGTCAAAGTGTTCAGAAAGGTAATTGCATTTTGTGCGGTTTCTTTGGGATTTCTATTTAGATTTTCTCTGACCGTAGTAAACTTGTGAAGGCATCATTGATCACTTTTTCTTTTACTCTTATGAAATCTAAATATGGCCTAAGCCTTTCAACTTCCTTAATGATCAGGTCCCATACCATGTGCTTGCACCCTTGCATAGCTGCTTGTCCAATCACTTGGTGAGCCAATTTTTTATTAGTTTCAATCAACTCCTTATACTTGTCTTGTAAGGATTTTGCTTCTTCGTCCTTTTTCTCCTTTTCTTCTTTCAACTTCTGGGCTTCTTCTCTTAATTCCTTTATTTCAACATCCTTTAAAATAGTTTGAGACATAGCCTGTGAAAGGCTATCAATATCATTTCCATCTCCAGTTGGACCTCTACCTACTTGCTGCATGCTCAAATTTGACAAATTATTTTTTAGATCTTCGATCTAATTTCTCAAGCTTACCCTTTCTCTTTCCCAGCTGACTTCTTTTTCAGCAAATTTCAATAGTTCAACTTTGCTATCATTAAATTCTTTAGACAAAGCCTCCTTTTCTTGCTCGAGCTAGGTTTCTTCTAGAGCTTGAATCAACTATGTATTCGGAATCTTCATCTTTTTCTGTAGATTTTGAATCAAATTATCTTTCTCTATTAACAATTATTTGGTGGTTTTACCCCCACCGTCACTTTGAACTAAGTCAAATTCTAATTTCTTGACTTGTTGGAAATCTTTATTCTCCAATCTTTCTTGTTTCAATTGGCCTTCCATTTTATTTACACTATCTTCCAATTTAGTGACTTTCACTGTTGCTTCCACAAAATACTCATATATCACTTCTCCCATTTTCCTATGCATTTGGATCTTATCTGGTACAGGTATTTTCTTTAAATTGAACCTCATTTCGGTCACTTTGTCATTTGTAGATATTGCCAAGTTTAAAGTGTTAACTTTTATATCTCAGCTTGTTATTAGAGAAACCTCTGAATTTGATAAATTTCTAGCTTGTGGCATCAAATTAAAAAGCCTTTGGACAAAGGCTTGCTTGTTTTGTCCATAATTTTTGTACATGTCAAGCCGCGATTGAAATATATTTACATTGCCGCTTTCCTTACCCTTTTTGAATTCATACTCTTGTATCCGAACTTCCGGAATTGCAGAATCTTCTTCTTTTCATGTTTCATTGTCTGTCGAGATGACCAATTGACATGATGCTTCCATCCTGAGCCTTTTTCCTCCATCTCCCTCTTCACTATCTGTGTCCATAATTTCCTACAGATCCCTTTTTCTTCCGACTTCCTGAACCTATGGAAACTGATCGACCTCCATGGTTAATTCTGTCAGTAACAAATCCCCCACTTGCAAATCTATGATTTCTTCCTCATTAGGTTCATAACGAAACAAATTCTGTCCCTTTAACAATCCCTCTATTTCTTGATGTTCAAAAGCTTTTATATTATTTTTCTTCTTTCTTTCAGATATGATATGCAAAGGATCATATTCAATTGCGACATATTTCTTGAACTCCATAGCCTCCAACAACTTTGTTATATCTGAAAGGGCTTCTTTGCTCTTTATAATGAATGGACCTACTCTCCAAGGGTATTTCAAATCAGAACCCTTTTTAAACTTTAAGAATTATTCATCCTCCAGAGTCAATTTCTGTCGGATGAATTCGAGAGCGAAAACCCTTAGGGTTAAAAAAGCAGGTAGTATATAAGGTTCTTGTACAAATCCCTACAACCTGAACATGGTGGAATCCTTTAAAAAAAACCAGTCACCCACCACTACTTCCTCTTTCAACTACATCAAAGACTCCATTTATAGTAGAACTTTAGGCAACTCTTCTCCAAAAATTACTTTATACACCGCAAACACAATATAATTCATGTAGTTAAACACATTATCTTCGAAGGTGTCTGTATAGAGCACTTGTGAAAACTGTAAATCTTCTATACTACTAGCCATAACCATTTTCATTAATTGTGTCTGAAATCTAAAATGTCTGGTATTTGAGAAATTGCTCAACTGTGAGTGAATTCTCTCTGATAAAAAATCTTCAAATCTAAGGGACGATACTGCATCATTTTCAGTCCCTGGTTAACTAACACTAATTCTGGACAAAATACTCAATTGAAACTCAGTCACCCATATATCGGTATCCAGGACCAAAAACTGAGTGACCAAAGAAAGGACTAATTGTGTGTTTTCATTAAAGAGATTTATATCTAAGGGATAGGGGGTATTTTTTACTTCTAGGTCAGGCTTGAGACAAGTGGCTAAAAAGGCTTGTCTGCTATTGGGGGAAGACTGTCTAAATCCAGAGATAATAGACTCTTCGGTAAAACTCTCAAGCTCAGGCACTTGGGACTTGGGGACTCCAAAAGAAATTCTAACAACTGCAGAATTTAGGGGACAAACCATCTTGTACTTTTGGGAATTGATGATAATTCATTGGGGCTCGGAATAGTTAATGGCACACCATGATATAAACTTGGGAAAGGGCATGATTTGCTCAATGCAGAACAGGATGAAAGATGACTGAAAGACTCCATGTACATCTAGACCCTGCTCAAACAAAACCTTCAACCTTTTCTTAATTTCTGGTATTGGCAGCCTAACCTCCATATCATATACGTCAAAATCCCTTTCCTCGAGGGAAACCCTAACCCTAGTACTACTAGAGACTAGTTATTCTTCCATTTTCCTAATATAATTAGACTCGGATCACAAATGGCAGTTCTTTTAAGGTCCTACTTGTCACCGAAGAAGCTCTGAGAAGCTCTGAGAGGGACCTTTCCTATCGTTTCCTTCATCTTCTACGTTTATGGAAACTTCTGACTCTGACAGGTCCAAAGCACAAATGTCAACTTTACATGTGTGTCTTTATATATATAACCCCTTCCCTCTTAAACATCAGTCTTCTTTGTGAGCTCTCCATCTTCTACATCCGTCGATCTCTTATGCAATGATCTGGGCCGTTAGATCTGTTCTCGCTTTACTGATTTGACATCTCCCTTTATCCTTATCGTCCGATGGCTTTACCTGATTTAATATCCACCATCCATCATGTGCCTACATAGTGGTGTTGCATTCCTATAAAGTGGTTTTTATTACCATCCTCCTCATTGCGACGGAACACAGTGCTAACACCTATCCAGCGATTTTTCTTTATCGCAACCACCACATCTCTTTATCCGCCACACATCTTCTTGATGCGACAATCCTCTAGAACCATCAATCTTTTGTTGTTTTTCATCCACGGTGGAGATCGGCCATATTCTTAACCTTTCAATGCCTCCCGCTAGTGGTGTCCCCACTGCTTATCTCTCGCACGGTGTCAACTCTCATCGCCGTAGATCTCGATCCTTTTTGCAACCCGTGCCATTGATCCATGTGACTTATGGAGTGAATAAACACCTCTATCCTGAACCATCCGATCTTTTCTTATGAACCCTAGTCATTGATCTTAACACCCTGCCTTCCACCATAATGGTATCGCATGCTCCTGAAGTGGTTTTATTTACCGCTTACCCTTCCATGACGCGCTGTCCAACTTCCACCTGTCCTCTGGTATTATCCATCGCGACCACTCGTTCCCTTTTTATTCCGTGCATCTTGGCTATGCGATGATCAACGAAGGACTTTGATCTCTCTCACGCACCTAATCAATGGTGCAACTAGCCCGATAGTTAACCTTTATGACATTTTGGGCTCGGACTATAGTCTTTTGGCCCATTTTTTATCATTTTAATTGCATTTTTACATTTCTTCAACAGTTCTTCAAGTCTATTAATTGCTTAGCACTTCTAACCAAAAATTTTCATACCTTTAGCACCTATTCATGAGAAATAGAGGGAATATAGGTTTTCTTCAAGGTATTTTCAAGATTGTCCATCTATTTCACCTTAGTTGCTATGCTGAAAAACTAGGTGCTAACAACTTTCTCCAACTGGGGATGCTATCCTCCCTACGAGGTAGCAAAGAACCTCCGGCATACTGGTGCCTGATCCATTGGGAGGCTCCCGTAAGAAAATATCCCTCATAGAACAAAACCTCTGCCTCCTACTTTGTTTTGGACTATTCTGAACATACGGACACACAAAAAACAATGGCGGCCTCCTCCAAATCGCAGGGCCTTCACCTAGGGCTTCAGATCTTTGGTACGCTGCCAATATTTTATTTGCAACTGTAAAACACCACGCACACATATATACAAACTATTGTACAGAAGTATACCTGTCACTTATCAGGACAGGTAATGCTTCCAAAACCTCCCATTGACTGGACCTCCTATCCAGGGAGATCCATCTTGATGTTCCAGGATGAAAGAGTTCACCCCTCAGTTTGCAGCAATAACATAAGGCCCCATCCACATATGGTCAAATTACCCATGTTTATCTTCCCTCGGAGCATCCCATTTAAGAACCAAGTCATTCACTTGGAACTGCTCCTCTTTCACCTTCCTATCAAAGGTGTCCTTCATCTTATCTTTATGTACCTACACCTTGTCATAAGCCCTGTCTCTAAGCTCATTTAACTCAATTATTTGATTCACCCTCCTCTACATGTGATTTGGCTCTTCGTCCATTCCCTGCAGCAGCCTCATGACCGGTAACCCTAGGGAGACTGGAAAAACCACCTCGGCACCATATACTAATTGAAAAGGTGACATTCCAATGGCTCTCTTTGTACTGATTCTATCATCCCACGGAGCATATTTCAATTTTGTGTGCCAAGCTCTCTTATTTTCTTCCAACAACTTCTTGATGATCCTTACCAGGCTTTTGTTAGAGGACTCTGCTAGTCCATTTCCCTGAGGGTAGTATGCTATGGAGTGGTTCAGTCTGATCTAGTATTTGTGACAGAAGTTTATCATCTTTTTGGACTTAAATGCTGATGCGTTGTCTTTCACTGTCCTCTTGGGACAACCGAATCTAGACAAGATGATATCCTCTAAGAAATCCATGATGACACCCTTAGTTGCATTCTTGGTGGAGATGGATTCAATCCATTTGGTGAAGTAATAAATAACTATTAAAATCCATCTATGTTGGCTAGAGGAGTTAGGATTTATTTCTCCAATAAAATCCAGCCCCCATTGCTGGAAAGGAACCTCTATTATGATTGGATGAAGAGGAAGTGAAACAACCTTCCTCTTACCTTGAAATATCTGGGATTGGTGACAAGTAACAGTCTCCTTATACACATCAATAAACATGGTAGGCCAGTAAAACCCCACCCTTAAGATCTTGTTGACTGTCACTTTCCAGGAATGATGCCCACCACAATCTCCTTTGTGGAACTCCTTTTTGGTATGTTGAGCTTCATATTCTAATAAGCAGTTCAGAAGCACACCCCCTTGGTCCTTCCAATAAAAAAATTGATTCATAATACAAAATTTGGTCGCTTTCAACTTCATAGACTTGGCCCTGGTTTTGCTCAACCTTGCAGGAGCTTGCAAATTCTGCAATGTATAAATAATGTCAGCATACCAGGTGGATGCAAAGAATTCTGGCCTTACCGACATTCCTGTGTCCACTTGATTGGGATCTTCTTCTAAGAAATTCAGTTGTAAAGAATCACACTTGGCCTTAGTCATCAATTTTTCCAAACCCTGCCCCTTGATTAGCTTGTTGGGATTTATTTCCAGGTCATACTCCAGTAGCATAGCAATCCACTTGGCCCTTCTCCCTTTGGGATCTTCTTGGGTGAGGATACTCTTTACAGCCTTGTCTAGGACATGGGCAATAATGTGTGAATGGAGGATGTAGACCCTCAAATCCTTTAATGAATTTATCAGGGCATATGCTTGTTTTTCCATGATATCATACTTTAGCTCGCCGTCTTTCAGCACCCTACTGAAGAATGCAATGGGTTGCTCAACATTATGGGCATTCTTTTGCAACAACACTCCTGCCATCGTATGTTTAGATGCATAGGAAAAAATTAAGAAATCCTTGGAAAAATACGGACTTGCTAATACTAGGGCCTTGGTGATATCTTTCTTAATACCCTTGAATGATTTCCTGGCTTCCTCAGTCCATTTTATCTGAATCTTTTTTTTTAACGTGTTGGTGATACTTCTCATTATCTCTACAAAACTTGGAATAAACCTCCTTAGGAAACCCACTTTCCCAATGAAGGACTGCACTTCTTTCTTACTTCTTGGCTCCCCAACTTTCTGAATAGCACTAACCCTCTTAGGATCAATCTCGATACCTTCTTTAGAAATGATGTGTCCTAGGAGCTTGGCCTCTTCCATAGCAAAATGGGACTTTTTTGGGTTAAGAGAGATACCATATTTCCTGCGTTTTATGAAAGCCCTTTCCAAATGCTTAAGGTGTTCTTCGTTAGACTTGTAGTATACTGTTATATCATCCATGTATACCACCACAAACTTGTCCTTTTCTTCAGCAAACACTATGTCCATTACACATTGGAAAGTAGCTCCTGCATTCATTAGCCCAAATGACATCTTTGCATACATGAAGGCGCCCCATGGCATGGTGAAAGCAGTCTTCTCTTGATATTCAGGGCATACTTTGACTTGATTGTACCCTGAAAAGCCATCCATGGTAGAAATCCTCTTTGCTCCTACCACTTTCTGTAAAATATGTTCCATCTTAGGTAGGGGGTAGTTATCTTTCAATGACACTCTGTTAAGGTTCCTGAAGTCTATGCAGATCCTTATCTCTCCATTCTTTTTCCTGACATAAACTAGATTGGCTACCCACTTGGAAAATCTCAGGGTGATAATGATTTTGGAATTGAAAAGCTTCTTGACTTCCTTTTCTATTACAGGTAGCAACTTAGGATTGATCCTTCTCAACTTCTGTCTGAAAGGTTTCTCTCCAGGCTTGATTGGAATCGAATGATGTATGATGGAGATGTCATACTCTTTCAAGTCTTTGTAACTCCAGGAAAACGCATCAAAACACTTCTTCATCAAATTTACATACTATTCCTTCCTTCTATCAGGCAATTTTTTAGACAGCTTCACAAGTCGAGGCTCTTCTGTCATGACCAAGTTCTGATCTTCTACAGCATCACTAGCAGGTTTGACTTTGGGATTTTTAGCCATGTCATTTTGGTCAAACAAGTTCTCCAGAGGTATCAGGCCTTTGGGGATATGGTTGCTATTCAATTGGATAATGTCTTTACCTTGCATCATGTTTTTCCATTTCTTACCCCCGGCCTCCTCACCTTCGTCCTGCTCTTTGCCATATTGGAGACATTACACATTCTCATCCTCGGCCTCGATTTGGGTGTTGGCAAACTCATATGACAATTCCATAAATCTTGTTACCAGTAGGTCGTCATCAAACACCTACCAATATTTAGAATTATCTGGGATTGATGGCCTGTTCATGACCTCCACCTTGTACTTTTTCTAAGAATAGATTGGAGTTTTAAAACCCCCAGCTATAGTGGCTAAAGAATCTGCTACTTGATTTTCTATCCTGGGTATCACGATGATCTTGTCCTTTGAGAAGTAGTTACCAAACATATCCCATACTTCATTTCTATATGCCCTCATCCTAAGATTCTTTGTGTGATAGCTATCATTCACTTGGTTTATTACCAGCTTTGAGTCTCCATACACATGTATCCTTTTTGCTCCCAGATCCTTCAAATCCTGCAAACCCAACAATAAAGCCTCATATTCTACCACATTGTTGGTGCATTCAAAATTCAACTTATATGACAGGGCTTTAAATTCCAAATCGGGAGGGATGATCTAGACTCCTGCCCCTACACCATTCTTGCTCAAAGACCCATCAAAATACATCTTCCACAAGCCTTCTTCATTTTTCTTCCTTTCTAGGGCCTCGTGCCTCACTGCAAACTCCTTGTCCTCCACCACTTCAAGGTGTATAGGAACTTTAGGATCTTCTCTAGGTCCATCATTAAAGAAAATAGATGACCCTAAATCTGTGTCAACAGATTAGATGGGATGATTCTTAGGCTTGCTTGAAATGCTGACCATGTAAGCCAATATTTTCTCCCTATACAGTCTCTTGTTTCCCCCAAATAAGGGAATGGTGGCGTAAGATAGATCTAGCTGCATGTTCCCTCTCAGCTTAGATGCCCAAGATCTAGACAATAACATGCCAAACTTGGCTGGAATATCCGCCACCACTACGTCCATCACAATGCTTTTAGCTGGGAGCTATGTTAGTGTCACCACCATGTCTTTTATCAATGCCAAACACTTGACCTTCCTGGATTCAAAAGAATAGAGATCTTTGTAGGGCCTGGTAATTTCTAGACCCAATTCTTCCACTACTGATTTGGGCATCAAATTGTGAGAGGCACCAGAGTCTATTAGTGCATTGTGTAGAGTCATGTCCTGGAAATTTAAACTCAAATAGAATGGGGGAACATCCTCGTCGTCCTCTTTCTCAAGCTTGGTACCAAAAACAATAGTTGGAGCATCATCATTTACTTCTAAGATATCTTGCTGACAGTGATCCTGACCACTAACCATTTTGGTGGTCTGCTCCCTATATTCATTGTTCTTCAACAGCTCATTGAAAGGGATAGATATCTTTACCTTTGATAGCTCAGTCTTCAGAATGAAGGATGATACTGCTTTACACAGGTCTACATGCTCAGGTTGCCTAGGCTCCTTGGGCTACTACTCCCTGCTCTATGAGTTCTTATGTGCGGTGACCTCCTGCTACTTTTCCTTTGGCTTTTCTAGGCCCTTCGGTACAGTAGCTTCTTGTGGCTTCTCTTTCTACTTATCAGGACTCTGTTGAGTGTCAGAGGGATGGTTCAAATTAGGCTTTCCTTTGGTCACATTAACCTCCCTATTTCTTAGCTTCAATTTCCTTTAGAAGTTGTCTACTGCATTTTGATAGGCCATGTGATACTGCCCTTAATCCAACTCCGTCCCTTGATGAAAAAATCATGATCCCTTCCAGTCATATAGATATCATGGTCTAGGGTATCAAAAAGATGAATCTACTCATTCATTGGGTCTTCTGGGCCTTCCCCATCTACCATGTTCTCAGGGAAAGAGGGCCTCATTTGCTGGTCCTTAGGATTTCTTTGGTTTCTCTGGAGAGGTGGCCTTCTAAACTTTGGATTGCTCACTTGATTTTCAGGTTGTTCCCTATTAGGAGGCTTGTTGTCTAGGGCTAGCCTATCCATTAATGTTTCCATGGTCTTCATCATCATTTCGAACTTCACATCATTAGCAGAGGAGGAGGCAGAAGTAGAGGTATGGGTTTCTATTTTCTTTTTCTCTGCTTCTATTTTTCCTTTCAACTTTCCTAAGGCCATCATGATTGCTTCCACTTCTATGGCACCATTCAACATAGCAGGTAGGGAGGGTGATTTCCTTTCTCTCGGCATGCATGAAAAATCTCCCTCAAACGCATCTACATAATAGAGATTTGCGGCACCTACTGAGGGTCGTATATCATATGGGATAGAGTTGTATGCCTTCATGAACCTAGCAGAAAACTCATGGACGGACTCAAAGTTTCCTTTCTTCAAATGGTTATACTGGGATAGAACCAATGAGGGGCTCTTTATCGTTTCCCACCTTTCTAAGAACAATGCCTTAAAGGCTGCAAAATCTGGGATAGAAGCATTTGGCAGCTACCTGAACCATTTCTTAGGTTCTCCAAACAAGCTCTAGGAAAACAACCTCATCTTTGCATCATCATAATCCACTTCCTCCAAATCAACAAAATCCTCAGATTTATCTACATGCTGCTTGGCTGAAAATTCTCCCTCCATCATAAGAAATGATTCTCTGAGAATAGTTTTGAGGGAGGTCATGCAAAACAACTAGTCAGGCTAATAGTGCAAATCTAGCAGCCATGGGTATAGGTGTATTTTGTGCAAGGGGCGGGGTATGCTAGAGAATATTATGAGTGGGGTTATTTGCAGGGTTTATAGTATGGGACAAAGAGATCTGAAAATTAGGCTCAGTTCTTTCAACTTTGGCAGTATTCTGCAATTTACACCATATGGGATCTAACAGATATGACTCGGGAGTATTCAAACCTTCTTCACCTAGGTTTAGATATGACTCGGACTTTGTCCTTAGAAAAGGCTTCCCAATGCCTATCTCTACATCTAAATCATGAAAAACAGATGGCTCTTCTTTAGACACGGCTCTTTCACTATTAGAAGTACTAGCCTTATCTTTCCCAGTCCTATGTCTAAGCAAAATTTCTGGATTATCCACCCATAGCAGGATTTTGGAAAAAGGATTATCTCGGGTATGGATCTTTCTAGGGTCCAGGATGCCCTATAGAGATTCTTTAGAAATGGACTTTCGCTGATTGGTATTCCTCAATGGAGTCTCCCTTGAACACAAATTTCAATGAGTGGAGTCGCCAAGGCAAAAACACACAACCTTCTCGTAAATATGGAAATATCTATTTTCCCACAGGGATTTCTCTTTCCTTTGAAACCAAGACTTCTTTGTCGTTCTCCTAGGGGTGATAGAACACTCAGTCCAAGACAACGACGCCAATTTGTTAGCACCCAAAATGACCCTCTATGTTGTGGGAGAAGGAAAACTGGGGTAAAAACAGAACCACTTTAGACTTATGCTACTGACCCAGCACAGTCAGAAAGGGATCTCTCTTAAGAAAGGACTCAAAATATTCAAAAAGAAACATAGATCTTCAATGCTCAAAATGTTCATACATAGCTCATTCAAAAGGTCAAATTTCTAGCGTGATGCTTGGTTTTTTAAAGTTGTTGGTTGAAATCAGTGTGGATCTCTATTGGGTAATGGAGTAAAATTAAATTATACATTCATATCATTAACAAGGGCTTTGCAAATACATTCACACAGGGGCAAGGTAGCCACCAGTTTACAGTCAAAGAGCTTTTAGTTGGGTGATTTAGAAGAAAAATGAAACAGTCCACCAATATAAAGCATGGAAACATGAATTCTATATTGATTTTAGCAACAACATAATTGTGGAATACTTGGTATGATAAGAATAGAGCATAAAGACTATGAATTCTATTCAAATGCTACACTGAACCAAGAATGAAAAAAGAATTACAGAATGGATTAACAATGAAAGGAAACAAAAATCACATGGGAAAAGAGAATAAACAGACTGCAAGACCGATCACACAGGAATCCCTGAAAAATGCCCACTCGGCTCCGTCAACTTTATTAACACCATTCAAAATGCACAACATAGAGCAATATGCTAGGCTCCAAAAAATTTTCAACCCTTTCTTTATTCAATTACATGGAATTTACAGAGGCCCAGAGCCTCATTCTTGACCTACTCATACCAGAAAAAAGTTACAAGTTTGAGTGACACCTCATCAGGGCATATTCGCCACCTCCATTAGAAGACAAAAATGGGAGAAACAGGCCTAACCGCTTTTTTACATTCACCAATACTTTCTACTAAATGACATTTATTTCAATAAAGACAAAAGAAAGCAAGGTAACTGCTCCAGCTGGATGTTTCCACTAACCGACTCTCTTCATGAACCATGTCTTTGAATCAAAGTCATAAAAATATTACAAGTTTCTTGAAAATAAAATATTTCTAAAGTCTTCAATTTGAAATAAGATTCAAAAGCTAATTTGAAGTACAAAGTGTGTACTTCATCTTCCCATATTTCTCCATGAGGGTCCACTGATCATAGTTGGATGATCGTAATTGGCCATTTATTTTACCATGACTCTCATTTAAACATGATCTGCATAAAAAATGGGTGGGAGTCTCTCATCAATTGAGAATAACTTATTTAGAATCTCAAAGTCCTCTGCAATCTTTTCCATCAGAATCTTCCCTGTGAGTAAGGAATTTAAACGCTGAAATTTTGCATGATCCATTCTTAGATCGAACAATAATTTCTTGTAATCATTTTGGGGAATCAACTGCTGACTTTCATCCCAAAAAGAGGGTAAACCTTTTTCGATCAACTTCTCATATTTCTTTTTTGAACCCCGAGACCTGTCTCTGCATTGCTCTGCCTTTAGCTTCAACATTCTCAATGTGAGCATGCTTTCTTAAACTTCTTTGTGCCCATGTAATGAATGCAATTCTGTCTTTAATATCCAGGGTACGCATATCTTCATATGTCAAACTGTTCATAAAGGTAATTTCATTCTGTGCGTTTTCTTTGGGCTTTCTATTTAGATTTTCTCTGACCGCAGTAAAACTTGTCAAGGCATCATTGATCACTTTTTCTTTTACTCTTATGAAATCTAAATATGGCCTAAGCCTTTCAGCTTCCTTAATGATCAGGTCCCATAGAATGTGCTTTCACCCTTGCATAGCTGCTTGTCCTGTCACTTGGTGAGCCAATTTTTTATTAGTTTCAATCAACTCCTTATACTTGTCTTGCAAGGATTTTTCTTCTTCGTCCTTTTTCTCCTTTTGTTCTTTCAATTTCTGGGCTTCTTCTCTTAATTCCTTTATTTCAACATCCTTTTAACTAATTTGGGACATAGCCTGTGAAAGTATATCAATATCATTTCCATATCCAGTCAGACCTGTACCTGTTTGCTGCACGCTCAAATTTGAAAAATTATTTTTCAGATCTTTGATCTGATTTCTCAAGCTTACCCTTTATCTTTCCCAGCTGACTTATTTTGCAGCAAATTTCAATAGTTCAGCTTTGCTACCATTAACTTCTTTAGACAAATCCTCCTTTTCTTGATCTAGCTGGTTTTCTTTTGGATCTTGAATCAGCTATGTATTGGGAATCTTCATCTTTTTCTGTAGCTTTTGAATCAAATTATCTTTCTCTATTAACAATTGTTTGGTGGTTTTACCCACACCGTCACTTTCAACTAAGTCAAATTGTAATTTCTTGACTTATTGTTGGAAATATTTATTCTCTAATATTTATTGTTTCAATTGGCCTTCCATTTTATTTACAGTATCTTCCAATTTAGTGACTTTCACTGTTGCTTCCGCAAAATACTCATATATCACTTCTCCCATTTTCCTATGCATTTGGATCTTTTCTGGTACACGTATTTTCTTTAAATTGAACCTCATTTCGGTCACTTTGTCTTCTGTATATATTTCCAAGTTTAAAGTGTTATCTTTTATATCTCGGCTTGTTATCAGAGAAACCTCTAAATTTGATAAATTTCTAGTTTGTGGCATGAAATTAAAAAGCCTCTGGGCAAAGGCTTGCTTATTCTATCCATAATGTTTGTACATGTCGAGCCGCGATTGGAATCTATTTACATTGCCGCTTTCCTTACCCTTTCTGAATTCATACTCTTGTATCTAAACTTTTGGAATTGTAGACTCTTCTTCTTTACCTCTTTCACTATCTGCCGAGATGACCAATTCGCCCGATGCTTTCGTCCTAAGCCTTTTTCCTCCATCTCCCTCTTCACTATCTGCGTCCATAATTTCCTGCAGATCCCTTTTTCTTCCTACTTCCTGAGCCTCTAGCAACTGATCAACCTCCATGGTTAATTATGTCAGCAACAAATGACCTACTTGCAAATCTATGATTTCTGCCTCATTAGGTTTATAACGAAACAAATTCCATCCCTTTAACAATCCCCCTATTTCTTGATGTTCAAACACGCTTTTATATTATTTTTCTTCCTTCTTTCAGATATGATATGTAAAGGATCATATTCAATTGCCACATCTTTCTCGAACTCCATAGCCTCCAATAGATTTGGTATATCTAAATGGGATTCTTTTCTCTTTATAATGAATGGACCTACTCACCAAGGGTATTTCAAATTAGAACCCTTTTTAAACTTTAAGAATTGTTCATCCTCCAGAGTCAATTTCTGTCGGACGAATTTGAAAGCAAAAACCCTTAGGGTTAAAAAAGTAGGTAGTATATAAGGGTCATGTACAAAGCCGTAAAACCTGATCACGGTGGAATCCTTTAAGAAAAACCATTCACCCACCACTACTTCCTCTTTCAACTGCATCAAAGACTCCATTTCCGGCAGAACTCTAGGCAACTCTTCTCCAAAAATTACTTTATACACCGCAGACACAATATAATTCATGTAGTTAAACACATTATCTTCTAAGGTGTCTGTATAGAGCACTTGTGAAAATTGAAAATCTTCTATACTACTAGCCATAACCAATTTCATTAATTGTGTCTGAAATCTAAAATGTCTGGTATTTGAGAAATTGCTCAACTGTGAGTGAATTCTCTCTGATAAAAAATCTTCAAATCTAAGGGACGATACTACATCATTTTCAGTCCCTGGTGAATTGACACTAATTCTGAACAAAAGACTCAATTGAAACTTGTTAGAAAAGTAATCCATACTTAGTACCATAGTCAATTTTTATTACTCATGTGCTTCATTACACCATAGTTTGGACTAGGTGACTTTAGTTGGTCAAATAGCCACATTTGAGAGTGTTCACACCCACTTCCAAGCAAACCAATTCACCCAACCTCCTGTTTTGTGCACAAGTGTGCCCTGATTAAATGTTGGATCGCTCTCTCTCCTTGATTTGTGGAATTACTGTTGACTAGGAGCGCTAGGGTGGATTTTGCCCAATTTTGGTTAGATTTGGAGCATTTATTGCTCCCTTGGTCCTCCCAAACACCTCTATTTGCTCACCCATGCCTGCCTTGGCCTCATTTATGACCCATCATGGTTCAGCCACCTTCACACCTGAATTCGTGACTGTTTGGGATGATTAGGACTGAGTTGGACCCACCTAGGGGGGATTGAGGCCAATTTGGCAATTTTGACTTGTACACTCATCTTGAGCTATCTAATTCTCTCGAATTTCTCATGGATGTAATAAAAACCTGTTCTTAACATTTTCACATGTTAGACAATCAGATAATGCAAAGATTAAGTTCACATTGTGTGTAAAATTGTCTCCTTTTTCAAGCTTTTTCACTGGTTTTGCAAATAATTTGATTTTGTGAGGTTCTCCATAGCTCCTAGATCTTACTGTGATCAAAATAATCACATGGTATCAGATCCATTGTGGATTTAGTGAGTTGCAGGTCAATATCGAGCATTGAACTGCATTCTAGAGAGGATTTCCAGATAAAAATTGAGTGTTTTTTGCAGGTGTTTCAGTAGTTTTCTCACCATTAACGCAACAGTAATGGAAGCAAACCAAATTTTGCTCAGACCCTTCAATTTATTCGATTGGAAGGCTGAAATGGTTATCAAACTAAGATCTAAGGGTCTCTATAGAGTAACCATGGGCACAAAAGTGGAGCCAAACTTTGCTGTGGAGAAAGCAAAGTACTACAATTGACTTGATGAAGCTTATGGATTGCTATGCCTGAGCATTTTGACGAAACTCTTGTTTCATACAAACAGTTTGACAACCTCAAATGAAGTATGGGTGAAGCTAGAATCACTCTTTGGGAAAACTGATAAACTAAGAGGCCACCAGCTTGAAAACGAGCTCATTAGCTTGAGCCCAGCGCATTTTGAAACCATCCAGGAGTTATTCACTAAGTTCAAGTCACTAGTGCTTCAACTGCAACAATGTGGAATTGTTAAGAAGGAGGAACAACTGATTCTGTCCATCCTTTCGAAGCTAGGCCCAGAATTTTCTGTATTTGTTAGCACATTTCACTCAGCCAAGATGACCCTTCGAAATTGGCAAATTCCATCACTAGCTACCTTCATGGAGTGTCTCACTCAGGAGTAGGACAAACTAGTTCAGATGGGCACCATAAAATCAAAGGACCAAGCACTGGCAATGGGTGTTTCAAATGCCAACAAAGGCAAGTAGAAACCCAAGAATTCAAGGCATCCAGAGAAGAGGAAGCTTGACAAGACCAAGTCTGCAGATGGAGGTTCAAATCTGTCAAAGGAGAAGGACAAGAAGGGAAAGGAAAAGACCAAATGCACCTATTTTCATAATGGATGGCATCCAGAGAGCTCATGCATGAAGAAAACCATTGACTCAATGGCGCAGCTGCTGGAGAAGAACAACATCCCAGTCCCTGAGGGTGCAAGGAAGAAAGAGAGCACCTCAAATCCTGACAATAAGGAGAAATGTCATGCTTTGGTAGCAGGTATTTCGAATCCGTCATCCTTTATCATTGATTTAGGAGCTTCCAGACATATGGTTTCATCCAGAGATCTCTTCTCTTCTATGCATTCGAATGGTGGCCCAACAGTTCGAATGGGAGATGATTCAGAAATCCAGACCAAGGGAATTGGTAGGATTGACATGGAGCATGGCTATTTCAGTGATGTGCTCTATGTACCTTCATTGGCTACAAATTTGCTATCAGTTTATCAAATGACCCATACAGGAGAAGCCAAGAGAGTAACATTTACTCCAGATTTGGTAGAAATCTCAGAAATTTCTTCAAATCAAATTGTGGCAGTGGGGTATGCTGATCATGAAGAGAGAATGTACAAATTCTCCAATTTCATTCCAAATTCTAGTGACCATGATCTTGTCTCTCATGCCAACGAGACCTCCAATTTTTGGCATTAAATATTTTTCCACATGAACTACAAATATCTCCAGACATTGCACAAGGACGAGATGGTGGAAGGGCTTCCAGAAATCAAATCTTTAAATGGTGCATGCATTGGTTGTGTAGTTGGAAAGCATCCTGAGCGCAGCTATGAGAAGGGAATGGAAAGGAGAGCCACTCAACCACTTGGATTGGTACATTCAGACCTCATTGGTCCTCTTCCCACTCCATCATATGGCGGATCAAGGTATGTACTCACATTCATAGATGACTACTCTCAATTTTGCTGGGTTTACTTCCTTAAATTGAAATCATAAGTGTTTGAGAAATTGATTATTTGGAAGGCCTTAGTGGAGAATCATAGTGGTCATAAGATAAAGATCCTTAGGACTAATAATGGAAAGGAGTATGTGAACAATAAAATTCAGTAGCTTTGTGAGGAATGTGGCATCCAAATGCAACATTCAATCCCCTACACACCCCAACAAAATGGTGTGGCAGAGAGGAAAAATAGATCTCTCAAAGAGATGGCCACTTGCATGATTGAAGCTAGGGATCTAAGCCCTGAGCTATGGGTTGAAGCCATCAATTTTGCTGCTCATATTCAAAACATATCCTTTCACAAATCAGTCAAAGGAAAAACCCCCTATGAGGCATGGTTTGGCCAAAAACCAAATGTGTCAAATTTCAGAATCTTTGGGTCTAGAGCATGGGCTCGAATTCCATCAGAAAAGAGGAAGGATTTGGATCCACAGAGCAGAGAATGTATCATGGTTGGATATGGTGAAGACACAAAGGGCTACAATCTCTTTGACACATCCACACTCAAAACTTTCATTGAGAGAAGTGCGCAATTTGAAGAAGAACCAATTCCTGATTTTGAGCTTGCACCGGGGGAAAGCTCTTCTCCTCCACACCTTAATGAAATTAGTGATGATTCCACTTCTGATTTTTCTGATATTGCTGAAGATGACATGGATGAATATGACATTTATGTACATGAGTCACCATCAAGGCCCAAGTGGGATGAAAAAATCATATAAGTTGCAGGTGAATTGGCAGGCAATCCCCAAGAGCCTAGGAAGACTAGATCTCAAACAATCAATGCTTCCTTTGCAAATGAAAGTGAACTTGTTGATCACTGTTATATGATGATTGGATCTGATCCAACATCATATCAAGAATCTCATCATGATCCAAGGTGGATAACAGCAATGCAAGAAGAATTCCAATCTCTCCAAGATAACAAAACATGGGATTTGGTGCCTCTTCCTCCCAAGAGGAAACTTGTGCAATGTAAGTGGATTTTTCGAACCAAACCTGTTGCTGATGGTTCTGATATGAAGTATAAGGCTAGGTTAGTGGCTAAGGGCTACTCACAGATCCATGGTGTGGATTATACAGAGACCTTTGCACCGGTTGCAAAGATGGACTCAATTAGACTAGCTCTAGCGATGGCAGCTAGTAAGGGTTGGGAAGTTCACCATATGGATGTTAAAAGTGCATTCTTACATGGTGAGCTACAGGAAGAGATCTATATGCAGCAATCTGAAGGATTCCAAGAGGATCCCACACTTTTTTGCAGGTTGAAGAAGTCACTCTATGGACTCAAGCAAGCCCCCAGGGCTTGGTATGCCAAAATGGATGCTTTTTTGCTCTCAATTGGTTTCTGTCGATGCAAGTCTGATCCAAATGTTTATTTGCAGAAATGTGATGATAATTTGCAGGTCACTGTACTGTATGTTGATGATATTTTAATTACAGGGAGCTGCAACAAACAAATTGGCTCAATCAAAGCTTCTTTGTACAGTGAATTTGCCATGAGTGACCTAGGATTGCTAAGGCAATTTTTGGGTTTGGAAATTGCGCAATCTGAGAGAGGAATATTGCTGAGTCAACCTAAGTATGCTTCAGACCTGTTATTGAAGTTTAAAATGGCTGAATGTAAGGCAGCCAAGTGCCCATTCCTTTTAGGCATAAAACTAGGTGAATTTGAAGGCTCTCCATTGGTGGATTGCACACTCTACAGGCAGCTAGTTGGAAGCTTGTTGTACCTTACACATACAAGACCTGATTTGTCTTATGTTGTAAGTGCTGTAGAAAGATATATGTATAAGCCACATGAGATCCATTGGAAGTCAGCCAAAAGGATCCTTCAATATGTCCAAGGAACAAAGAGCTTTGGGGTACACTATGCAGCTGGTTCTTCACTACTACTAGCTGGATTTTCTGATTTCGATTGGGTTGGAGATCCCATCGATAGAAAGTCCACTTCAGGTTTTGTTTTTATGTTTTCTAAAGGTCCCATTTGCTGGTCAAGTAAGAAACAACATACTATTTCACTTTCATCAGTAGAGGCCAAGTACAGGGCAGCAGTGAATGCAGCCACACAGTGTGTTTGGTTGCAAGGCATTCTTCGGGAGTTTGGTGTTGCTATTGATTCTCCAACCAACATTTGGGTGGATAATCAAAGTGCCATCAAGATATCTATTGATCCAGTACAAAGGCAAAGAGCAAAGCACATTGAAATCCATATGCACTACATTCGGGGCTTGGTGCATGACAGGGTGATTTCCTTGGAGTATTGCCCATCCACCGAGCAAACTGCAGATATTTTCACCAAGTGTTTTACTGAGAAGACCTTCACTCACTTGAGAGCTTTGCTTGGAGTGAGTGATGGATGGTGATTGCTGCGATTTAATTGCAAGTTCAGCCCCATGTCCATTTTAGAGGGAATTTTTTATCCCATGTGGTTTTGCTTCTTGTCTTCGGTTTATATGGACAAATAAAATTTTGTTTGTAATGAGGTGACTTGAGCCTTTGTTGCCAAGGCCTCCCACTTATTTTCATGAGTTGTACTAAGTTCTGGTTAAGGGGGGG
The DNA here is from genome assembly GCA_027924585.1 of Larix kaempferi. Classification (NCBI taxonomy): domain Eukaryota; kingdom Viridiplantae; phylum Streptophyta; class Pinopsida; order Pinales; family Pinaceae; genus Larix; species Larix kaempferi. The sequence continues at coordinate 1,702,873 of BSBM01000972.1, forward strand.
TGTTAGAACAGTAATCCATACTTAGTACCATAGTCCATAACCATAGTCAATTTTTATTGCTCATGTGCTTCATTACACCATAGTTTGGACTAAGTGACTTTAGTTGGTCAAATACCCACATTTGAGAGTGTTCACACCCACTTCCAAGCAAACTAGTTCACCCAACCTCCTGTTTTGTCCACAAGTGCACCTACATTAAATGTTGGAGCACTCTCTCTCCTTGATTTGGGGAATTACTGTTGACTAGGAGCGCTAGGGTGGATTTTGCCCAATTTTTGCTAGATTTGGAGCATTTATTGCTTCCTTGGTCCTCCCAAACACCTCTATTTGCTCACACACGACTGCCTTGGCCTCATTTATGACCCAGCATGCTTCAGCCACCTTCACACCTGAATTTGTGACTGTTTGGGATGATTAGGACTGAGTTGGACCCACCTAGGGGGGATTGAGGCCAATTTGGCAATTTTGACTTGTACACTCATCTTGAGCTATCTAATGCTCTCGAATTTCTCATGGATGTAATAAAAACACGTTCTTAACATTTTCACATGTTAGACAGTCAGATAATGCAAATATTAAGTTCACATTGTGTGTAAAATTGTCTCCTTTTTCAATCTTTTTCACTGGTTTTGCAAATAATTCAATTTTGTGAGGTTCTCCATAGCTCCTAGATCCTATTGTGATCAAAATACTCACAAAACTTGGGCACCCATATATTGGTATCCAGGCCCAGAAATTGAGCGACCAAAGAAAGGACTAATTGTGTGTTTTCATTAAAGAAATTTATATCTAAGGGATAGGGGGTATTTTCGACTTCTAGGTCAGGCTTGAGACAAGTGGCTAAAAAGTCTTGTTTGCTCCAGGGGAAGACTGTCTAAATGCAGAGATAACAGTCTCTTCCGTAAAAATCTCAGGCTAGGGCACTTGGGACTCGGGGACTCCAAAAGAACTTCTAACAACTACAGAATTTAGGGCACAAACCATCTTGGACTTTCGAGAATTCATGATAATTCGTCGGGGTTTGGAATAGTTATAGGCACACCATGATATAAACTCGGGAAAGGGCATGATTTTCTCAATGCATAATAGGATGAAAGACAACCGAAAGACTCCATGTACATCTAGACCCTGCTCAAACAAAACCTTCAACCTTTTCTTAATTTCTGGTATTAGCAGCCTAACCTCCATATCATATATGTCAAAATCCCTTTCCTCTAGGGAAACCCTAATCCTAGTACTACTGGAGACTGGTTCTTCTTCCATTTTCCTAATATAATTAGACTTGAATCATAAATTCCAGTGGTTTTAAGGTCCTACCTGTCACCGAAGAAGCTCTGAGAAGCTCTGAGAGCGACCTTTCATGTCGTTTCCTTCGTCTTCCATGCGTATGAAAACTTCTGACTCTCATAGGTCCAAAGCACAAATGTCAACTTTACATGTGCATCTTTATATATATAACCCCTTGCCTCTTAAACCTCAGTCTTCTTTTCCAGCTGCCCATCTTCTACAACCGTCGATCTTTTATGCAATGATCTCGGTCGTTAGATATGCTCTCGCTTTACTGATTTGACATCTCCCTTTATCCTTTCCATTCGATGACTTTCCCTTCTTTAATCTCCACCGTCCATCATGTTCGTACATAGTGTTGTCGCATTCCTATTTTTATTACCACTCCTCCTCCTTGCGACAGAACACGGTGCTAATACGTGTCCAGTGGTTTTCTTTGTCGCAACCACCACATCTCTTTATCCGTCGCGCATCTTCCTGATGCAACAATCCTCTAGGATCGTCAATCTTTTCCTGTTTTGCATCCATCGTGGAGATCTACCATATGCTTAACCTTTCAACACCTCCCGCTAGTGGGGTCCCCACTGCTTATCTCTCGTGCGGCTTCAACTCTCATCACCGTAGATCTCGATCCTCTTTGCAACCCGTGCCGTTGATCCATGTGACTTATGGAGTGAATAAACACTTCTATCCCGAACCATCGGATCTTTGCTTATGAACCCCAGTCATTCATCTTAACACCCTACCTTCCGACATAATGGTATCGCATGCTCCTGAGGTGGTTTTATTTACCGCTTACCCTGGCCACGATGCATTCTCCAACTGCCACCTGTCCGTCGGTATTATCCATCGCAACCACTCATTCCCTTGTTACTCCATGCATCTTGGCTATGCGACGATCAATGAAGGCCATTGATCTCTCGCGCGTGCCTAATCAATGGTGCAACCATCCTGATATTTAACCTTTATGACATTTTGTGGTCGAACTATAGTCTTTTGGCCCAATTTTTATCATTTTAATTGCATTTTTACATTTCTTCAACACTTCTTCAATTCTATTAACTCCTTAGCACTTCTAACCAAAACTTTTCATACCTTTAGCACCTATTCATGAGAAATAGAGGCAATATAGGCTTTCTTCAAGGGATTTTCGAGATTATCCATCTATTTCACCTTAGTTTCTATGCTGAAAAACTAGGTTCTAACAAACAGTATCTTTCTTTCTCTCTCTCTAAACCCCTAAAATCCAATCTCTTTCTCTCTCTCTCAATCTCCCTCTATGAACCCCTAATCTCCAATCTCTCTCTCTCTCTCTCTAAGCCGATAACCCCCAGTCTCTCTCTCTCTCTCAAAAACCTTAACCACCAACTTCTCTCTCACTCTCAACCTCTAACCTCCAATCCCTCTCTCTCTCTCTAACTATCTCTCTAAACCCCTTACCACCAATATCTCTCTCTCTAAACCCATATGCTCCAATCTCTCTCTCTCTCTCTCTCTAAACCCCTAAGCTACAATCTCTCTTTGTCTATCTATATACCCCTAGAAACCAGTATCCCTGCATCTCTCTCCCTCTAATCCCTTAAAACCCAATCTCTCTCTCTCTCTGTCTCTCTCTCTCTCTCTAAACCCCTAAACCCCAATATATTTCTCTCTCTCTAAACCCCTATCCCCGAATCTCTCTATCTCTCAAAACCCTTAAGCCCCAACATCTCTCTCTCTAAACCACCAATCTTTCATGCTCTCTCTAAACTCCAATCTCTCCAATCTCTCTCTCTCTATCTCTAAACCCCTAACCTCCACTCTCTCTTTGTCTCTCACTCTCCCTCTCTAAACCCTTAACCCCTAACTTCAAATCTCTCTCTCTCTCTATACCTCTAACCCCTATTCTCTCTTGTTGAGTATGATTGTCATTGATGCCAAAAGTATTCATTAATGACAAAGGATATGATGATATGGAATGTACGATGATGTGGCATGTGTGATGAGTGTGCAAATCCATCTGATGGTGTTCTATTACCTTCATGATGTCATTGTTACAATTTGACATCATTATATAAAGGTTTGACAATTCGGTGAAACTCTGGAAATTGACTAAGTATTGAAAATTAGTCTAAGTTGCTCTAGGAAAATGCTCGCCACCTTCTGTATTTGATTGATTAATTAATTCTGAGGATATAGGAATGTCGATTGTTGGTTTTTGCATCCAACCATATGATTAGTTTTCCAAAACAATCATTGAGGGTGAAGATATTGGCTTGCCAAAAATGCCCTCTGGCATGATTTACACTGTCCGAGTAAAATGCCCACAAGGGGCGTGGGATATGCCCACACAAGGCATTAATATATGACCGCACAGGGGTTTACATATGCCCGCAATGGCATTAATAATATTCCCACACAAGGTTTAATAATATATGCTCGCAAAGGCATTAATACATGCCCACACAAGGCTATAATCTGAGGAAGTTGTGTATTTAAATAATCTTGGTGGATTGTCGAGCATTCCAGGAAGAGATCAGGAATAATTTAGTAGTGTGAAGGTGAAAACTAAGATACGAGAAGTTAAGAAATGCGTAGAGGAGTTTAATCATGCTTGATAAAAAATTAGTCAATAAACTAGGAATTAATTGACCTTGTGTGAAAGGTTGTGATGATCGAAGGGATGCAATGATAAAAAAGAGACACCATTCTCAATTAGAAGAACGCGAAGATGAATGGACATTATGGATGAAAATACACAATGGTTCAATCTCATAGAATAATATATAAATAGAATATTGAATTGAAGGAAGAGGGTAAAATTAGTTTAGATCAAAGTAGTAGCAAGAAAAGATAGATACCAAGAAAATGAAGAATAACCAGTGAAAAAATTGAAGAAAGAAGAAGATCTGGAAATCTGAGAAAAACAAATAAGGGTGGTTGGGAGGTGCAAGGATGGGATGCAAGCCTGTAGGGGGTCGTAGCCTTCTTCTAGTTTTTGTTGGTAAACAGGGTGTTGCTGCATCCTTCAGTCCTTGCTGAAAAATTTAGGTGTTGGTGCATCTAGCAAGTTGGTGCTTGTAAACTATTTGTAAATATAATTTTGCAGTAGTAGAAGTATTGTTGGTTTTCCCAATTGGGATTCCACGATAATATTGTGTGTTATGTCTTCATTGTCGGTTATGTTTTTTAAGTCATAAAAATTTAAATAGATAGCCTAATACTGATTCACCCCCCCCTCTCAGTATTACTTGATATTCTAACAATTGGCATGAGAGCGGGCTCTTCACTAAAAGTTTAAAACAATTGAAGAGAATTTTTTTTATCACTATGGATCAACAAGTAAAAATGTCCTCCAAGGT